>CM055648.1:3357500-3882500 GCA_029378325.1 Elaeagnus macrophylla
AGATAAGAAAAGAGTGATATCACTCCATTTTATTTATAATATGATAATTATTACAATCTAAGGCTAACTAAGAACCTTGAAAGAATTCTTAGCTACTCATTTCTTGAAAGTGCATGATTTCTAAATAGTTTATATGCAGAGAATATAAATTTTTTTGAGTCTCTTCTTAAGGTGTATGGATATGTCTTCAGAATGGAGATAAGAGTCCCTTTTATAAAAAAAAAAAAAAGAGAATCTCTTTTACAAAATAATTAACCTATTTTTATTGTTCTTTGGCATGTGCTGGCAACTAAATATGTGGGTCCTACATCTTTATTTTTCGTTGTTTCTTTCCTATCGACGGTCCTTTTTTAACTTTATTTGTCATTTACTGCCTACAATTTTGATGATGTGGATGATGACGTTTCTTCATCTTCCCATCTTTGATGCAGAAAATGCATTTATAATCTTGAGTTATCTTCCTGGTATAATAGCAAAAAACATTTCTTATTTTTTGGCAAGCTTTTAAATTGTTGCTGTTGAAATTTGTTTCAAATTTGATGATTTTTTTTCCATCTTCTTTGGTGATAGCTATATTACTATAAGAAATAATGATAACCTTACTAGTTGAATAATTTACTTTAATTTTAGTAAAATTATCAATTTTTTTGATTTTATAATAAATTTGTCCTAACATTTGCCCTCTTTATATACATAGTTCTTCTGTATTGAATTTCATCCCTGGTAGTGCCCTTGGCTTGAGATTTACTCTGTTGGCGTTAGCAATGCTTAATTTGATAAAACGATAAGGACTAATACAACTTTCATCATTCTAATCCATTAATAAATTAAAAATTTTAAGATAAACAGGCTTATTTTCAGCTTTAATTTTTTTCCTAAAGTTTTTTATGGCTTTCTTGAAATTTTTAGGAAAATAATTGAATTCACTTAAATTAATCATTGGATAAAGATTTTCAATTAAACCTACATGATATGCTCTATATACAAAAATTGAATATGCTTTTTCAAGAATATTGAATCTACTTCAAGCTAGATAATCCTTTTCTGTAGTATAGAACTTCATATCTTCTATGTGCTCTTTAGTGAATTTTCTGGCCAAGTTGTACAAACTCAACTATTGTGTTTTGTTAAAATTTATGTACTAATATTTTTCTTCTTCAATTTCTGATATGTTTATGGAAGATGTTTCTTTAAATAAGACTGGTGGTCTTACTACCTTTCCTAAGGTTCTTAACCTGCTGGTTGATGCTGGCTATTGCTGTAGTGCTGTAGAATAATTTTTTATAACTTCCTCTGGATTTTATTAACTTTGCTGTTTTGTAATTGACATAGTTTATTTCAGCTTCTATTTTGTTGGTGAAGGTTTTGTGAGTTACTCTACCAAATTCAATAATAGTTTTGCTTGCATTTGCCCAATTATTATAAATTTTAAGTTTAAGACCATTGTAAACTACATAAATTTTCTTTTATTCTTTTTTTCGACTCATCAATCCAATTAAGTTTTCCTTTTCCTTTGTCAGAGATTTTACATTCTTTTGAACTGTTAGGTTCTTCCATTTTGATTTGAATTTTCTCAAGAGTTTTTCCAAAATTTTTAGATTCTAAGAGTTGTTTTGAACGATTAAGTTCTTACGTTATATTACCTATCTCCATAAAAGATTTCTCAAGATATAAAAGTTCGAGTTGTTCTTGAAGGATTTTTATTTCCTTCTCTTTTATCTTGATCTTTATATCAATCTGTTCCATTCCTAAAATTATAAAAATAGTTAATGGTGTTAATTTTTTAGTTAATACATCTGCTAAACTATTTTTAGTTCCTGGCAAGTGTTCTACATCAAACTTATAATAATTGAACAATTGTTGTCATCGGATGAGCATTCCTTGCTTAGTCTTCTGCAATATTAGTTTTTAAAAAAATTTAAAATTTTTATTATCTGTTCTAATAATAAATTTGGCGCTAATGACATGTATTGCAAATTTTTTAATAGGCTTCTTTGCAACTAAATATTCTTTTTTATTACTGTGATAATTTAATTTAGTGTCTTGAAAATATCTTGAAGTAAATCTACAAAGATATTCATTTTTATTATCAATTCTTACTTTTAGTACTACTCCCTAATATTCATGCAAAACATATGTTTTTATTATCATTTTATTGTTTGATCTTGGATGATATAAAACTGATAAATCTTTTATCTGTGCTTTTACCTTCTCCATGTATTTAGTGTCTTGGTCAGTCCATTGTCAAACATAATCTTTTGCCTGTGCTTTTACCTTCTCATTTCTACTAACTTTTTTATATAAGCTTTTGCATATATTAAACATCCTAAAAATCTTTATAATTAATTTTTATCTTTAATTGTATTGAAAAAATTTTGTATATTGTTTAAAATATGAGTTGGTAGGTAATATTTTTTATTTTTAATTTATAATCCTAAATATTATGTTTACTGTTGAGTTATTACTGCTTTCTTTTTTGGATAATACTATCATGATTTTTATATTCTCGTAAAATATTAATAATATTTAAGTAATACTTTTGTAAGTTATCACTGAAAATTAGCATATCATCTATGTAAACATAACAAAAATTATGAAAATTTTTAAATATTTTATCCATATATCTTTGAAATTTTTTTTTTTGCTTCCATTGAAATTATCCTTATAGACTACTGAAAGCTGTTAATTTATGAGATTCTTTATCAAGTCTTATTTTTCAAAATCCTTTTTTATAGTCAAAACTTAAAAAATACTTTTTTTCTTTATTGAGTGATAATAGTTATTCCTTATTTGGAATAAAATAACCATCATCAATGGTTTCTTTATTTAAATCTTTGAAATTTATGACCATTTTTTTTCTCTATATTTTTTAGCTTCTTCTTCTACTAAAAAAGTTGGACTTAAATGGGATGAATTACTGGGAAGTTTTTGAATTTATTTTTCAAATTCTTCCCTATCTTTTGGAGTATAAATTATTGGTTTTACTCTTAAGAATTTTAAATGATATTTTAATTTTATAGTTGTCATTTCATTTGATTTTTTAATATTTGAATTTAAAGGATTTTCTGAATATATTTTTCTTACTCCTGTTAGGGCTTTATCTTCTTAAATTTCATTTAGGAAGGGGTTTGGGTCAATCTCTATGCCCAAATAAATATTTTCTAAATATAATTTTTGTTGCTCTATATTCACACAACGTTTTTGCTTTTTATGTTATGACATAAAAGTTGGTGATAAAACAATTAAAGCTTTTTATTTTTATTTTTGATACATATATAATTTAACATTCTAGGAATGTTAGGCTTATTTTGTCTAAATATTGGGTAAAAAGCTGATATAAATTTTAAAAATTATTTCCTAATAAAATATCGACTCCAGTTTCTTATTGATATATTGTGAATATATAAAAGATTTCTCATCCTATTAATATATATGTATATTTTAAAACTTTATTAAGATTTATTGTAGTATTATTTACTATCCTTACTATTAATTATCTTGGTTATTGTTTCCAAAGTTCTTCTAAAAATACATATTTATTAGTTACACATATACTTGTACCTGTATCAATATATGCATATAAATGATAATTATTATATCCCTTAAATTTTAATCCTATTTTTATATAACTGTTTGGATTTATTATACTTAATAACTCGTCCATTATTCAGAATCAAATTCTGAATCAGAATCAGAATCAGATGTTCCTGAATTTGTTATCTTTTCTTCAGTTTCTTCTAATAGATAAATACTGCATGTTTTATATATATCAGATTCTTTTATAGGTTCTAATTCTATTTTAAAAACTTATTCTAATTTTTTTTTCCTTTTGTGGAAATTCCCTTTTAAATTTTTTTTTTTATGTTGAAGTCTATTAAGACATTTGTTTACATAATGCTCCTCTTCATTACATATCCAACATCTACATTTTTTCTTTACTGATGGACAACAATTTTTCTTTTTCAGTATATTATATTTTCTTCTTCAGAAGTAACTTTGCTTATAAGGTTCTCTATAGTGACCCAAAAATAAATAAATAAATAAACAATATTAAAAAAAATATTTGTGTTAGAATATGATTGTGATTAAACAATATTAAAAAGGAAACAAAACAAATAAAAAGTCTAAAATAAAATAAGAGTAAAATACTTTCACCTTAAATAATTCTCTCTCTTTTCCTCTTCTCTTTAGTTTCTAGCACTCTAGGTCTACAAGCAACAATAGAAATGATCTGAAGGTAAGAATCGAATCCCAAAACTCATAATTTTCAATAGTTTTCATATGTTTTTATTAAAGGTTTCAAGGGGAATAGAAATTTCAAAATTTTTTATAAAGAAAATAAACATATTCTGATTTTTCTAAATTTTCATTACTTTTTTTTTTTTTTTATGTATTAAAATTAAGAAGGAAAAAAAAAACGCTAGAATGAAATCTCAAAAATCTTAAAATTCTGAGTCAAGTGTACGTTCTGATAATTTTGAAATAGTTAGATTCTGAATTAAGATTTAAAATTTTTATTGAAAAATATAGACATGTTTTTCGAATCTAATGGTTTTTTATATCACTCAAAAATATTTTATTTTCTAATTTTCGTGAATTTTTTAAGTTAGATTTAAAAATTTAAAATTTTGTAGTTTTTGTATTATAATCCTAAATAAAAATAGTGTTAGATTATTTAACCTAGTTATTTTAATCTAAAATTTTAAGAACAACTTTACATATGTGTTATTCATTCTTTATAAAAATTTTGAAGCCAAATAATTGTTCTAGAATATTTGAGATATTTTTCAATATGGGTTACTTTGAGTAGGAAATTTTTTGACAGATTTCGTAAATTGATTTTCAAGTATATTTTGAATATGATTCCTTTATCTTTTGAATTTGAAAATTTTAATACAAATAGATACATATGTCTAGTTTGACTCCAATAAATATTACGAAGAAACTAATTTTTTGGTTCAATAATAAATCATGTATTGAGATATGTTTAGATTATTTTAAATTTTTAGGTTATAATAAGTTTCCTATATTTACCTTGAGATAATCTTTTATAAGTGTAAAGGAAATTTTAGAACATAAAATATTTATAAAAAATGTCATAATTTATGGAAACACACAAGAAATAAGATTTAAAAACGTATAAAAGAAAAATAGATAGTTATATCCTTATAATTAAGATCATAAGTTAATTCTTTTATTCTTAAAAATTATAGGATAATAGTAGTTGTGCTTAGATCATATGATATTGTCAAATTTTAGAACATATTTGAGATAAGTAGACTAACCCTACTTATAACATTAAGTATTGTTTGCTTTGCTTTGTTTTGTTTTAAGTATGAATATTTTCATGATTGTTTTTACATGTATGTTCTGTTTTGTGACCGTTATGGCTAAATAGATAGCGTGGTCTTATTTTCGTATATATATGTGCTTTGTGTTTGCATAATTGATTATTGGTTGTCTAGTATTGGTATAAGCATGTCCATATGCATAACATTCAAAACTTTTGATGTTGAAACCGCGTGTTTTGAATTATATTTTTGATTTTAAAATCAATTAGATTTTTGAAAATAGTTTTGATAGAATGCTTTTGACCATCGTTATGATTGGACTCTAACTGAGAGCATATTGTATTTGTTTTGGGCCATGTGGGGGAGGTGTCCTTGGGTACTCGAGGGCATTTGGTTCCTTACCAATTGATTTGGACGTATTTTTGCATGTGAGAATTTGTTATGGAATTTCAGCTTCGACCCTATGATTTTTATGACTCACTTGCACTTAACCTTCATGCGTGCTAATCACTGACGAGTGATTTATTGTTTTAGTCGCTGACGAGTGACATATTGTATTGGTTGCCGATGAGTGACATTTTGTATTGGCTCTACCATTCATACGATAGAATTCATGACATTCTATAAAATATAGTTTTGAAAAGTATTGTTATGAGTCGTGACATATTATGCAAGATCGTTTTTGAACGTTTGGCTATGAGTAACAATCTACTAAGAAAAATAAGTTTTTTTTATGTTTTATTTTAGGTCACGACATTATTTGAAATACGATCTTCAAAGATTATTTTTTAAGTAGTGACCATGCATTTTATCGACTTTCATATTAAAAACATGAGCATTGGCATGTTCTTTGTCTTGAATAAATTGTTTGTTATATGTGATTGCTTAATATTTTATGTATGATGAGTTTACTTACTGAGTGGTTTCACTTATCCAAGTTTTATTAACCATTTTTCAGGAAACTCCATGAGGAGGATTTGACAACATCTTTAAAAGTTAGTTGGTCCCTTTAGGCAACACTAGGGTTTAAAAAGAAAAAGTTATATTATGCTTCAAATTATTTTGTAACTCAATGAGAGATCGATTTTGAATTTTGGATTCTAACGTATAAATTAGGTAGATTTTGAACCTTTCTTTATAAATGTCTACTTTTGTTATTTATTTAAGCTTTAAATATATCGGGATGTAACATTCTCTGTTATACCTTCTTTTATATTTTTAAAAATTATGTTTCCTAAATTTATACCTCCTGAATTTTTTATGCTTTTTATGTTTCTTATATTTATTAGAAGGTTTTATATTGTATTCATATTTTTCTGACATTCTAAAATCTTTTATATCACAACAAATTCTATTGTTTTCTTTGACTTTTTTATATTCATTCTTTTCTTGACATTTTAAAATTATCTAATTTTTAAGGTCTTCATTCTTCCTTATAATGTATCAGATATATTTTTTCTATTATTATTCAATCATTCTGTCATTATTTTATGTAATATTTCAGATAATTTTTGAAAAAATATTTCTTTATAAGTTTTTTTGCATAGAAGGTAGTAATTTGTGATAATATATTTTATATTCACATATAAAAGAATTTATGTAACATATATTACATATTTTTATATTAGCTAAATGTCATTTGCCTTCATTTATTTCGTTTTCACTTGATTTAGTAATGCGTCTACCTTTATCTTCTCCAATGAATTCTTTATATATTTAATTTACTACAGTTTCTAAATATTCTCTACTTGTAGATGCATTTCCTTGCATTAATAAGTGTTTTTGTTATGTTAAATTTGTAAACTAAACTTTTACATTTCTTGTCATGTTGTGAGTTACTAATACTCTATAAGTGGAAGGATTTGTTTGTGTGGTGGTAGAAGTCTATATAATTACACTCATTCTACTAGCCCATTCATCTAAGACTTTTATTCTATCTCTTATACAGCCTAAATCTAAAATATCAAATTTATAGCTTTCATGGGGTCTAAATTTTAGTGGGGTACTACTCCTGGTTCCCCAATGTAAACTTTCATCCATTTTAGATAGATATCTTCTTCTATTAAAAGGTTTAAGTTTTTCTAGTCTTTATCTATTTCTTTCTTACCTGTGTAGGTCAGATATTTCTTACATTTCTGGATATGGTCATCTTAGGATTGTTAATATTGGTTATATATGTATTTTTTTATTTATGTTTTCTTATTCAAATTCACTTTCACTAATTATTATCATATCATCTTCTTCTTTATTCGTATGAAGTTTTTCTTCATAATATTTTTCTAATTCTTTATTTGTTAGTATTAAAAGACCGATTAATTTTCCTATATCTTTATTTTTAGGGTTCAAGAATTCTTCAAATTCTTTTATATATTCTATTATATTGGGATTATATCTTTTTCTTCATCTTTGGATCTTTTTTCATGTTTTTTTATTATCATTTTTAGGTATTAATGCATCATATCTCTTAGAGAGTTCTTCTTTTAATCCTCTTAATGGGTTAAATTTTAATCCATTAGTTCTTGGTATATCATTAATGTATTTTCTTAATTCTATTATTTCTTTATGTATATCTAATTATTTTTTAGTCCAATTATGTTTTCTTATTTCTTCAAGAATTTTTTTTGTATATCATTTATACTCTGTAATTATTTGGTATTTGATTCACATGTTGCATATATTTTTTCAGCTAAAAGAATTAAGGCTTTTATTATAGTTTTTATATTTCCATTTATATTTTAATTTCCTTCTAATTCTATTTATTGTAATTTTAATTTTAACATTCTTTAATCTCTTATTACTTTATGTATTAGCAAATTTTTAATTTCTTATTTTAATTCTTTTATCTCTTCTTGTTATTCCCATTCAGGTTTACTAACATTTGCATTATCTTCAATAAATTTTATTATAGAAATACTACTTTTTGGTACTTGATATAAGAGATTTTTCTTTGATATCTAATTTTCATTCCTCTAGTATTTCAAAGTTTGTCATTACTTTAGGTTTTATTACTTCTCCTATTTTTTGAAAAAAAAAAATTCTATTTCTATAAATTCATTTTGTTCTTATATTGAACTGTTATGGCTATTAGTTAATGAATATCCTAATATGTAATGTACAGAAAATGGGTGGTTTCCTTCCATTAAATTTCCTCTTCAAATTTGTATGCTAGACTTAATATTTGATTTAGATTTTTATCATTAATATTAATAGCGAATATAGGATATGCTGTAAATTTTAAGTTTTGATATCCTAAATTTTCTTAGATTATTTCTAATAAAGCATCTCTTCTGTTTATTATTCTGTTATCTAATAATGCTAATTTTATAAGTGTATTAATTCCTTTTCTAAAATGTGCTTTAATTAAAATTTGTATCCCTCTAAGATAAATATATCCAATTTTGTCTTTATCTTTTTGTGAAATTTTTGATAATTTATCTATAATTATTTCTTTATCATTTAATGGTATGTTAAATCTTTCTTTTGCATATATTATGGTTATAATTATTTCTTTGTTACTTATTCCATAATAAACTGTCTTTTTTAGGGAACATTTTTTTTATTTTCGAAAAAAAATGATTCTTTAAATCCATCTCTTTTTTTAAGATTTAATTTCAATTTTTGAATTTCTTTAATTTTTTATTAAATATCATTTCTTGATAAAAACATCCTGAAATAATTTCTCTCTATTTCTATTATTTCTTAATTTTTTATTATTTTTATCATTTTAAAATAGAATAATTTTACTATATGTAAGGATTACATACAAATTTTTAGACTTAGATGGCTTAAGGGTTGAAAATATAATTTGATTTCCATTAAAATAATGTCGTTTTGCTTATTTACGTAAAAAAGTTAATTTTTCCCTATTCTACTCTATTTCAAGTAAGTAATACAAAAACTTGCAGCAACAACTAGGAAAGGGAAGGCCTAATTTAGTTATATAATTGTTCAATTTAATTGGATATATGTTCAACTAGGTTCATTGAACACTTGTCCAACTCGTCGAAAGCTAGTGGGGTCACTAATTAGTTGGATAGTCGTCTAATTTAGTTAGACATATGTCCAACTAGGCTCAGGCGAGTGGGGTCAATGACCTATCAAAATATGACCAGTTAAACAACTGTTTAATTTTGAACAGCCTAATTAGACATGTATCCGATCAAAATTCATTACAATTAATCAATAAAATTAAGGATATTTTTGTTACAATGTGTAAAAAAAAAAAGTAGAGTCGTATCTAATTTTTAATAAATATGAGATCATGACAGCATATAATCCAAAAATATATCGTATTGTTCAATTCAGTTTTAAACTGTTAAAATAAAATTACTATTTTTGTCACCATTAAATTTACTTTATTATTATGTCAAAAAAGTTTATTAATAAATAATATTTTATTATTTAAAAAATAACTAAAATATTTTATTTTTACATATCAAATGATCTACTTATCTCTTGTAAAAACAAAACAACTAAAATCTCTCTTTTATAATCTTCCATTGAATAATTATAATAAAATCGTGTTACAATGAATTAATACATAATACGTTAAATGGACTAAAAGTAATAAATTTAAATTTCATGCGCGTCACGTGCACTTTACTAATTTTGTATTTGTGTATGCTTGATTCTAATTTAATTAAAAAAGTTGAAAGAGAAAATTATAAACGTGGCCTTCAATGGTAGATTTTTTTTGGCTTTGCTAGGATGTTAGTTTTCTTATATTTCAACTTAATTAGTTTTTCTTATATTGCCCGAAGAAAAATCTTTATTTTTTAAATTAAAAAAAAAAAAAACACTTAATTTTAACATTTAAACTTTTCCTTTAATTAAAAAAAATTAACTTCCCAAGGTCATATCTAACCTTCTTTTTTTTCTGGACATCAGAAATATATTGCATTAAAACGCTTGAGAACGAGCAGCACATACACCCTTCAAATAGAAGAGATGAAGACTCACAACCTCAGGTATACCAAGACCTAAGAAAGTATGCTGTAATACGGCAAATACAGGAACTCAAAGCACTAGTCATCCAACTAGCACACATACTAGACCAATCACCATATTGTCAAGACTCAAACAAAACAGAAACAAAGACACAAACACTAAACAAACCAGACAACACCAAATTAACCATCTTCGTAGAGACAACACATTATATTAACGATCCAGTTAGGAGTATGACAAGCCCCATGAAAGAACAATTCAAATTTAAAAGAAAATTCCAGCTTTAGAAACAAGAGATGGATCATTTGATCCCAACACTAAATCCTTCTCACACTCACCAACAAAACCATCCAATATAGTAAGAAGGAAATGGAAACACAACCATCCAAGCTTGCCTTGATCCCATACCACCCTCTTGTTGCCAAGAAGAGCACCACAAGGACTCAAGTTACCAAGAAAAACCTCATCCTTAGTAGAAGTTTGAACTAGGGATAAGACAATAATTCGATCAATTTGCCTAAATTAAAAAAAATTAATCCGATCCGTCGAATCGAATTCAGATTAAAAAGTATACAATCCGTTCGAATTAACAAATTTTATAATCTACAGCAATCTGATCCAAATTACTATTAAAATTATAAATAAATGAATATTTATTTTTAATGTGTTATATTTAAAAAGGGTGAAGAGCCAAAATAGTCCTTTGCTTATACAATAAGTGTCATTTAGTCCTCTAGCTTGTAAAAGGTGTCTTTAATCCATTTGCTTATAAAAAAAAGGTGTTCTGAATTCCCTTCACTTGTAAAAAAAAGTGTCAGTCAAAAACAACGTTAATTTTTCATCCAATTTTTCGTTAAATTTAACGGAATAATACATGTGTCACATGCATGTTTATATTTTTCGATAGATATATATCAAATTAAATAATTTTTAATTAAAAACTTACTATAATTTTTTACAATTTCTTTCTATTAAACTTAAATAAAATTTTAATCGTCTAATTTATGATTTTAGATATTAAACAATGAAAATTCTATTTAAATTTTATTAAATTCGATCAAACTTAAATAAAATTTTCATTATCTAAGTTGTAACTTTAAATATTAGACAATTAAAATTATTTAAATTACATTGAAAATTTTATTTAAGTTTTTTTAAAAACTAAAAAAATTAAAGTAATTTTTTAATTAAATATTAATTTTTTTACGTATATATATATATATATCAAAAAAATATAAATATGCATGTAACATATCCGCTATTCCGTTAGATTGGATGGAAAATTAATTTTGCCCTTACTTGACACATTTTTTATAAATAGGACTTAAAAAAATATTTTTCAAAAGCAAAGAGATTTAAAGACACTTTTTTATAACTTAGGAAACTAAATGCACTTTTTATAAAAACAAAAGAACCTTTATGACACTTTTTCCACTTAAATATTATATATACCACAATTACATTAAATTATTATTTTAGTTTTAAAAATAAATAGAAATGTTAAATTTTCTATAATAACTTAATAACATTCAACAATATACTTTTTATTATTTTGATTATCTAAATTGTGATTATAAATAAATATGTCAATTTAAAATTTAAATGTGAATATATATTGTGTTTTATATATGATAATAATAAAAAATAAATTATAATCTCTGACCCTATTCGATCGAAAATCTGATATGCTCGAATTCAAATTTGATCGAACTAACTACATTATCGGATCAAATTTGTATTAGAAATTTTCAAATTTACTTTGAATCGAATTGGTGAAAAATAGAAAGTTTCGATTTGCTGCTCACCCCTAATTTGAACATTGGGCACATCCTCCAAATCCAACACCACACCAAGAACAAGTGCATGCCAAAGATCAGAGCTAAACTTGACCTTAATTGGCCTCATTTGGCAAATTAGAGAGAACGCCATTACAACAAAGCGCCGATAACCTCAAACACAATATCACTAGAATAGAAATTTATAGCACTTTAAAGGCCACTGAGCAAACAATCCAAGGAGACACTTCCTCCTGGGGAGATAAAATAGCACCCAAAACCACGACACTAAGAGAATTAATCACACGCCAACAGCTCCAATCACACTCAATCAGAATATTAAATACACTAGATAATTAAATCCTACACATCCAAATCCTTAGATCTAGTACCAAAGATTCAAGATCAAAGACCGAAAATTAGAGATAGCAAAGATTTTCAAGAGAAGCTTACCGTGCAAGTCGAACGCAAAAATTGATGACGAAACTCCACAAAACAATGAAAGCTAACCAAGTAATCCTGAGGAAATTTGCATTGATTCAGCCATGGCTTATACTAGAACAATGGCTCTAATGATAACAATCAGTTCAACCACATAGACCCCATTGTTGAGCAATATAACAGCATGGAGCTTGGTGGTTCGTCATGTTCGCATATCATGGAGGTTCCAATGTTGGATCTGTGTCAAGGGGTGAGATTGGGATTGAGGAGCAATTGACAGAAATTCTTAGAGTGAAAACTGAGGCTCGAACTTGATGGAAGAAAGTTAATTTCAACTTTGTGTCTTGAACCTGAGGTCCTATCTAACTTTATTGCACCAACCCAAGTCCCATTCGAATATTCTTCCTCACTCACACTTCATATACCTGTTTTGCTCCACAATTTTTTTCACAGGCTTGTTTTATGAATGTATGATGTGATTTCTTTTTTAATACGATTGCATATAAACAATCCATTCCTCGCCTCTTCTCATTTAGAAAAAAAGAAAATGCCTGAATTTTTTCCAACAAGAGAAATGAGTCTATTTTGTCTAACATATTCCACACCCGTGTCGGTGTTAGTGTTGTGTCATGTCGTGTCGACACGGGTGTGACACTAAAAAAATGTGAGTCCATGTAACAAAGGTTTTAAAGTGAAAGAGCAAATGGTCCTCCCATTAAAAACTAGCAAAGGATAATGTTGTGAGAATAACAATTTCAAAATCTAGAAGATTTGGAAAAATGGTCATTTATGTATAATGCACAAATTGGTCTCTCTTAACTTTATTGTTATGAACATTTTCTTACCTAATGCCAGCAGAAACAAGCGTGTGATCTAAAGCAATAACATAGATGAAAATTTCAAAATTTAGACCATCAATCGTATTAAAAAAGAAATCACGTCATACCTTCATAAAATTTGATAGTTTTGTCTTCTCCACTGATTGGCTTCCATGTATCTAAACATAAACAAAGGCTTGTGCACAAGCACGCAGAAATATGCAAAATATGCTTAGTTATTTAAACAAGTCAAACAGTAATCAGTCCTCAAACTGACTTGGGTGCCCAAATAGCAATTGTCAAGCACTAAAATGCACCAGTTGATCTAATTTAAAACTTACTGGAGTGGTTTCCTTGTCAACCTGCAAACTCTAATGGTAAGAATAAACTGACACCTGTGTCTTGTACAAAGATAATGTTCTCAAAGGCAAAAAAAAGATATACTTCTATTAAACTAATTGCATCTTGAAGGCACTAGACATTTCAAAATCTACCCATACAACTGCTAGAGCCTAGAATACACAAACCAAAGAAGGTTTCTATTGTTTATAAATTATAAGCTCTATGTGCTAAATCTGACAAGCAAGTTGGCAGTTCCTCTCATGTTGTGAACCTTGCAAGAAAAAACATTGAACTTCATTTATTGAACATTAATAACTTGATTTGGGTTAATTTACAAGGAAAATATAAAGACTAAATATCCTCTTGGGTAGAAACTTGAAAGTATGGTTTAGCCGTGTCAAGAAAAGGGTGGACTGACCAGCAAATTCTCAATATTTAAGGATGGAAATGAAGAGTACCATCTATTTCCTGGCCCATGGCGAAATCCATGCTTGAGAACTACATCTGAGAGTCATATTTGGGCTGTTTCTCTGATCAGCTTATATGGTGATGAGCAAACTGCAATAGATGGTCACATAGACAATGGTAATAATAGTCTCCCCTCCCTTCTCTTGGTCAGTGCCTGTCTAGATATTCTCAGCCGTATAGGAAGAAAAACGCCAAAGCATATGATAACAAAGGAAAGCCAAAAGTGCCTGAAGTAAAGAGTCATATAGGATGATAGAACGAGCATACTGAAGACTAAGAACCAAAAGGTGGCCACAACAATATCAACCCTGCAAGTGAAGTGCAAATGTTTATATTTAGTGGCACAGGTACAATGAACAAGATCAAAAAAATATTCAACAAAGATTGTAAAAATATACAATTTACCCAGGAGGATTAACTAGAGAAGTAAAGAGAAGTGCGTTTTCATGCCACCTTTACTGGCCTAAATTCTCAAAGCAAGCCACTGAAAGCTCGTCAAAGTTTTATAAAATAGGCATGTAAACTCTAAAATATACTCAATGAAGCCAAACTTGAGTAAACTAAACTTGCCATTGAGAAATTAATCCAGTCAAGATTCTTATGTTGTCTACCAAATCCATATTCCCAAATAAGGACAGATTTTGAGAGGAAATATCTCTCTCTCTTTTCTTTGACAAGACTAACACAAACACCATTTCTAGACTTCTATGAAAAGAACATTTACCAACTGTGGAATCAACAAAAGGCAACGAATATAAAAAATTCAATGCGATTGTGAATTTTCCCCCAAATTTCTCAAGTTTCCTTGTGTTTTTTCTTGATTTCCAGTGTGTACCTTCGCAATTCACCTCCTATTGTCCTTGATCATCTTCGCTATCATAGAGAGTCCACAAACTTTCATAAATCATCTTCGTTGTCCATCTCTGGCACCATAGTTCATCAATCCTTTGTCTTCATCCTTGATTTTCTAATTTTCATGGATTAAGCCTCCTAATTTTGAGATATAATTCGTTTTGGGAGTTTTGTTCTACCCAAAGCCTATGAGCTCTCTGGATGTCGTTCTCTGGTTTTTTATCGTGCTTTGGTTTGCAATTTATTAGCATATAGTGTTTTTTTTTATCATTTTCTAGATTTGATTTGTTGGATTGGTATTTTGCTCGACTGATGGGTGATTGTTCTTATTCTAGTTTTCCTTTTCGTGCTCTACATGAAGTTGCTCTAATCTGGTAAGCTATGGTGGAGATGTTTGTTGGTCTGGATAACCTTAATTTAGTGCTTGTAATTGATGATATAATTAGTGGAGAATAGAAGTTGATGGAGCTAGCTGATTGATGTGTTAATCTTGATGTGCTAATGAAGGTTTTTCAACGAGCTTGGGTATGGAAGGGAGGTCTTGAGCTATCAAGCATTTGTCCTTCTCTAATGAGGTTTGATTCCTCATATTTATGGCTGCAATTAAATGCTATTGTGGAGGATTTGGTTCAAACCAAAAGGGCCTATGTTTGGGAAGTTAGGAAGGACAAGGGTGCTAATGCTATGATTAGCAAACATGCCTTTAATCTGCAGGCTATCTCTAGTGTTTTAAATGCTATGATTAGCAAACATGCCTATGTTTGTGAAGTTAGGAAGGGCATGGGTGCTAAAGCTATGATTAGCAATAATGCCTTTAATTTGCAGGCTATCTCTAGTGTTTTAATCTGCAGGCTATCTCTAGTGTTTTAAATGCTATGATTAGCAAACATGCCTATGTTTGTGAAGTTAGGAAGGGCATGGGTGCTAAAGCTATGATTAGCGATATTGCCTTTAATTTGCAGGCTATCTCTAGTGTTTTAATCTGCAGGGTATCTCTAGTGTTTTAAATGCTATGATTAGCAAACATGCCTATGTTTGTGAAGTTAGGAAGGGCATGGGTGCTAAAGCTATGATTAGCGATAATGCCTTTAATTTGCAGGCTATCTCTAGTGTTTTGGCTGCATTCAAAGCTTCAAGCCCTCTCTTCAAGGATTGTTAGATGATGGTTGTCCAATTCCTTTGGTTCTATTTGTTGTTTCTGTTCTTGCCTTCATTTTTTATGTTTTTTGTCTCTAGTTTTAGGTGCGTTTATTTATGGTTAGATGATTGTGTGTGCGCTTAACTAGTTTGTGTTGTTCTATTTGGTTGCAAGGTTGTAATAGGTGTGTTATATGCCCTCTATTACTTGCTACATGTTAGCCCAAATTGCGTCTATTTCTGAGGTAGTACTTGCTGGACGGTTAGTACTTTGTGAAGCTTTTAGGGTTGCTGGTTATGTGTCTCCCCTTTGAATAGTTGGTGCCATTTTAGATAGGGTGAGCTGAAGTGGCTGATCTGTATCCTCAACATTATAGACTAAAATTTTTACTGTTTGATTCTGTTGAATAATATTCTCTCTACTGTTGACAAGAAAAAAGATTATTTTGTTGTTATTATAAGTTATTCTGTTAAGCATGCAAGTAAAAAAATCTCAAAATAGAAGCAGTAAACCAATAACTTTAAAGGTTCGTTTCAAACCGCTTCTCATTTTGGTTAAAAGTATTTTCAAGTGAATCAAAACACTTTCTAGGGTGTTGGCCAATCATAAGAAGAGCTTTTAAAAATTTGAGAAGCACTATTTGTATTTTTATAAAAAGTAATACTTACTTTGAGAAAAGTAGTTTTAAATGCATGTTCTTATACTAAAATTGTAAACAGTTAATTAAAACCACTTCTAATATTTTTATCCCAAGTATCTAAATGCTTTTATTAAAATCAGTTTACCACTTCTTTTGAAATCACTTATAAGATAAGCATCCAAACGAGTCCTAATTTTTTATTACCCTCATCGATGCAAATTTCTCATCTTAATGCGAACTTTTGGATTTGGGCTATTCATGCGATGAATTTGTAGCATGAGGTCAGGAACAAAACATTATTGATATCACTTCCTCCAAAGAGTGACTTTAGCTGATGTTCTCTATCTACTTCTTTGCTAAATGTACTCGTATATTTTTCTTCTCCCTCGGTAACTCCAATCAGCAGGTTCCTAGATAACCAGTTCTTGTACTTCTATAATGGTTACTCAAATACACTCATTGCATCTGTGGCATTGTCGCGGGCTTCAATAAAGTAAACATCACTCAAGTATGCCCCCATGAAAGTGACTGTTTTTGATGAATAACAAAATTAAGTCATATTTATATTCTTTATTCATACCCAAGACTAGGAAGTAGAGAGGAGAAGAAACACATAATTGCAATAGATACTTTTGACATCTCACGAAAGTCATGAAATACTTGCAAACAAAAAATTTGTGAGAAGGATGAACAATTTCCACCAGAAATGGTAGTAACAGTACATTCAAGGCACAGTCTATTGGTAAAAGAAAAGAAGTCTACCCAAGTACAATCAAGCATATGAACTAAGGGAATTGTGAATTCAATTTGTTCGCATGTCGTCATTCCTAATCAAACTAGAGTAAATATTTGCATTCGCTCCAAAAGGCTGCAGATTCCAAAACCCAATGTTGGAATTAGAAGCATCTCTTACCCCAATCAAACATGATGTTAGGGACTTGTTCAAAAAAAAATTGAAATGCTTAAACAGTATTTTCATTACTTCGAATAAAAATGAAAATAAATGCATAGACGAAGAAAATAGTAGTTGTAAATCGAAATGGAGAAATGGAAGAAGATTGTATGAAATATAGAGTACCTGGAAGATAGATAGGGTTTGGGGGAGAAGACCATAAGAGCAGGACACTTGTGCTGAGATCTGATCTGATAGTCTCTGAGTTGCTCCGCGAGTTTAGACCGCGTTATCATGTCTTGGATCGGAGATCTTGTCCGACCTTCTTTGAAAAAAATCAATTGACTATTGAAAAAAATCCAATAGTGAAATTTCTACGTCACCAGTAACCCATGTGATATGCTGAATCAGTATTATGAATGTGTTGAAATAATTTGAAGATTTCTTATTACTAATAATGTACGAATATTTTTTTTACTTTCAATATCTAATATGTACGTACTCATAATTTTTTATATATTTAAATAAGTCAATTGTCAATGTCAATGAAACAAAAAATCAAAAGTCGTAAGTCGTAAGTGGTAAGCAATACGCCAAGAAGAAAAATTATAGAGAAAATAACATAAATAACACCCCCTAAAATATATTATTGCAAAACTAGCACCCCTAAATAAAATTTAAGTAAAATAAAAATAATAATACCTAAACTACCCCTGTCCTACCCCCCAACGCCTAATACTAAAACCCCCAAACTCACTCATCACTCACTCTCAGTCTCACTCTCACTCCGACTCCCTCATTCTCGTCCCAGCGCTTCTCTTGCTCCTCTTGCTCGTCACATAATCAGGCGCCCTCATTCTCGTCCGGCATTGGTTATCTTCGCCGACGTTCGTCACGAGCATCGCTTCCCCTCACCTTCATCGGAGAGACCTCGCCAGTTTAAACGAATCATCTCTCGCCGAGTTTCTGTGTGCTCCTTACTCGGCGCTCACCAAATTCGTTGATTTCGCCGGCAAACGTCATGTCGCCAGATTTCTTCAACTTCATCGGAGAAAAATCCTAAAATTACACGAGGTAAGGAATAGTAAATTAATGCTTACAAATTATTTTCGTTCAAGAATAAAGAGAACTTGAAGCTTGTACTGTTGAGAAATTAAATGTTCCTTCGTTCAACATTATGTGTTTTTTCAGATAGATTCTAAGCTATTCCTTCGCTCAAATTTGAAGCCTGCATTGTTGAGAAAAATCTCATACTGATTAATAATGACTTCCTCTGAAAATTGTAAGTGCTAACAAATCTCTTTAATATTTATGATATTGATTACACTTGCAATTAATTTTGTTATTATGTTGTGGCTGATTTCCTATATTTGACTGGAATATGTGCAAATTCTGTTGGACAGGTAACTGTAGTTCAACTTGTTCAATTAGTATTATAGGAGTCAATTTTTTCTAATGCAATTGGAAGAAAAAGTGAACAGTATTTGTTTGATGATCTTTATATGACAAAGCCTGTTGTTTATAGTTCTATGCTTCCAAAATAAGTATCTAGGTTATGCTGAAATTAGACAAATTTCACTGTTCTATTGTTGTACCTTAATTGTTTTGCCTTTTGAAATAATAAACTTCCTTGATTTGCATTGAACTAATTTGGTTTTAGTAGTTTAATATTCTGATTTTCATTGTTCAATTTGATTTTTTCAACATTTATTGTTGTTTGATTGTACTTATTTGATTTTAATATTATTCATATTCCAATTAAATTATGATCAAGATGAAGTTAAGAAGTTTAACTAGGAATGAATATTATGATCATAATTTATTTGGAATAAGTACAAATTGTTTTGGACAGGTAACTCTAATTCAACTTATGGTCCAATTTTTCGATTTTTATCATTCAATTGTTGTTGTATAATTTTTTTGTTCAATTTTTTTGTTCAATTTTTTCGTTCAATAATTCTTGTTCAATTTTTTTAACAACCACTTTTGACAAATGCATTTTTTGTAACTTCAATAGCTTCCTCATTTCCTCTTGAATTAGATTTGAAACAATATATTCGTCGTTTTCTCTTCAATAGCTTTCCTTATATGGAGACAAAATTTGAGCTACTTATTAATAGTTCAATTATTCTTGACTCAAAATGTATAGTTTCCATTCAATTTTTAGATTTTTATTGTTCAAATGTTATTGTTTGACTTTTTCCGTTCAAATGTTTGATTTTTGTTGTTCACCTATTGTTCAATTTTTAAAGTAATTGAGTAGTTAGGTTAGTTTCCTTTGGATTTTGAATGTTCTCCTTTCCTTGAATTTGAATTTTGTGCTTTTTTTTCTCTCGTTCAAAAATTATTGGTTCAATAATTATTCGTTCAAATATTATTGTTCAATTTTTTTGTTCAATATTATTGTTCAATTTTTTTTGTTCAAAATATTATTGTTCAATTTTTCTCGTTCGAAAATTATTGTTCAATTTTTCACGTTCAAAATATTATTGTTCAATTTTTCTCGTTCGAATATTATTGTTCAATGTTTGATTTTTTTTCGTTCAATTTTTTACGTTAAAATGTTGTTTGATTTTTGGGCTAGTTTTGTTATTTTTCCTTGATTTTTTACGTTCAAAAGTTCAAATTTTCTCGTTTAGTTATTGTTCGAATTTTATTGTTCAATTCTTTTCGTTCAAATATTGTTGTTCAACTGTTTTCGTTCAAATATTATTGTTCAATTTTTTTCGTTCAAATATCTGTTTTTTAATGGTAGACAAATGCTATTTTGCACTTACTAACCTTTTGAAGAAAAACTAACATTGAATGAATTTGACAACTTAGTAACAAGGAGCTGTTAGATTGCTATTTTTAAATAACAAAAGGTAGAAATCAATGGATTAAAGACAAACAGAAGTTCTATTTTAGCTAATATCCCATTCTACTCATTTTTTTTTTCTTTCTTTTATTTCCTACTCATATCAGTACTTACATCAATCTATATGCAATATGTGATTTATTATTTATTTATTTTTAACAAAAAAATAAAATAATAATTGTAAGTATAACATATCAAATATTAATTTACAAATTTGAGTGTAAATGCTATCATATAGCACCTTACCTATAATATAGCACTTAGTATTTGGAATTAAGTCTTATATGTGAACCTGTGGTCCTTCGTGAGTCCAAAAAGGTCCAGTCCAATCCCATTAATAATAGTAAGAAATGTTCAATTTTTTATTATTGTTCAATGTTTTCGTTCAAATATTATTGTTCAATTTTTTATTCAGATATTGTTGTTCAATTTTTTTTGTTCAATTTTTCTCGTTCAATTTTTTAATCCTATTTTTTTGTTCAATTTTTCCGTTCAAATGTTTGATTTTTGTTGTTCACCTATTGTTCAATTTTTAAAGTAATTGAGTAGTTAGGTTAGTTTCCTTTGGATTTTGAATGTTCTCCTTTCCTTGAATTTGGATTTTGTGCTTTTTTTTCTCTCGTTCAAAAATTATTGGTTCAATAATTATTCGTTCAAATATTATTGTTCAGTTTTTTTGTTCAAAATTATTGTTCAATTTTTTTTGTTCAAAATATTATTGTTCAATTTTTCTCGTTCGAAAATTATTGTTCAATTTTTCACGTTCGAAATATTATTGTTCAATTTTTCTCGTTCGAATATTATTGTTCAATGTTTGATTTTTTTTCGTTCAATTTTTTACGTTAAAATGTTGTTTGATTTTTGGGCTAGTTTTGTTATTTTTCCTTGATTTTTTACGTTCAAAAGTTCAAATTTTCTCGTTTAGTTATTGTTCGAATTTTATTGTTCAATTCTTTTCGTTCAAATATTGTTGTTCAACTGTTTTCGTTCAAATATTATTGTTCAATTTTTTTCGTTCAAATATCTGTTTTTTAATGGTAGACAAATGCTATTTTGCACTTACTAACCTTTTGAAGAAAAACTAACATTGAATGAATTTGACAACTTAGTAACAAGGAGCTGTTAGATTGCTATTTTTAAATAACAAAAGGTAGAAATCAATGGATTAAAGACAAACAGAAGTTCTATTTTAGCTAATATCCCATTCTACTCATTTTTTTTTTCTTTCTTTTATTTCCTACTCATATTAGTACTTACATCAATCTATATGCAATATGTGATTTATTATTTATTTATTTTTAACAAAAAAATAAAATAATAATTGTAAGTATAACATATCAAATATTAATTTACCAATTTGAGTGTAAATGCTATCATATAGCACCTTACCTATAATATAGCACTTAGTATTTGGAATTAAGTCTTATATGTAAACCTGTGGTCCTTCGTGAGTCCAAAAAGGTCCAGTCCAATCCCATTAATAATAGTAAGAAATGTTCAATTTTTTATTATTGTTCAATGTTTTCGTTCAAATATTATTGTTCAATTTTTTATTCAGATATTGTTGTTCAATTTTTTTTGTTCAATTTTTCTCGTTCAATTTTTTAATCCTATTTTTTTGTTCAATTTTTTAATCCTATTTTTTTGTTCAATTTTTTTAATCCAATTAAATTATTCACCTACCATAAAAAGCAACACCCTTTCCAATTTTTTTCTTCAATTAAGAGTTGTTTGGTGTAGTGGTGATCTGAGTATTGTGCTTTCTTTCTAATATGTTTTGATATTTTGTTTTTGGTAGGCCCAATATAAATTGCTGGATACGAAAAAATAATGTCAGTCAGTAATATTTGAAAATAGAAGATTTTCATAACTAATTAGTCACATAATATTGTTGGATAAGAAAATGATAATTAGTCACTAGCAAATTATTATATAGTGAACATTGGAAAGAGTACAATCAACTATGATTATAGAGCTATTCTACAATACAAACTTCTAGGCGCAACCCCCCCACAATTGCTTTAATGTTGTTATTATGTTCAAATCCCAACCCCAAATCGATAGCTAGCCATTCACGGCCATTACAAATTTGTTCTTGTTTAATCCTTGTTATTAAAAATTACTTGATCAATTTTTGTTCGATTTTTATTCATTCAATCTTTTTCGTTCACTTTACTTGTGCAATTATTAATGTTCAAATTTACTTATCCATGAATTAATTCTCCTCTAATGAAAAGTGATATATTGAATTCTAGGTGTTTCAGAAATTGGGATATTGCTCAAATATGGTGGCAACTGGATTGAGAATGAAAATTGTTTTATGTACAGAGGAGGAAAGGCAAAAGCTATCTACGTTTCCAAGAATATTGCCTTCCTTGAACTCTTGCAAAAAATATGTCAGATATTAGAACTCAATTGTGAACTGGACTTGGCATACACCATTATTGAGATGGACAACACATATGTGGAGGTGAAAAATGATCATGATGTGAGGTACTTCATGGAATATTGTTGCGTGCAAAATTTAGTGCCAACCCACTTGTGTATAACATTGAAAGAAAGAATACTTGAGATTGGTATTAATGAAAATGCACCAAATGAGGGAATAAGCCAACAAAATGAAGGAAGGAGTCCACCAACTGAAGATAGAAGTCACGTCAATCTACAACAAGGAAATGAAATAGCAAACATTGGGTTAGAGCTTGGTCAAATTTATGAAAGCAAAGGTGACTTAAAGAAGAAAGTATCAAGATTGGCAATAACTGAAACATTTGCATTCAAGGTGAAAAGATCAACCACAAAAATGATTAAGATCACATGCCTTAGCAATTCATGCGATTGGTGTGTTCGAGCAAATCAGATCAACGGTATGCCATTTTTTTGTGTCACAAAATTGATAACAAATCATTCCTGCAACTCACAGGCTCAAACAAAAAATGACCGACATGCTACTTCAATGTTCATTGCTGATTCAATCAAAGAAGTATATGAGAATGCTAAAAGAGATTACGGCCCACGAGACATTATAGATGACATCTACAATTATTATGGGGTAAGAGTTAGCTATATGAAAGCATGGAGAGCACAGAGCTTTGCTTTGGATAAGGCAAAAGGATCGGCGGAAGATGGATATGCAATGCTACCGGCATACTTCCATATGCTTGAAAAGAGTAACCCTGGTACTATTACAAACCTTGTGACAGATGATGTTGATCACTTCGTTTATGCATTCATGTCTTTGGGTCCAACTCGAAAAGGGTTCAAACTGTCAATACGTCCTGTTATTGTAGTTGATGGCACATTTTTGAAGGCTAAATACAAGGGGACCCTTCTTGTGGCAGCAACAAAGGATGGAAATAATCAGACATATCCAATAGCCTTTGGAGTAGTAGACTCAAAGAATGATGATTCGTGGACATGGTTCTTTAGAAACTTGCATCTAGCAATTGGTGATGTTGTTGGTTTAGTTATTGTTTCAGATCGTCATGCAAGCATAGCTAAATCAATTAAATCAGTGATGCCTTTAGCATCTCATGTGGTGTGCTATAATCATCTTGCAGAAAATCTGAAAAAACATTGCAAAAAACGTGCTGCACAACTTCTCTTTCAAAAGGCAGCAAATGCATACCGAGAAAGTGAGTACGAGAATTGTTATTCGCAACTAAAAAATTTTCTGAAGCCTGAAGTTGTTTCAATGCTTGAGAATGAGATTGGAAAAGAGAAATGGGCACGTTCACAATGTATTCACACCCGATACAACATCATGACTACCAACATAGTTGAAGGACTCAATGGTAATTTTCTCAAAGCAAGAAGCCTACCGGTTGTGAGACTATTTGAAGAAATAAGACGTACATTGCAACAATGGTATGATGAAAGGCGTACACAGGCTGATTTAATGAAAAATGAAGTGACCACATGGGTTGACACTCTCCTTCATGATCAATATCAAAAGGCAAAGTTCTATCATGCAACCAAAATTAATAACATGGAGTTCACTGTGACGCATAATGGAATGGTAGAAATAGTAAACTTGATGGATAAAATATGTACTTGTAGAGTCTTTGATCTAGACCAACTACCCTGTTCACATGCACTAGCAGTTTGTCGGAAGTTTGGTTTTTCCTGGTATGATTTTTGCTCTAACTATTATCATTCAAAACTACTAAGATTGTCCTATGTTGAATCCATATATCCACCACTTGATGAAAGAGACTTCAATCTACCTAGTGAAATACAAGACAAGAAAGTATTGCCACCAATAACTCGGACATGGATAGGAAGAAGAAAGAAAAAGAGAATACATGCATATGGTGAACGGAAAAAAAGAGATCATCACTGTTCAAGTTGTGGTCAAATTGGGCATAATCGTAAACGATGCAGAAATCCAAATCCATTAGCAGTAGAGTAGAGAAAGAATTATGTGTGGACAATTTTATTGGATGGTATATACATATATGTGGACTTTACATGATTCTTTTTTTCCTTGTTATTACCAATTTTATTAGTTGATATACAGAAAATGTGGACAATTTTATTGGTTGATATACGGATAAATGTGGAGAATTTATAGCAAACTGTTATGTGGACAATTTATAGCAAAAATATTATCTCTATGATGTTTCTTCTCTTGATTCTAGTTTTAGAAGACATATGTTAAAAGTTTTCACACTATAGCGATATCAAATAAGGCTATAACTGTTTGTTTTTTTCCTTCTCAACTATGCGTGTATTTGGTATTGTTTACATATTTTGAACCTTGGTATTTTCAATTCTTAATATCAGCTGACCTCTGAAGGCATTTAGATACCAGTTTTGCCAAATGGATTTGTTCTCTGTTGGAAGCTCTTTACTGTAAAAGGAATGTCCTTTGAATTTTTAATGTTCTTCTTTCCCTGAATTTGGATTTTGTGTTTATTTTTTCTTGTTCAGTTATTATTGTTCAATTTATTTCGTTCAAATATTATTGTTCACTTTTTTCATTCAATCATTGTTGTTCAATTTCATCGGGCTTTTTTCTTCTTCTTTTTTTCTCCAATATTCTTTAATTGAAATAATTACTACAATGTGACTCGAAATCACTTCCAAGAATTTTATGCCTAACACTGTTCAAGTTGTGGTGTCAGTATAACTCTGATCAGTCTTTAGATTTGGTCTCTATAACCAAAAACATTATCTCTATGATGTTTCTTCTCTTCATTCTAGTTTTAGAAGACATATGTTAAAAGTTTTCACACTATAGCGATATCAAATAAGGCTATAAATGTTTGTTTTTTTCCTTCTCAACTATGCGTGTATTTTGTATTGTTTACATATTTTGAACCTTGGTATTTTCAATTTTTAAGATCAGGTGATCTCTGAAGGCATTTAGATACCAGTTTTGCCAAATGCATTTGTTCTCTATTGGAAGCTCTTTACTGTAAAAGGAATGTCCTTATTTTTAGCCTCTGTATTTTGATATTTCGTAGCAATAAAGTATCATCACATAAATTAAACCTGTTACAAAAATACAACCTCCAGTTCATCTGAATCCAAAACACTTGCATTATAGCCCTATCACATTATACCCATAACAGATGCATTACTAGAGCAAAAAAAAATGGCAACAATAATACATAATAAATGTTGCTGATATAGGAGTGGTAGATTTCTCATTTCTATCATGTCAAAAAGTCATCTCATAGTTATGTTCTAAAAGCAACCTAAATGTATATATAGTCCATATGTTCGTGACCACAATACATACAAAACTGAGAAGTTATAAAAACTATACAAATTCATCCAAGTCGATTCATGACATAAGTCGCTCATAGTAAACCCACTCTTGGCATAGTCGTTTCCTAAGCTCGGTTGTATCACATGAAGTCATACTATTCACATCAAGGCCACGAACCAAAAGCTCCGCAAACTTTATAACATATAACCCACAATCCGTGCTACAATAAAAAAAACAAAGCAAAATTCAAAAATAAAAACAAAAACCAAAACTAGTAAAAAAACAAATAGATACTTACAAGTTCTTTTGTTGAGGGACATTTGGTACAAGCTTGATTTCCCATTCCACAATCTTCTTCGCTTGATCTTGATCAGAACATTGGGGCTGTAATGCGTTCAACAATAATGGCACAACATATGCAATAGGCTTACATGCATTTTTCACCATTGAAGAACGACTACTACTAAGTGAATCATATACATCTATACTTTTATGCTCAATATTAACAACAGCCAACACCCAATGATTATCCTTAACATGGACAGGACAATAAAGCAAATCAACAGTATACCAATGATGAAAAGTCTCTCGAAAACCAGTAGCATAATCCATAAGAAAGTCCAAATTTACATGAGCCTGTTTTTTCTTCTTTGCATGATGTTCATAATAAGCTTTTTTACATCCATCCTGACACGATATCAATTAGTAACAACACAACCATTTGTCAAAAAAATTAAAGTTATATTAGTTATAAATACTTACCATGAAGTTACTTTCAAGACATGTATATCGTCTCTTTTTAAAAAAAACCCGCTCTTGTCTCCAACCACGATAGCTATAGAAAGCAGTGTCAATATGCTATAACCAATAGCACACGAAAAAATTAATATTAGTTACAAATTAAAGATCTAAAAACACAAACAAAAACAATATGTAAAAAATTGCAAAAATGAAACATACCCAGTTCGAAACCAAGCCATTAGGATTCTCTAATGTCTCAAACCATACTCTATCAGCTAGCATGAAGCCCAGATCACGAGACTGTCCACTGGGTTAAAATAAAAAGTCACATTAGTAACATATAAACAAATACAAAATAAAACTATTCAAACGAATATCATAAAAATAAATTGATTACCTAGAAACATCAGCCATCCATTTATTATAAAAATCAACTACCAGTGATGACATAGGAGCAAATGGATCTATATCAGACTCATAGGATTGAACAAGCATCATACAATCATCCGATGATGTTTGATCATCACAACTTTCCTTCTTAGAAGCCTCAACATCATAAGGTGACCTAAAATACCGTGACTTTTGAACCTTCCGACGCTCAAAAACTTTAGGCATCATAGAATCTCTTAGATTTTTTTGCTTCCAATAAGTTTTCAAGTAACTCAACGAGTTAGGTATAGGATCAACATCAACTCCTAACTTCGGAGTTATATTCCCTTCCTCACTTAAAGAAATAGAAGGGTGCAATTGAGTACAATCATCATCTCTAGTGTCCATTTGATTTGATGGATGCGATCGGTCATCACCTTGAGTTGAGTATTTTTGTGAATGTACCTACAAAATCAATACAAGAACAATCAAGCTAAAAACAAGCCAGAAAAACCAAGCAAAATAAACATGAAGTTGTTTTAGCCATCTATTAAATGTTCTGCAAATATTACTAGAACTGTACAAACTATTTTGGATAGACATCAACCAAAATAAAAATAGCATTCTTCACCTCCAATTTTATAACAACCAAACAACAATTGTTTTTTTTTAAAAAGAAAAAAAAATCAGCTACTATTTTATACAATAAAACAACCCATGCACATCAAATATTATACCAAAACAGGTAGCTCTTGTTTTAGATTGTTTCAACCCACAACAACCAAATAATAACACCTACTTTATAGATATTACTAAATTTGTACCAACTATTTTGGATAGACATCAACCGTAGGTTTTAACTTGACGATCTAATTATCATTTTAAGCAAACACATAATAAAATTAGTTCAATAAAAAAACACATGTTATTGACTAACCATAAAATCATCGAGTAATGTATGGATGTTGTCAAGTCTGTCACTAAAATTCTCCATACGCTCTGCCACATCCATCTTAAATGTCAATAAAAAATCTCGTTGTTCCTTAAGCTCCTTCAATATGGCTTTCGTTGAAGGTGACAACTCATCAGAAAAACAAACATTATGACTTGAATCACGTCGAAATTGCTCTGAAGCATGCCTTTTAATTGGAGTTTGCTTCATCTGATCACGATTACCATCATTAACTTTATTAGTATCACCTTCACCTTTGGCTCCATCGGGCTCATCATCAATATTTACATCCTTTGAGGTTGCATTGGGCTCATCATTAAAATCTACATTCAAAGAACCTGTGGGAGTCTTCTCATCACATATAGGTGTATGATCTAGTTGTTCATATTCCTTGGCAATGGCCTCAATCTCTATCAATGTATCAACCAAATCATCCTTACTACCAAAACGAGATGCACCAACAGAACTTTTACTAGTACCAACATCTGTCCGTTGATAAGAAGATTAAGTTGTCCTTTTCAACACATTAATTACCGAAGGAGGAAGCTTATCAATCAAATCCGAACAATGAAAATAAGGACAAATGCACTTTTGGGTTTCATCAGGAGTAAGATCCAAAACTGTATGAACATCTGCCTGCAAATTCAGAACCAAAAAAAAATTAGTAAAATTTACTATGACAAATTTAAAAATGATATAATAACTACAAATTATTACACTGATAAAATAAAAGTTTACCTCAGTAATCTTAGAAATATAACTTGAAACATCATTCCAAGTTGGTTTAATTAATGCACTCCAATTCAATATACGAGGCACCAAACTACCATTTTTAACCCCGTATTTCTTCCCAATTAAGGGAATCGCCTCATATATCCAAACTTGAAATGCAAAAACAAAACCATGGATATTGTAATGCTCACCATGGTTACGATTAGCAACCACCTTCTTCTTGTAATCATCCCTTTGTTTAACAACATCTCTTGACAAACTCCTAATTAATTTCCGATAAACATATTTACCCCAAGGTGTTCTATCAAAGGCATCCAGATCATACACCAAAAATAACCACTCGTAATCAATATACTGAGTATCCACTATATGTCCAAATAACCCAAACTCCAGAAAATAAACCAAAGCTAATCTGACAATGTCCTTATCAAGATCAACTCCCTCTTTGTGCGTCAGACTTTTTTTGTTTTTGGAATTACTTCTCAACCTCCTTGGAGAACTATTTTGTACGTTAAAATTCATCAATACATTCCGTAGTTCACCAATCGAAATCTTGTAGCTTCCCTCAAAATATTTTTGAGATAGATAGGAATTCCCATTTCCATTAACTACAGACCCAAATTTTAATCCAGTAATTATCCCAAACTCCTTCTCATAAAACCTTAACAACCTTCCGTTCAATTCAAACCAAAGCTCATCTCTAACTTGTGTCTCACATTGTCGGATCAACAAGTGATGCACAAGCTTTCAAGATAACTTTATTTCCTTCAACTCACCAAAATATCCAAAGCAATGTGACTTAAACTCCACAAACTGTTGATCCGTTAAAGCTGTTTTGATGTCATTCATAGCTTTAAATGGATCACATATCGCAGTAACACGTGCTGGAAATATATCATCATCAGATATCTTCCTTTGATATAAAATATCATTACTACTACGTGCCTGTAATGCAAATAAACAAAAAAACAGCAAAATAAGGGTGAACAAATTGGTTTGAACATGCTTAATAGAAAAAAAAAATAACTAAACAAAAACCTCACATATGCCTCTCCACTCCTACTGCCGCTTTTAGTGGAGAACCTTCTAGCCATTATATCCAATTATGGTCTACCAATCTACATAAAAAATAAGAAAACAGAATTGAAAAGCAACAATATACTTTATTTATCTTATTTTCTCAACATAAAATTGAAGACAAACAATAGCCATTATATCCCAATAATCACAACACAAAACACAATACAAACTTTAGCATGGAATATCTGATTTTTAGTTTGTTCTTTTGCTTAGCATTTATATAATATCCAATTTAGGACGAAACTATGCCTTATAGATGCAGTATCTGCACTTTAAATTAACTGACAAGTCTGCCATTGCTAATATAACAAAATACCAGATGCAGAAGCTCAATAATAAAAAAATAACACTACATGTGATCAAGTGCATATGCTGAATTCATTATTAGTAACACTACATCTGCATGTGCTGTCTGAGAAGAACTTTCTAGCATTCAAAATCTTAACTAAAAGAGTACAAATTGTTTTGGACAGGTAACTCTAATTCAACTTATGGTCCAATTTTTTGATTTTTATCATTCAATTGTTGTTGTATAATTTTCTTGTTCAATTATTCTTGTTCAATTTTTTTCGTTCAATTATTCTTGTTCAATTTTTTTAACAACCACTTTTGACAAATGCATTCTTTGTGCTGTCTGAGAAGAACTTTCTAGCATTCAAAATCTTAACTAAAAGAGTATACTAATCTTGGTTTATAAGTCTATGAAATCCCTAATCCATAATTAAACTTAACGACGAACAGAGGAACAATTTCAAAGAAAATAAAAGAGAAACTATAAGTGCGCATATGACTTACCAGAGGAAACTAAAAATCAACGACAGCCGGAAATACCAACGATGACCGGAGACTGGTTTGCTTAACTATCAACAGTAAGATTTAGGGTATTAGCACCCCTATTCGTGTGTCGTCGGGGAGAGACGAACTCAGTTGCGATATTGGGTTGTTCACCAACGCCGATCGACTTCAGAGCTTGTACGGCGTTTGTCGGCGAGGAAGACCGGTGCGGGCCGGCGAGGAAGATATGGAGAGACGGTTTGGGGCTTAGGGCGAGAGCGAGATCGAGTTGTCGAGGCGAGACGGGTGGGTTTACGTTAGGCGAGACGCGAGGGAGTTGGTTTTGTATAATACAGGGGCATTTTTGTCCAAACAGTTTAGGGGTGTTAGTTTTGCAATAATATGTTTTAAGGGGTGTTAATTTTGGTAATTTCCTAAAATTATATACTAATCTTAAATCAATATTTGTGTAGATTAAAATAAATGAGAATTTATACTTATAAATTTAAAAGATTAAAAATAAAAAAGTAAACATTATTTCAAAACGAATGATTAATCCATCCACAAATAATCATTAGAAATTTGAAAATGCTGTGTCAGTTTCCAACGTTAACCGATGAGAGATTATCACAGTTAATATTGGGATTTCTTTGTATCTATTTTAATATAAATTTTAAAAAATATATATATTAATAACAATTTATAATTTATAATTATAAAAATAATAGTATATTTTATCTATTTTTACTTATAAAAAAAAAAAAAAAAAAAAAGACTCTTGTGTCCATAATATTCATATCGAATGTTTTTTAAATTAAATTTTGACCAATTAAATACATTTTAATATTATTAATGTTATTTTTATGTTGTAAATTTTATAGATATTATTTTATGTAATTTTTTATGAAAAATAAAATTTTAAATATCTTTAAAACTTATAACCACAAAAATAACACTTTTAACTAAACTCTAAATCACTTAAAATACCGTTCAATAATCAAGTATTTTAATGTGTTACTTTGCCGACTAAATTATATCATTGATGCAGTTAAGTTATCAAAATGTACATTACACTTGCACTTTGAAACTCTAAACAAGCAATTCTCCTCTAGTCTTCTCCATATCACTTGTATCTTCATCTTTCACAAGCATCTCTATTATCAATCGAGCTAAATCAACCTGAAGATTATTCAAATAAGACATACTTGATTTGAGCTTTTGAAACTCCACGAGACCTTGAGTACCAGCTCAAGGTCTGAAGCTTCCTCATAGTAGAAAATGAGTGTGCTCCGATCCACAGCCTTGACGTCCAAACCACCATTACATGTCTAATTTTTACGATGAACGCGAAGGAGATCATCCACATTCACCAGTTTCTAAGCTATAATGATCGCAAGGTTGGAAACTCATTTCTCACGTTCAATCAGATCACCAATGTCTTTTGTGAGATCAAGTGGATTCACACGGCTTCTCAATTCCATCACGTTCAAACAAAACAAGAGCAGATTGAAGTTTTAAGGCTAAAACTTAACCAAACAAGAAAATTGTGTAATGATAGAAAACAAAATTGGGTTAAAGAAAAAATGTAGAGACAAGTAATCGAGAAGCGTAGGGAAGCAAGATGAAGAGAGAGGAAAATCAATACGCAGTTAGGAGGGAGAATTTCACCAAGCTATTGAAACTGGTATTCTTAAGTTGTTCATTGGAACACGATCCTTTTTAGAACGATACAAATTCAAGCATATGACTTGGTGTGAGAGAGAGATCTTATCACCGACCACAATTTTGAATAGTTATTCACTCTGAAATTAAATCGATAACACATCTTGCAAATCAAATTTCAATAGGAAACATCAAATCAAATCTCAAAAGCTAGGCATTGCAGTACCTGTTTTATTGTAGCGGATTACATAGGGCACAACATTATCTGGGCATATTTGTTGAATCATTAAATGTAGCCCACCCACCCATAAAAAAAAAAACTAAAAAAAATGATAGTAGTCAAGTAACTTGAGTTAGATTCGAGTTCTCGTCATTGAGGCCCATCCATAATCAAGTCCATGCTTAAGCAAATATCGAATGAATACGTCTTGGTCTATAAATATTAAATATTCCGAACAAAAATATATATCTTACAAATAAACTACAATAAAGCAATTAAGATCCATGTGAATCCAAGTAGAAACAAATAGGACCGATGACAAAATAACTGAAATTAAGATATTCCCAATGTAACAAGCAGACAGCATAAAAAAGGTTCAAGAACGAATTTTGGAGGGAAAGAAATGCAGTCATCATTCTAATTCAAGAGGGGATTAAAAACTTAAAGGAAAAAAAAAACAGTTCATTAAACCATGCAGAATAAAAGATATGGGAGGTGTCAGTCTTGGCATTAGTACTCCCCAGAAAGCGACCTTTCTGAGCGCCGATAATCACCACCCAGATCCTGGGTTCTTTCCTTTTCATGTGAATCAGATGCGCCTTCATAACGGTAATCCTCTTCCATATGATCATAACCATCATGGCCCTGTTCATAACGATCATGGTCACCCTCGACATCCATATGATTGTACTTCCCCCGGCGCTGTTCATAATGCTCCGAGTCAATGCCAGGGTTGGGATGCCTCTGTCCAGGAGATTGATCATACCAATCCTTATCATCTTCTGGAGCAGTGTGGTCATAATCATGTTCCTTATCACCATGGCGGTTTCTGTCACGTTTTGATTCAACTTTATCATAATCAGCCTCCCTATCATGAGAACGGCCATGGTCATGATCAGGGTCCCCAGTTTCATAACTCCTCTCTCTATCTCGAGGACGATCACGCTCACGTTCCCTATTTCGGTCTCGTCCGTGATCACGATCACGGCCACGATCCCTCCCTCTATCACGATCATGATCACGGCCTCCTCGGACTCGTTCACGGCCATGTTCTTTTTCCCTTTCCCTGTTCCTATCACGATCTCTAAGGTGTCTATCCTCCCTATGATCATGATCCCTAGACTTATCACGGGAGTGTTCACGAGAAGGCTCTCGAGGCTTCTCCAATTCTCTCTCCTTGTCCTTGTCCCTTCCCTTTTCGCGAGATTTTTCTCTATCACTGAAATCATTTAACAAAGTATAATCACATGAGATGCAATAATAAGACAAAATTCAAGGGTGGTTTCCTAATCTGGAAAGAGTAGATTGCACACTATTACCTCTATAACTATAGCTCAAAGTTTTAAGGAATAAAACAGGAGAGAGCTCAAACTTGAAGCTTAAGAGTTGACATATTACAATGACAAAGAGGGGGGAGCAGCCAAGACAGAAACTAATGTTGATCTTAGCCCAATATGGTATTTCCATTGATAAGAAAACGCCTTTCCTTATCAATCCTCTCTTCTAACATAAAGTGTCTATTTTAGCGCATATAGTACAATCAAAGGGGAAAGAGGAGAGAAGACAATATTAACAAGTAACAGAAAAAGAAATAAACGATTTGAGAGAATCCTACCGATCTGCATGACGATCCTCTCTTACCCTTGGCTCCTCCGACCGAGGTCGTGCTCCTGTTTGTGATTGCTCTCTGGAGCATCAATGAGAAATATGAAGTTAACTACCGAGAACAGGAAGATTAAATTGAAAGTGCATAACTAATGTACCAGAAGAAGAAAGGCCAACAAATCTAACATGACATAACATAATGCAAATCAAAGTCATGAATCAAAGAATTTATTAATCAGGTATGATTGAAATTTTGTTAAATCCAAAAAGAAATTACTCTTTAAAGTCCTCAAGCCCAGGGCTAGTTGTCACTAGTAGAAAGCTTCAACCCATTTGTATAATTTTGTTATTCACAATCACTTGAATCACGGGTATATAAGAGAACAGAGACTGCCAAAGAAATTGAATACTCAGCCAGAAGGCAAGTCTTCCATATTACTGAACTGTCTTTTTGATCCTAAATAAATGAAATTATATTGACCACAAACAATCAAGAGGATAACTAAATAAATATGTCTGCAACAATGCAACTTGCTTGATCTCTTTTCTAACATGTTTTGGTAGATACAATAGACAGCACACGACAGACAAAAAAATCTTTCCAACTATGACAGTTATTGCAAGGAATCACATGAGTTACCTCCCAGCATGTTTCTGATTAAGATCTTCACTTCCAACTCTTGTGGTTCCAAGCCCACCACCTAGTCGGAGAGGTCTCCAATTAGGGACCGTTCTTCCTCGTTCAACATCTACAAGTACCCTTCTACCTTCAATCTTCTTCCCATCAGCTTGCTTGTATGCAACTATAAGATTTATATCAGTACTGAATGGTGAATACAAAATTAACAACAAAAGCCAACAGGAAGTAACAAGTAACCGAACCTTTCATGTCCCTTGTATGCATATACTCGATGAAGCAATAGCCTTTAGGCTTGTTTGTCACACTGTCAGTTACTAACCGAATCTGAAAACTCATGAAGAAGGATAATGAGCAAGACTATAAACAAGCGCAATTAGAACTAATAATAATGCTTATGAAAATAATGTCTGCTACAACAAAGCAACAATACTGCAAAAAGTTGAATCCTAAAAATGGCACGGCAGACAGGCACAATGCCTCATTAGCCGTGCTCACCTTTCAAATATAAGCTTCCCGTCGCAAGATGCATCACCACCAGCTAGAGTCGCAGAAAAACTGAATTTTGTGGCCATTTTACCAATGGTTGAACATACTAAGTTCCCCTTACCAGGACGTGTCTCAAATAATAAAAAGTTGTAAAGACTTAAGAAATACCAGGGCTTCTTGACTGCAGATATATATTTGAGGGCCTTTAAGGTCAAAAGTAAGAATTTTAGCTGCAAAAATTGCAAGTGTGAAGAATTTAAAATAAGGAGAAAGAGATACTAATACGCCCAATAATTTTTACCCAGTGAGGAAAAAGAACAGAAGTTGCCGGTCTCTATTTTCTTGCTTGAAATAAAAGGCCAAAATGCACAATGCATCACTGCTCTGCTCAACTTAAAATAAGCTTTGCCATGCAGGATGAAGCACCATCTTTGAAACCAGATTGGCAGGAAATATGTAATAGACCATTTGCAGAACGGTTTCCAACTTACCAAGGATATTACTTAATGTTAAAACTTAATATAAATCTAAAAAAACCCAGAACAAGAAGTTTCACTGGATCAAAGAGAAACCTAAGGATAAATCAAACAAACCTACAATCTATTATCACCATATTGACAGCGACACCTGTCTAACTCTACTAACATTACAAACTCACATTGACAGTCCACTAATAATGGAGTTAAACCCAAGAGGATTCTTAAACATCAATACTATCAGCCTGCCAACCAAAACTAACCAGAGACACTAATGTAAGAATAGTAGCTTATAATGAATTTCTCAAACAATATTTTATGCAAATTATGGGTCAAGCTTATTATAGCTTATTGAGAAACAGAAATGCATACCCATAGAAATACGGGTGACTGTTCTGTTCTACATATGTCTCAAAAGGTACAAAATAATATTGTCATTTTTTTATAGGGTGTGAAAATAAAGATCATAAGTGAGAATATGAAGACCTGAAATACCGACTTTCAGAGCTCTGAACACTTCGATAGAACAAATAATTGTATAAGCAGAAAAGGATAAAGGGGTAATGTGGTAACACAAGTCAACCTCTCACCAAATCCCCTTGGGGATGTTAAAAAAACCTACCCGCTTGATAGGACCATAGACGTCAAACTCCCTTTTGATTCTGCTGTCAGTTGTCTCATAATTCTGAAAGCATCAATATGACAAGTTACCAAAGTAAAGCTTATACGTAAGAGAACCCTAATATAGGAGAAAATATTTGACTCACCAGTCTAGCCACAAACAAAGTCTTGTATGGATCTCCAGATATATTAGAGTCATTATTAGGATCATCTGCATTAAATAGGGCACAAAACAAAGGTAAGAATGTTACTGAAATCCAAATCACTATAAGTAAAAGAAGAGAGCTATCATCACATTTCTCTAGATCCTCGGCAGCCTTTGCTGCACCCTTATTGAGTCTTAACTGGTGTATTCTATCCCTTCTTTGTGCCTGAATCCACATATTTGTTTAAACAGGTCAATAGAGCATAATTTTTTTAATAAGAGCAGAATTATTCATACTGAGCATAAAAGGATTCTAGTGATGAATTCCCATTACATTTCCCCTTTATTGATCCAAATTGCCAACTCCGAGCTTGACTATATACTCCACATTATGTGAACTTATCAGCATAAACTTACAAAAAAAAATAAAAAAATAGAAGCAAGCAAGCAAGAAACACATAATAGAACAGAATGTACACCAAGCCATATATGAAATGCTTACATCATTAGTACCAAGATTAGGAAGGCAGAGACATGCATCTTTGGACAAAATAATCAAAATGAAATATTAAATTACAATGTCTTAAACATAACCGGATTCCATCAAACAATCGGAATAATTTATCTTGCACAAATAAGTTAAGCGAATTAGTAATTACTATCCACTTGCGAAGCGATTAAGAAAATATCTTACAGGAGTTTCACCCTTTTGGACAGGTGGAGCATACTCAGGATCTCCAGGCTCTGCAAACTTACTCAGGAATTTTGCCATACCTTAATGAACAAAAGAAATATGCATAAGTAATCAATATCCAGAATACAAACCGAAACAAACAAAATTAATTTCAGAAAACCTGTCAAAGGGGGGCATTTTCTTTTCTCTAAAGGTGGTCTATACTCCAATGGTGGTCTAGGCTCGAAAAGCTTTAATAGGTTGTTAGTTAGACCAGTGGGATGACTCTGCCCAATCTGCATCAAAAACAAAAGTTGAGAACATGATTCAAACTTAATGCTCGATCACTTGACAATTTCAGTCATCCAACATGTCACAGCGGGTAATATAGGTAAAATTCATATCAATAAACAGAACAAAACTATAAAAAGGAGTAAAAGGGAAAGGAAACTAGAAAGAGTAATACATGTCAATCAAGCCAAAAAAAGGAGAAGTGAAGATCCTGTCTGATTTGGTATAAGAATCGATGTGTTACTAAACAAATGAAGCTATTCTAAACTAAATCATAGTTTAAGGCGTGTAATGAAGAAAACCCTAGCTACGAGCAAATATTCAAACCATTAGATAATTAGCCAATAAAGAGAAAATTTAAGAACTCGAAAGGAAAAAAGGAAACCAGATAGAGGACGAACCAGCTTAAGCTGAAGAACGTTGGAACGGTTCTGAGCTTTTGTACGGGCCTGGACGGCTGAATTCTGGTTGCGCATGAAGGCATCGTTTTGGTCTCCCATGGTGAATTGAATGGGGATGAACTAGGTTTTGCTTAAGGTAGTTGTTGCAATCGTTATCTGGTAGAGAATATAACATGCATCGATAGTTAGAACGGGTCGATTTAAACAATCGGGTTGAACCCTTAAAGCACTTGAATTCGGCAGCTAGGTTAAGAAAGGCTCTCCGGAAGTACCGACTACCGAGTGGCTAATTTGCCTATTTGTGTCTTTTTAACGCACTGCTATAAAAATCATCTCTTTGCCATAATTTTCTAAAAGAGTTGTTTTTTGTTTTTTGGGAAATCACGTGTGTTCAGATTCTTAATTTTTTATTAAGAATTTAAGTAAGTATATTTTTTTTTATTAATAAAAAAAAAATTTAAAATTCTTTTTTTAAATAAAAAAACGCACTGTTATAAAAAAATATATAAAAAGTATAGGTAATGTTAAGTATTATAATTTTATCATAAATTTAATTAATATAATAATTTTTTATTAAATTTAATTTTACTTACCGATAATACTATAATATTTTATTATTAAATAAATTTTTACTGCTACATGTTCGCCTATGTGCTAGAATGCTACCAATAATCCATGAAGAACATGATCCCTGGCTAAAATGATGAAAGCGATGTCGATCTCTCACCACAATTACCCGATCAAATGCTTTTGAGATGAACTTTGCTGCTGTGTGACAATCATATTCTCAAATTCTTCATTATCCTTATTGGTATGGGTGGATTTATGGTGATAAGTCCAAAGGCAATAGCGAGCTTTTCACTATGCCTAGAAAGAGCAGTTTCCTTATCTTCTTCGTCAATGTCAAGGGAAACCTCATTTGTGTCTGGTGCGTAATCTTCCATCTTCAATTTCTTGGCCATTTCTTCCAACTTATCCATGATCTCGTTTATCATAGGATACGTTGTCTCTCTCTCTTTTCTCTTTTTTTTTTAACGAAAGAGAGATCAAATACGTACTTACTCCAGATTTCATTTGAAATATGAACATACAGAGAAATTCAACATAAATTTAGTTCTGTTCAACAAGAGAGATGAAAGTTAAACTTATGTCATCAAGTTTCAACCATTTCCTTTTCCTTTTTTTCCCAAAAGGTAATGGGCAGGTTAACTGCCCAGAGTTAGTCTATGGAATATATGCTTTAATGTTTGAAGGCAAAAGCAAAAATGAATAGCTGCCCTCCAAATTGTGTGAGAATGCTTATTGAACTAGCACATGGGGAAATCACTTGGCCTGTTTTGTAATAAACATTTCTGATTATAAGCTCCAAAGTTTGGACCTAAGTTTTAAAAATGAGTGCTTGAAATAAGTTTCATTCTTACACTTCTCCTTCTCCTTCTTCTTTAAAAAATAAAAAAATAAATAAAAAAAAAAAGGATGAAAATCTATCAAAAGTAACACCTCAAAACTTATAATAATAAAAATAGCACTCTAAGAACATTGAACGATATTTAATTGAACAGTTCAATTTAAACATTCAATTGGAAGACGTTCAAAAAAATAATATAACAATCATTTTTTTTAATTGTAAAAATATATAATTTAACATAAATTATATTATTTTTGTTATTATAAATTTTAAAAATGTTATTTTTTCAAAATAATTTTAAAAACTATATTTTAAGTTTGCTTTTACTAATTCTCCTTGTTGTGAGTTAAGAGGAAATGAAAGAAGTAAACATAATTTTTTACCAAATCATTTTTTTTCATCTCTAAATGAATTCGAAAATGAAAACTAATTTCAAACGTATATAAAAAAAAAATTTTAAAATATAACTAGTTATAAAACATGCCTTTAGTAGCTTAATTGGTTGAGTCTAGTCCTTTTAAAGTAAAAGGAGCGTCATTAAATCCCACCAATTTCGTCCTCTCGATCTCCACATGCATGAGAGTACTTACGGATTGAAAAAAGAAGCTTACATGGTGTTGTTGGTGGAAATTTGTGGTGAATTTAAAAAAAAAAAATGAAGAGAAAAGTGCCTTAAGTTTACTTTCTTAATTCTTTATTCTACATTGCTTTCTTACAACTCTTAGGAGGTATATAAAAGCAAATAGATTTACAATTAGGATTAGGTCCTAAGGGGCACCCACTTTTGTAGAAGGGAAAATAACTTAAGCAATTGTGAATCCACGCATGTGCCTCCAACTGACAATGCCATGGCGAGCAGAGTGCGAGTGTGAGTGAGGTGGCACTTTTTATCCACGACTCCCACTTATGACTATTTTTTGATTGTTACTCACGTTGTTCCTATCCTCCCAATTTTTTGTGAATGTTAACTGCGACTTTCATTTTCTTTCGACAAAAACCCAAAATATAAAAACCTAGAAAACATTTTTTTTAGTTTTGATTCCAAGCAACAATTTATTTTTCAGGTGTAGCATTCTAGTCTTCAATCAGTGAAGTTAAGGTTAGAGACAGAGTCAAATTCTGGTTTGTTTTATCCTAGAGATGACGGAGCTAATTACTGCTTGTATACTTTGAGCAGAGCCACAAAACGTCTTAAAGAGAGCAACTTAGTCCGCGACTTAACCTAAGCAGTAATATTTTTTGGTAACTTCATTCCTGATTATTTTCTTACAACAATAATTTTAAAACGTTTCATCTGTCATATCTGTTGAATTTTTAACTATTGATTTAAACAAGCCCTTCCGTTTGAGGGTTTACATTTTAAAATATGGAGACAAAAAATGCTCTTTTTCTTAACTATGAAAAAAGTATTATATGTTCTTACAAATGAGAAACATACACTATATAATCATCCTACTGAAGCTACAACAAAAGATTTAAACACTTAAATAGAAAATAATTTTTTATGTAAAAATTTTATGAAAAATTACCAAAAATAACAACCCTAAAATTTATAATAACAAAATGAGCACCCAATAATATTGAACGTTCAATTTGAACGTGAAATTGAATGGGTATAAATTGCTGTCGTTTAATTTCAATTAAATAGGTGTTCAAAGAAAAATAACATATTAATCATTTTTTTAATTGTAAAAATATAAATTTGAACACAAGGGATGCTAATTTTGTTATTACAAGTTTTAAAGAATGTTATTTTTATTGTTTTTTCAAATTTTATTTTAAATGGTTTGGTTGATAATTTGTATGACTACTGCAACCCTGATAAATTTAAATGAATGTTCAAAGAAAAAGAACATATTAGTCATTTTTTTAATTGTAAAAATATAAATTTGAATACAAGGGATACTAATTTTGTTATTAAAGTTTTAAAGAGTATTATTTTTGTTGTTTTCACAAATTTTATTTTAAATGGTTTGGTTGATGATTTATATGACTACTACAATTCTGATAAGTTAGCTAGGAAAATCTGAGATGCACTTAAAAAAAAAGTATGACACTGAAAAAGCTAAAACAAAGAAGTATGCTGTCAGTAGACACCTAAAGTACCAAATGTTTAACGACGAATCTATGGAAGCTCAATCACATGAATGGCAAAAGATAGTATATGAAACAACTTTTGAATGTATGATTTTAGATGAACAAATTCAAGTTGCTGTTATTATTGATAAATTACTCATGCATGGAAAGATTTTAAAAATGTATTTAGGCACAAAACTAAGAAATTTTCCCAAAAAAGCCTTATAACATTATTATGCATTGAGAAAGAAGCCCAAAAATAAGATAAAAAAAGATGAAGCACTTATTATTTCTAACAACACTACTAATGAGAAATTCTTTTCTGTAATTTTGAAACATAAAGCAAGAAATGTGAAAAATCAGAATCTCAATAACAACCAAAATTGAAACAAAAATCTTCCAAGGAATAGACCTCAACTCCCCCCAAAGAAATGACACATTTATATGTTATAGTTGTAATAGGCCTGACCACTTGGTTAGGAACTGCCCAAACAAGCCTTGTCCTGAATCTTATTGAAGATCAGCTTATTGCTATGATATCCAAATCAACTTTGTTGGTGAATCTGAGGGGTGTTAAGTGGACACTGGTACTTCTCGCCATATTTTCTATGATTGATATATGTTCAAGTCCTATTCTGAATTTGAGAATAAGAAAGTGATGTTGGGCGATTTTCACTCCACTAAAATTGTTGGTACTGGTGAGATAAAATTAAAGTTTAATTACCTATGAAAAAATTGTCATCTTGAATGATGTTCTATATACTCCAGAGATGAGAAAGAACTTAATTTCAGGCTATTTTCTTAACAAGGTTAGGTTTACGCAAATTATAGGGGCTAATTTGTATACAATAACTAAAAGTAATATTTTTGTTGAAAAAAGGTGCGCCACTAATAGCATATTAAAATTAAATGTTAAAATTAATAAAGCTTCTTTTTCTATTTACATTTTGTGTTCTTTTAATACTTGACATGCTATAATATGTTATGTTAATAAATACATAAAAAAGCATGAATAGTTTAGAGCTAATTCCTAAATTATCTTTGAATGATTTTGAAAAATGTTATTTTTGTAATTAAGCTAAAATAATCAAAATTTCACATAAATCTGTAATAAGAGAATCTAAACCACTTGACTTAATTCATTCTGATATATGTGAACTTGATGGTATTTTAATAAGAAATAGAAAAATCTCTTTTATTACTTTTATTGATGACTGTTCTGACTACACTTTGTATATCTTTTGAAAAATAAAAGTGAAGCATTTGATATATTTAAAATATTTTTGACTGAAATTAAAAAGTAACTTAATAAAAAAATAAAAATATTTCAATGTGATAGAGGCATTGAATATAATTTCACTATTTTCAATAATTTTTATAAAATTTATTGAATCATTCTTAAAAAAATTGCACATTATTCTCTTGAAATGAATGACAAAACTGAAAAAAATAAAACTTTTACTGAATAGGTTGTTGCCATTCTGTTAAACTTTGGTGCTACTTTCCATTGGTGAGGAGAAATTTTATTAACTGTTTGCTATGTGCTAAATATAGTGCCTAAATTTACAAGTAAAATTTCTTCATATGAAATTTTAAAAAATAAAAAATTTAACTTATCTTGTTTTAAAACTTGGAGTTGTTTAGCCTATGTTTGAATCTCTGATCTTAAAAGAAATAAACTTGTTAGTATAACATATGAATGTGTTTTATTGGATATGATGTGAATAGTAAAGCTTATAAATTTTATGACTTGAATGATCGTATAGTTATAAAATCAAATTATACAGATTTTTATGAACATAGGTTTTCCTTTAAATTGAAAAATAGTAGGGGCTTGTCTTTTAGTAGTTTGCCCATAACTATAACTAGTAAACCAAATGAAGAATTACATACTAAACTTAGGAGAAGTAAACGAGTTCGAACTTCTAAGGAATATGAGTCTGATTTTTATGCTTATATTCTAGAGAAAAATCCCAAACTCTTAAAAAAGCATTGTCTTCTTTAGATGCCAACTTATAAGAATAAGCCATAAATGATCAAATTGATTCTCTTGAGTCCAATAGAACTTGGTATTTCGTTGACTTATCCCCTCGTTGACAAAGTTCGTCTTGTAGCCAAAGGTATAGGCAAAGAAAAATGTAGATTTATTTAATACATTTTCACTTGTCACAATAATAACTTTCATATGTGTGTTTTTTTCCCTTGCTACAATTCATGATTTAGTTGTGCACTAAATAGATGTTAAAACTACTTTTTTAAATGATAATTTAAAAGAAGAGATTTATATAATTGAACTTGAGGGTTTTGTTGTTCCTGTTCAAGAAATTAAAGTTTGTAAACTAGATAAATCTCTTTATGGTTTAAAAAAAGCACCTAAGCAATGACATAAAAAATTTGATAATCATGTTACCTCAACATGATTTCAAAATGAATAGTAACAAATGCATTTATTATAAATCTTAAAATGACATTTGCACTATTATATGTTTGTATGTGAAAAACTTGTTGTGTGCTAATTTTAACATGAAAGACCTCGAAAAAGCGTGTGTAATTCTTGAAATAAAGATTACTAGATCTGAAAGAAACTTTCTTTATATCAATCTCATTATATTGAGAAGATCTTAAAAATATATAATTACTTTAACTGCAAACTTGTATATACTCCTTATGATCCCAGTGTCAAGTTATTAAAGAACACCGGCAATAGTGTTAAATAAATTGAGTATACTAACATCATTGGTAGCTTTCGTTATGCTATTAATTGCACTAGGCCCGACATAGCTCATATTGTGGGATTATTATATAGGTCTACTAATAGACCTAGTATAGATCATTGGAATGTAATGGAAAGAGTCATAAGGTACCTTAAGAGAACTATGAACTTTAGATTATATTATCAGAAGCGTCCCATTGTACTAGAAGAATATAGAGATGCTTATTAGAACACCCTTTAGACTTCAAAGCAACTATCGACTATATATTTAGCATTGTTGGTGGAGATATTTCTTGAAAGTTTAAGAAACAGACAATTTTGGCTCAGTCTATAATGGAGTTTGAGATGATAGCACTAGCTTCTACTAGTAAGGAATCAGGCTGGTTAAGAAGTATGTTAGCTGAAATCTCTTTATGTGAAAGACCGATTCTAGCTATCTTGATCCATTGCAATAGTACTGCAATTATTAGAAAGATTCAGAACCATTATTATAACAGTAAGAGATGACAGATACATCATAAGTACAATATTGTTAAAGAATTTCTCTCTATAAGAGATATAAGAGTGGATCATATACGTACTAATGATAATTTGACTGATCCTTTGATGAAATGATTAGCAAGAGAGAAGATTCTCAAAATCTCAAAAGGAATGGGACTAAAGCCCTTAGAATGAAGAGTCGTTTGTGATGATAACCCAACTTATAGACTAGAGATCCCAAGAAATAAGTTAAATAGGTAATAGCAAATCATGAAGTGAGTTGAATTATGCTATTATAAGTCATATTCTATACTATTAGAAGCATGAAGTCATGAAGCGATAGACTTACCTATGTGAATGTGAAAGTGTGATTGCTTCCTATGGAATTTTCGGACAAAATTTACTAGAGCATTCACTATATTGGAATATATGTACATGACCGTAAAGTACGAACTTTTCGAACTACACCTTGGAAAGATTGTTTGTGTAATGTTGTTAGAGATGGAGTTCAAAACTACGAGTTAAAAACTACAAGTTACTCTAGTATATTCTAAAGCATTATCACTATGCAAAGGTTTAAGTCGATAGACACTTTTTACTTATGTATAATTTTATATCTTTGATTGACTGATTGCTCGATAAAAACTATTTTTTTATAAAATTCAAGTGAGGGATTGTTGAGAATTTAAAAAAAATGAAGAAAAGTGCATTGAGTTTACTTTCTCAATTATTTGTCCCACATTACTTTTTTACATATCTTAGAAGGTATATATAAGCAAATATATTTACAAATGAGATTAAGCCCTAAAAGACACTTACTTTTGTGAAAGAGAAGGATCTAGGCAATTGTAGGTCCACCTATATGAGCGCACCGCTGCCGACCGGCTGTGCCGAGTTCGAGTGTGAATGTATGAGGTGGTACTTTATTTTTTAGAAAAAAATTATTTATTTTATTATTTTTATTTTTCAGTAGATGAGATAAGAACTTATTGTTATTCTTATCAAAATTGAGTATTCCTCTCCAGTTTGTTCTCATCCACGACTCCTACTTAGAACCATTTTTAACCGTTACTCACCCATGTTCTTATCCTGCCGATTTTCTGTGAACTTTAACTGTGACTTTTAGCATAAATAGAGCATTGCAACTCATTATTTTCACATCTCAACTTAAAAGCTCTTCTCCATTCTTTCACTTTCTTTCGCCATAAACCCAAAATACGAAAACCTAGAAGACATTTTTTTCAATTTAGATTCCGAGCAACAGTTTATTTTCAGGTGTAGCATTATAATTTTCAATTAGTGCAATGAAGGTCCGAGACAGAGTCAAATTTTGGGTTATTTTATCCTAGGGATGACAAGGCTTAATATTGTTGCATATTTTAGTTAGAGCCATGAAACATCTTAAAGAAAGTGTTAGCGTGAGTCATGTAATTAGTGTATATGTGTCTATATATAATAGAGTTTTAGGTTGTACATAGTTCTATTTTATTTAGGACTCTTGTATTTTATCTTCTATATATACCTCTATTGTGAGGTAATAATACTCACGCCTCCTATCAGTTCAACCACAGTCAGCGCCGCCAGTCTCTCCGTGAGCGGCTGTCTCCGTCGCACTCTGTCCATCCACCTGTTCAGATCCGCCGTCTATCCGCTAGCCTCGCCTGTCTCCACTCGCCTAGCCTGTCCGCTCGCACCGCCTGTCCTGTCGTAGCGCATGTTTGCTCATCGCGACTGTCTCATATTGCCACACCTATCCACTCACCGCGCCTCTCTCCTCTGCGCCAATCACCTGTCCCCGCCGCCCCACAGAATTCCAAATCTGTCGCCAGTCCCAAACCCTAGCCCAAACTCCCTCAAACCCTAGCCCAACTACTCTCCAACCCTAGCCTATCAGCTAAGCCCACAACCCATCAGCCCATATTTATCTACATTTATTCTCTATCATCTAGCCCATTTGCAATCAACCCAAACACATTCCAACCCAACACATCACCAGCCCAGTCAATCCAAACACATCACCAGCCAAGTCAACAACTAGCCAACGATCAACTGGTCAACACCAAAAAAAAAAAAAAAATCCCCGCTGCATCTTATTATTGTCTATTTCAATGGAAGATTCAAGAGAAAATTAGAGTTCTAAGACAACTGAAATTCCAAAATTTGAAGTTTCTGTCAAGAGTTCAGAAGGTGGCTCTTTTGGTAGTACCAAACTCAATGGTACCAACTTTCGAACATGAAAAAGGGTTATGTCCGTTTATCTCCGTGGGATGCACAAGATGGGACATGTGACTGGAACAATCAAAGCTTCTCGTGAAGATGATGTGGAGGCCTATACTAAGTGGGAAGATAATGATGGCCTCATAATGTCTACAGATGGTGGAAGAGTGTGACACAATTGAGGCTATATGGAAGACTTTAAGAGACCTCTACACTAATGAATTTGACTTTATACAGGTCTACGAATTAATGTGCAAAGCTACCAGCATGCAACAGAATGAGCAACCAGTGTCTATGTATTTTACCAAGCTGAAGAATATATGGGCTAAAATTGATCAGAAACATTCGTGCAAAATTAAAAATCAAGAGGACCTTATATGGTACTAGAAAGAAAAGGAACTTGAGCGAGTTCATGCATTCTTAAGAGGACTTAATACGAAACATAATAGTGCCAAGGGCGAATTGCTTAGAATGTCAAACCCTCCGAGCTTGACTACAACTTTTACATACATCCGTAAGGACGAATCTCACCAAGAAAGTCTTAATCAGGCACATGTTGAATTATCTAGTCTAGCCATTCAATCCAAATCAAAGGCACCTTTTCTCCAGCAGCAAAGTTCAGTTCTACTTCATCAACAAGGACCTCTCCCAGGATTTGCCAATCGTCCTCGTCCTCATTACTCTTATTGCAATGAAGCAAGGCATATTCGAGAGACTTGTTGGAAACTGAACCCACACCTGAGACCTAAAAGGTAAAACTATCGTCCTAAAGCGAAAGCAGCTGCGATACAAGCGGTACAAGAACAAGATTTCTATGGAGTGACTAGATAGGATCATGTGGAGGTACCCCTATAGCTGCAATAACTGGTCGTGGTAAGATTGGAATGGCCTTAAACGTTTTTCACGTTGTTGGGTCTAATACTTGGATTATTGATTCTGGTACGTCTGATCATATGACTTATGATAAATCGTATTTTACTGAATTATTTCCCCTCCAGTGTCTTATGTTACAAATGCTAACGGTGAAGCTTTTCCTGTCTTAGGAAAGGGGTCAATCCGTATCACTCCAACTTTACAGCTCCATAATATTTTATATATGCCTGACTTATCTCATCATTTAATATCTGTCTCACAGTTGAATACTGAGTCTAAATATTTTGTAACCTTTTATCCTATGTATGTGATTTTTCAGGATCTTCTTACCAGGGAAATAATTGGTCGAGGGTATCTGAGGGGCAAATTGTTTCGTCTGGATTAGAACTACGCAGGGGGAAAACCATGAGCACATTCCCGCACCGCATTGATCTCGAGTTCTGACAAGCTAAGTGAAATTTGGTTATGGCATCGCCGTTTAGGGCATCCTTCTTTTAGTCTTATGAAAAAATCTATGCCTACTTTGTTTATTGGTGTTAGTGAGTCTGTTTTACATTGTAAAATGTGTGTTTTGGCCAAGAGCCATCGTATTACTTATTCTCCTATTATTTCTAATAAAAGTACTGTTCCTTTTGAATTAATTCATTCTGACGTTTGGGGACCGAGTAGAGAGCCCACTGTATCGGGTATGAGGTATTTTGTATCGTTTATTGATGATTGTACAAGATTGTCATGGGTTTCTCTTCTTAGAACTAAAGATGAAGTTTTTTCAGTTTGTCAAAACTTTCGTACTCATGTTCAAACACAATACAATAGCACCCTTAGAGTCCTACGTTCTGACAATGGGGGAGAATATGTTAATCGTATTTTTCAAGATTTTTTCAAAACACATGGGATTGTTCACCAAACTACTTGCCCACAAATACCAGAACAAAATGGGGTGTCTGAAAGAAAAAATCGTCATTTACTTGATATGACTCGTGCACTTCTATTTAGTGCTCATATGCCAAAATACCTTTAGGGCGATGTTGTACAAGTTTCCGCCCATCTCATCAATCGTCTTCTATCTAATGTCCTTTACGGTAAAATCCCATTAAGGTTCTTGCATCTCATGTATCCTTGTCATCATTTCATAATCTTCCTGCCTGTGTATTTGGTTGTGTTGCTTTTGTACATGTTCCTAAAAATTAGAGGTCTAAGTTAGATGCCCGAGCAATTAAATGTGTGTTTGTTGGTTATGGAGGTTATCAGAAAGGGTACAAGTGCTTCCATCCACCGACCTGGAAGTATTATGTCACTATAGATATTACCTTTTTTGAGGACATGAGTTATTTTTCCTCACCTGATACTGCTCGTCAGGGGGATAATTCATATTTCGAATAGCTGTATCATGGTGAGGGGGAGGAATCGGAAGAATCACCTACTAATATTTCGATGGGTCCAGTTGAGATTCTTAACCCATTGAATCCAGTAGTGGAAGAAACAGATGCTCCAAGTATCCAAGTAGATGCTCCAAGTGTCCAAGCACCAGTTCCAACCACTGAAAATGAAAATGAAGATACTACTGTTTCTTCAGGCATCACTCATACCCTTGATCAACAGCTCCCTAGTACTGAAGGTCACTCATCTGAGGTATGTAAACCTACTGATACTAATAGCGTTGAGTCTAGTGTTAGACAATATGTGTTACCAAATAGGTCTACTCGAGGTCAACCACCCAAAAGATATGAACCAAATATCCATGCAAAATCAAAATATCCAGTAGCCAAGTACATGTCTGCTAAAAGATTGTCTAAGCCATATGAATCATTTGTAAATCAAATATCTACTATATCAGTACCTAAGCAAGTTGGGCATGGTCGATATGTATGCGCCAACTTAAGAGGGAGTGTTAGTGTAAGTCATATAATTAGTGTATATGTGTCTATTTATAATAGAGTTCTAGGTTGTACATAGTTCTATTTTATTTAAGACTCTTGTATTTTATCTTCTATATATACCTCTATTGTGTTGTAATAATACAACAAGAAATAATTTTCATTCATATTATATTTAACCGAAAGCAATTTAATCCGCAATTCAATCCAAGCAATAATATTTTTTGGTAACTTTGTTCCTGCAGCAACAGTTATGTTCAAATGTCTTGAAATCCAGGGCACTTAAAACATTTGGATTTGGATAAATCCTTTTGCATTTCAGTGAAGATTTATCGTGCCAACCATATACTTTACTATAGAAGATAAAAACAGATATATATATATATATATATTTTGCAATAAACACCAACCAAAGGAATAACAATGTTAATTCGAATTTACAACATAAGTTAATTTGTATCTATAATATTATACACAATAAATCTTTTTTACTAAAGAATAAATAAATGCAACTAATTAAACTTCTTACTCATATCAAACCTCTTAAACACAATTAAGTGGAATCTAACAAAACTAGGGGGAGGGAAGCTTAAGTGATAGCCAAATATTTCAATAACAAACTCAGATCCAAGATCACAATGACAAAGCACAAGCTACTTGATAGGTGAAAATGGTTGCCTTTGATTCCCAGAGTCACTACTTGATCCAGTGCCATGTTCACTACTCAAAAATTCCATACTTGACAAAGCTAATTTTCTAAATTTAATCATGTCAGCATTATATGCATTTGCATCATAATCTCCACCTGAGTTGTAAATAGAACTCTGTCCAGGCCTCACCCCATCATTTAAGTCGTCTAGAGATACATTTCCATCTAATGCTCGCACTATCTGTTTCACATTAATACAAATCAAGACTATCAGTTACAATTAATCCCAAATTAATTAATCTAAAAATGTGTTGTACTATGTGGTTTGGACCTATTTTTTCATTAAACAAATGAGTACAAATTCTGTCTAATATAAATGAGTGTGTAAGTTGAAATACTACATCATCACTTACTCTACAATAATAAAAAATTTCTCATTTTAAAGTTTGGAGTAGCACTATTATTGCTTTTAAGAAAAATAATTGATCCTTAATCATTGTTTAGATAGTTTAAGAAACATACTACATTAATTCTTAAAATAATTATCAAATGGCATCAAACATCACTATCTAATATTTTTATATGAAACACATAATTAGAAGAGATTATTTGTTTGTACTTTTGTTAAAAAGTATTTTAAGTTAAAAGTGATTCTAGAAGAGAGTACTTTCAGAAAGCACAAAATGAGTTTTTTTTAGCCATGAAAATATTTATGGCAATTATTTTATGTTTGATCAAGAAACAAGCACTTATTTGCAGTCAAAAGCGCTTCTATAAAGTTTTTCAAAAATATAAGCATAATCATGAAACCACTTCTAAATATTAAACCACTAATTATAAGATAAACATATTCCATAATTTTCTTTAAATATAGAAACATAGTATAAGTAATGGATTTGTACCTGACTCATCTTAGGTCGTTTTCTAGCAGAATGACGAATACAAGCAGCAGCACTAGCAATCATGCGTGCCATTTCTACTGTGTTGAAATTATTCTCTAGACGTGGATCTATTAATTGATCATAAATGCCTTCCTCTATAGCATGAGTCAAAAGTGGTCGAGCCTGTAGAGAGTTATTTCATATATATATATATATATAAAAGCGAGTTTCAGTATTTAATTGGACTATAGAGGAAAAAAAAAAAAAAAAATATATATATATATATATATGTATGTAACATGAAATTAATTGTTGATTTTAAAATATTGATGGTGCATGTACAGACCCAATCAACTAAACTATCATCTGTATTAATCGTATGATCTACTGGTCGTCTCCCGGTTATTATTTCCAAGAGCATGATCCCAAATGAGAAAACATCAGATTTTTCTGTCAACTTTCCACTAGATGCATATTCTGGAGCCAAATACCTGCATTAACAAAGATTAATACAATCTCTTAATACAATGTTTTATTTCAATGAAATTGAAACAGAGAAATGATCTAACATTAATTGGATTCATTGTGACTTAGGTTTAAATATTATCACCTCTTTCTCCAATTTTTTTTTTCTTTCTATTTTTTTAATAACTCTTTGTTGAAAAACTAATTTTTTCAAAAGTTTAAGTTATTGAGAGGAGTGCCAATATTGTTTTTATACATTTATCACTTTTTCATAAATATTGGCTCTATATAACTTTTCCTTGTAAGTTAAACGTTTTTAATTCAATAATTGAATATGTTGAGCCTTTAGCACACATGACCTTCAATTCTGATACTATATTAATAAGTAGTTGAAAAATCAACTCTCACAAAAGTTTAAACTATTTAAAAGAGGACGAATTATTATATATGTATTATTTTGAATAAATATTATCTCCATGCATCATGTCAAAAATATTTGAGAAACAATATAATTCTTTAAAAAAATTAAGTTATTAGAAGAAAAGTTAATATTGCTTTTATTCACATGTTATTATTGTTAACATATAGTTGAACACATTAAGTGACCTCTCCTTTTGCTTTCTTAATTGGGAAATTACCAAAAATAGCACCCCCTAAAAATTATAATAACAAAACTAGCACCCCTGTGTTCAATTAAAATTGAACGTTTAATATTGAACGTTCAATATTCAATTTGAACGTAAAATATTGAACGTTCAATATTAAATAGGTCTAATTGTCGTCATTCAATTCTAATTGAACGGATAATATTGAACGTTCAATATTGAACGAGTCTAAATTATCGTCGTTCAATTTTAATTGAACACAGGGGTGTTAGTTTTGTTATTATAATTTTTAGGGGGCGTTAGTTTTGTTATTTTCCCTTCTTAATTTGACTACTTACCCAAATGTTCCCATAACTCGAGTGGATACGTGAGTGTAATTGTCAGAAGACAATTTAGCCAATCCAAAATCAGCCACCTGATTTAAAACAAAAAGGTCAAGGTTCGTTATTATTAAGAATAAAAAGAAACATATATATATATATATATATATATGTCTTAAAAGCATATCAAGGCAACAATACTTTATACTTACCATGGCTTCAAAGTTGTTATCAATGAGAATGTTAGCTGATTTAATATCTCGATGGATGATTCGAGGATGGCCTGTATTAATTTTCAATGAACATAATGAGACTAATTATTTGTTAGTGCAAGGTCAATATATATATATATGTGTGTGTGTGGTGACAATTCTCCTAATAAAAGTTTATAACAAATCATTTATAATCATTAATTTGGATCTATTTAATGATAAATATGTTTTTTTCTTAATATGATTAACATCATTAACTTAGATTATTATATAACTAAAATGATTTGTAACATATATTTGTCTTCAAAACATGCCTAGTATATATATATTACACACTTTCTAAAATTATATTAGAAAATTGAACTCATTTATAATTTAAACAAAAATTGAATGAAAAAAAAAAAAAAAAACTAGTTATGAAATAACACTAAACTCGAAAAAATAAAAATAAAGAGTAAAAGCGAGGATAAACATGACAACTTACAATCTTCATGAAGGTAAGCGAGCCCTTTGGCAGATCCAATTGCAATCCGTAGTCGAGTTGGCCAGCTCATGCTAGGAAGATCATTTCCTGAATAAAAAACTCAACAATATTTTGAGTTGATAAAGTCTGCATGCACATACATAGTTGATAGTTGTAACCAAAAAGAGCTCAAATCAACAAACTAAAAATATCTTCAAAGTAAAAGTATGAAATATATATTAAGCAACCCACCATGCAGATGATATTCCAAAGTGTTATTAGGAACAAATTCATAGACCAACATTCTCTGTCCACCAGCAATACAATATCCAACAAGTGACACAAGATGTCTGTGATGAACACGACTAATGATCTCAACTTCAGCTTGAAATTCTCTCTCTCCTTGTCCACTATTCAATTTCAAACTCTTTACTGCAACTTCTTTACCATTAGGCAAAACACCTTTGTGTACATATCCAAATCCACCTTGACCTAACAAATTGACTTGTGAAAATCCATCAGTAGCATTGTCAAGCTCATCATATGTAAAGGTGCTCTTGTTAAATCCAAGAGACATATTTGGTGATGGAGGTGGCAATGGTGAGCCATATGGTCCAGAGAAGTTTCCACTCATGTCAGTACCACTGGACATCGGTGGCGGTGAAGCCCAGCAATTGCCACCACCTTGTTGTGCATTAAGCTTTACAATGTGATCTTGGTGATTATTTTGCCTGTTTTGTTGTTTTGCATTGTTGTAATATTTACCACCTGTTTAAATATGAAGGCAACGTTTAATCACTTGATATTCATGATTTTGATGTAAATTACATAGAACATGCAATTTAAATAAAAGAAAAATAATTTCAATATACAAGGTTATTAATAAAATTCAATTAATGAATAAGAGTCATCAAGAGTATGCTAAATCAAAAAAATGTGCGAATTTGTAACTTGCGGTTTAGAAAGAGGTAAGATTGCAATACAATCAAGTATAGCCTTGTACTATTAACAAATTTTATTTTACTTCAATATGATGAGATAGATTTTTATATTAGTTGGTACTTTTCCTATTATTTAAATCAACAATTCAAACTCTAATATTATAAATTATTGGGAAAAATTCTTAATTCCTACTTTTTTGTATACCATCACATGTACCATTGTTATTCAATGATATGTATGTATGTGTGTGTATATATACACACATATATATATACACATATATACATATACATATACATACATATATATACACACACATATATATAACAATTCTTTGAAATTATAACAATTCTTTCCATTTATGATCTTAATATATATATATATATAAATGGAAAGAATTGTTATAATTTTCTACTGACATCATATTGTGAACTTGTTCCTACCCGAACATGTTAATTGTCAAGCAACAAAACCCATATGAAAAATATATAAAAACTATTGAATTCGGATCCAATTACCATGCACAAAATTAATATAACATCAGTAAAATAATTGTACCATTTAGAAAGAAGACTTTTTTTACTATTTAATTTTTGTATTCAATTTACTAAAGTATATAAAAGTAATAAAATCAAACTTTGAGTATCAAATTAATGCAATAAAATATGTAATAATTGTTTTAAAAATTACATAAATTAAATAACATGATCCTTAAAATTTATAACAACAAAAATAACATCTTAATTATATTGAATATGTTAGTGTGAGTCATATAATTAGTATATAATATATATGTCTATCTGTGATAGAATTCTAGGTTGTACAGGATTATAGTTTACTCAGGACTCTTGTAATTTATTTTCTATAAATACCTCTATTGTGAGGTAAGAATTAATGAGAAATATCTTTTCGTTCATATTATATTTAACTTGGTATCAGAGCCAAAATCTATATTAAAAAAAAAAACTCAATCACCACCCACGGTTCAGTCCGTTCAATCACCACCCACAATTCATTCTATTCTCCTATGCCTCTCCGGTTAGATCTCTCACGGTAGATCAGTCACCATATGGCTTAGTCTATTCTCCTTAGCCAGCGCCTTTTGTTCTCCTCAGCACGATAGGTCAGTCACTATACAACTCGTCTGCCTGTTGTTTTTGCCGTCAATTCACCAGCACAATCCCGCATTTCGCTCTGTGTACCGCCCTACCATGTCACGCTCCCTAGCCATCGCGCACCGTCGCTCTACCATTGCGCTCCTTCTGGGTCCTCACCTCCTGGTTTTTGCTCGTGGTTCCCACCTCGTGGTTTCTGCTCGTGACTTTGGTTTGGTCTCAACAAACCCTAAACACATCACCAGCCCATTCCAGCCCAGTCAATAGACACAATCAACAGCCTAGTTAGCAGTTCAGTCAACAGCCCAATCAGAAAATAAAAAAAACTTTTATTTTGCTGCAAATTATTATTGTCTCTTTCAATAGAAGATTCGAAAGAAAATCAAGATTCTAAGACCAATGAAATATTTAGCCTAGCTATTCAAGCAAGGTCATCAGTACCAAATTTTTATAGAGTAATTGGACATGATCATCATGCAATATGTCAAGGTACGAGGTATCCCTACAACTTCTATAGCTGATCATGGTAAGATTGGTATGGTTTCAAACGTTTCTCACTCTGTTGGATCTAATACTTGAATTATTGATTCTAGTGCATCTTATCATATGACTTATGATAAATCTTATTTTACTGACTTGTCTTCCCTACCAGTGTCTTATGTTACGAATGCTAATGGTGAAGCTTTTCTTGTGTTAGAGATGAGGCCAGTTCATATTACCCCAACCTTACAGCTTCAAAATATTTTATACGTACCAGATATATCTCATCACGTAATATATGTTCTATAGTTGAATACTAAGTCTAAATGTTCTGTAACCTTTTATCCTATTGTATGTAATTTTTTAGGATCTTCTTACCAGGAAAATAATTGGTTGGGGGTATCTGAGGAACAGATTGTTTCGTTTGGATTAGACCTACGTAGGGGAGAAACTAAGAGCACAATCCCGCACCGCCTTGACTTCAAATTCTGACCAGTTAAGTGAAATTTGGTTATGGCATCGTCGCTTAGGGCATCCGTCTTTTAATCTTATGAAAAAATCTATGCCTACTCTATTTATTGGTGTGAGTGAATTTGCTTTTCGTTTTAAGACATGTGACTTAGCCAAAAGTCATCGTACTACTTATTATCTAAGTATTTCAAATAGAAGTACTATTCCTTTTGAATTAATTCATTCTGATATTTGGGGACCGTCTAGAGAGCTTACCATATCAGGTATGAGGTATTTTGTGTCGTTTATTAATAACTGTACAAGATTGTCATGGGTTGCTCTTCTTAAAAACAAAGATGAAGTTTTTCCAACTTTTTAAAATTTTCATACTCTTATTCAAACCCAATATAATAGCACCATTAGAATCCTACATTCTGACAATGGGAGAGAATATGTTAATCGTGTTTTTCAAGATTTTTCTAAACACAAGGGATTGTTCACCAAACTACTTGCCCGTAAACACCAGAACAAAATGGAGTGTCCGAAAGAAAAAATCGTCACTTACTTGATATGGCTCATGCAATCCTATTTAGTGCTCATATGCCAAAATATCTTTGGGGTAATGTTGTACAAGCTTCCGCCCATCTCATCAATCGTCTCCCATCTAGTGTCCTTCACGGACAAATCTCATTTAAGGTTCTTACATCTCATGTATCCCTATCATCATTTCATAATCTTCATGCTAGTGTATTTAGTTGTGGTTCTTTTGTACATGTTCCAAAAATTCAGAGGTCTAAATTAGATGCCCGAGCAATTAAGTGTGTGTTTGTTGGTTATGGAGGTTATCAGAAAGGGTACAAGTGCTGTCATCTACCTACCAGAAAATATTATGTCATTATGGATGTCACTTTCTTTGAGGATATGAGCTACTTTTTCTCATCTGATACTGCTCTTAAAGGAGAGAATTCATATTTTGAAGAGCTATATCATGGTGAGGGGGAGGAATTGGAAAGAAATGAGGAAGTAACGCAATCAAGAGATATTTCGATGGGTCCAGTTGAGGTTCTTATCTCATTGAATCCAGTAGTCGAAGAAGCAGATGTTTCAAGTATCCAAATACTAGTTCTGATCACTAAAAATGAAAATGAAAATGAAGACACAATTATTCCCTCAAGCATCACTCCTACCCTTGATCAACACCTCTTTGGTACTGAAGGTCACTTATATGAGGTATGTACACCACTGATACTAACAACATTGAGTCTAGTGTTGGACAGTATGTATTACCAAATAGGTCTACTCAGAATCAACTAGCCAAAAGGTATGACCTAAATATTCAAGCAAAACTAAAATATCCAGTAACCAACTACGTGTCCACTAAAAGATTGTCTAAGTCATATAAATTATTTTTAAATAAAATATCTATTGTATTAGTACCTAACAAAGTGTAGGATGTGTTGGGAGATCCAAAGTGGAGGAAGGCAATGGATGAAAAGATGGAGACGTTACAGAAGAACAATACTTGACAACTTATGTCTCCACCACAGGGCAAGAAAGCAGTTAGTTGTCGGTGAGTGTTTACTATAAAATATAATATTAATGGATCTGTGAATTGGTATAAAGCCCACCTTGTAGCAAAAAGGTTCACTCAGACGTATGGTGTAAACTACGATGAGACTTTTGCTCTTGTTGCCAAAATGAATACTATTCGGGCTCTGTTTTCGCTTGTTGCTAGCTTAGATTGGCCACTTCGACAGTTTGATATTAAGAATGCATTTTTTCATAGAGAGTTAGTCAAAGAGGTGTACATGAGTCTTCCACTTGGGTATGTAGTTGCTTCTCCAATTAACTTTGTATGCAATTTGAGGAAGTCTCTATATGGTCTCAAGCAGTCCCTTCGTGCCTGGTTTGAAAGGTTTTTACAGTTCATGTAGAAGGTTGGTTACAGATAGAGTAATTCAGACCATACGCTGTTTCTCAAACATCAACAATGGAAAGTAACTGCTCTAATTATTTATGTTGATGATATGGTAATTACTTGCAATGATACTGTTGAGATGGATAGATTACAAAGACAACTAGTCTCTAAATTCGAGATGATGGACTTGGGTGAACTGAAGTACTTCTTAGGGATTGAGGTAGCTAGAGGGAACGAAGGAATTTTTCTATGTCAGAGAAAGTACATTCTTAACCTACTAACTGAGACGGGTATGTTGAATTGCAAACCTATTGACACTCCTATTGAGCAAAATCATTGTCTAGCAGAATATTCAGATCATGTACCAACTGATCGAGCTCGCTATCAGAGATGGGTTAGGTGCCTAATTTATTTAGCACATACAGGACCAGATGTTGCATATGCAGTAAGTGTGGTAAGTCAATTTATGTATAACTCGAGTGAGAGTCACATGGATGCAATTGTGAGAATTTTAAGGTACTTGAAGTCAGCTCCAGAAAGAGGAGTAATGTTCTCTAAACACAACAATCTTCTTGAAGTTTATGACTTCACAGATGCAAATTGGGCAAAAAATATTACAGATAGAAGGTTAACATCAGGTTACTTCACCTTTGTGGAAGGTAATTTGGTTACACGGAAAAGTAAAAAGCAAAAAGTTGTGACGCGATCTAGTGTTGAGGCTGAGTATAGAGGTATGACTCATAGGGTTTGTGAATTGCTGTGGATAAGAAGTTTAAGAAGTTTGCTATTTGATTTGGGTTTCAAACTCAAAAGTACTATGCAGTTGTATTGCGATAGTCAGACAGCCATTGATATATCACAAAATTCAATACAGCATGATCGCACTAAGCATGTAGAGGTTGATCGTCATTTTATAAAAAAGAAGCTAGATGTCAAACTCATTAGCTTCCCTTTTGTTCCCACTGAGAAGTAACTTGCAAATGTGCTCACCAAAAGAGTTTTCAAGAAGGCATTTTGTGACTCACTAAGCAAGTTGAGCATGGTCAATATGTATGCGCCAACTTGAGGGGGAGTGTTAGCGTGAGTCATGTAATTTGTATATAATATATGTGTCTATCTGTAATAAAATTATAGGTTGTACATGATTCTAATTTACTCAGCACTCTTGTAATTTATTTTCTATATATATTTCTATTGTGAGGTAAAAATTAATAAAAGATATATTTTCGTTCACATTATATTTAACTGAATAGCGATTAATCAGACAAAATTTAAAATTGAACGAGTCTAATCTAACTGGGCTGCTTTCAATTAATATGATTTTTTTTTTTTTTTTGGTGTTATGAGATGTGAGGTTAATGGTTAATATATGAAACTTAATAACATTTGGCCAAATGCTAATTGTAAAAATAAAAATTGGATAGTAACTGCAATTAATGGTACGTATATAAAAGAAGCAAACTTACCAGGAGGATGATCTCCATAGTAGTATTCCTTATTTTCTCGGTTTCTTTTCCTTTTTTTGAAGCAGACTATGCAAATGATGAGCATAATAAGTAAAAGCAACCCTAATCCAACCATTAGTCCTGCAATCAATGATGTGTTTGACGAACTCGATGACGAGCTATCAGAATCTGAAGACGTTTGTGATTTCGGTGTTTTATTGTGAGTTTTGGAAGGCGGTGAGATCGAATTTCGAGAGGAGCGAGGTGGTGGAGGTGATGAAACATCTTTCGATGTGGGACTATTAATTGAAGAATTAGGTGATTGCGGTGGAGATAATGACTTATTGTTATTCCCTGAAGAATTGTTATTGTCATCATTTTGTGGTGGAGATTGTGAAGAAGGGTTGTTGTTATCTTTTGATGGTGGTGGTGACTTCTCATCAGATGGAGGAGAGTCAGAAGAAGGTGAATTTGTGGGAGGAGCAGAAGACATAAGAACAACCTTTAATTAGTACAACTACTGCTACTCCTTTTATCTCAAATACTGAAAGCAATGTTTTCACAAAATTACACTGGTGTGACCCTGAGAATTAGAATGCAATTACAATCAACAACATTGTGTTATTAGAGAAATCAAATCAAAATTAAAATGAAGAGTAAATAATATGTAATAAGATCACATTGATTGATTAATTTTCTTAATTACTACTTGATATCAGAATTAATCATCTTCTTGGTGATATGATATCATAAGATAATTCATCAACTTCTTTCCATGTTGATTTTCACAAAATTTTTTTTTTTTTTTGGGGGGGGGAAAAGGAGGGACAAAAGGTACCTGAATGAAAGAAGATAAAGGAAATTCTCAAAGACAAATGAAATTTTGTTCCATTAGAAAGATTTTTGTCGTCTTCTTTTTTTCTTTCTATTCAATCCTCTCTATTCTTACAAAAGAGGGGACTTTGTTTCTCTCTCTTGCTAATTTGATTAAATTGGTTTAAAATTGGTTACAATTTCTTTTTCCCATTTCTTGCTTTTTTGGTTTCACCTTTGAGAGGTTGCCTAAATAGTAACAAAAAATATGGAACTTGTGAAACCTGTGCACGATTGTCTTATGACTTTTAACAAACACATAACAGTTAGAAAACACACAATGTCCTAAAATTAGAAAATAACATAGAAATGTAATTTGCAACAAATCCCATTTTTCTTATCCATTACTTTTTCGAAACATAATTTGATAATTCTTCAAGGAAATAATTTATTTATATTAACTTTTAGTGTAGTATATGTATAAACTCATAATCCTATTGTGAATTGGAAAAATCTCACATTATAAAGTTTAAGTTAATCATTACTTGCCTAACTTAAAAAGTATTACATTACTCGGTGCAAATATTCAATGGTAGTTCGTGCTATTTATGACAGCTTAAATGCAAAATAGGTCGTGAATTCAATTCGCTTTGATGTTTTTCATTTGTGTTTTCGTATTTATGTCGTGGTTTAGTGATTATGTTCAACACTACTAACAAAATGCATGTATTATTAGGCTTGTTTTTCATTTCACATGTATTTGTCATTTTAGAACGGAAAAATGCTAGAATCATATAAATTTTGTACAGATTTTCACACAAATTAATTATATAATTATATGTGACAAAATTATTTAAAAAATTGAAAATAATTTATTTTTCTAGATAATATTGTCATATGTCTTAATATAAGTGGGTTGGATGTTTTAAGAATACATAAATTTGCACTCATATTAATTATAGTATAACACATTGTTAAATTAGAAACGAAAAAAAATTATACATTTTTCAAGAAAATTTAGCCAGATGTCACACTATAATTAATATTAGTACAAATTTATGTGAACCTAATATTTATTATCTCAAAAAAAAAAAAAAAAAAAAAAAGCTAATAACAAACAAATTTAAAATTTAGCTTTATAATATCACATTCAAAATTTTAGAAATATAAATTTATTGTAGTATTAGTATTTTTTTTTATCTAACAAATCACAATAGCAAGAAAAAAATGATTTCGTTTATTTGGCCACGAGTCAATGAGAAACCTTGAGAACAACACTAAGGAAATAATGTCATAAACAGTAGCCCTAACGGATTGTGTATAAGATTGTGGTCTTTTTAGACAGAATAATATAGATTCGAATTTTAGGATATATGTTGAGCTCGAATATGAACTTAGACATTGATAAATCAAATTAACAACTAATGATCTAGTGAGCACAGCAGTAATACTAAATTCGGTAAGGTTTTCTTTTGAAAAAAAAAATTACGAAGGAAATAATAGAACGGTCAAAATATTAAAAATTAAGCTTTAGTTTGTCCTAGCTAAAGCTTCAGCCTAGCTTGGCTTTGAGAAGACGCTATGAAATTCAACAGCTTTTAAACATTCGATAACTCAAGGTTAGCTGCGCAAAGTGTGCGCTTAAGATGGCTTGAGCATCAAACCCGGGTCAGCTTCGTCGAACATAGAAAAGAGGATGCGATATATGTGATAAGGTCACCGTACAAGCATTGGCAGATCCCATATGTCAGTCACATGGCTCTTTACAATTTGATTAGCTTACAGGCATCCACCTAAGGTTACACACTACTCATGGTTGTACAAAGACGGACAATAAAATAATTACACGTCATAATGGTTAATAAATGAATAGAAAAACATTGCCCCACAAGTGGAAAAGCCCACTTTGATTGAATGGAATATCGGGAGAAAAGTTATCTACAAGCGTTTTTACAATACTCCATAACAACAACAAGAGGAGAGAAAAGGCTTTAAAAAAAAAAAAACAAAAAAGGACAGAGTGAGTTGTATATTTTTTTTTGCCTCCAAACCATGTTTCCCTCCAACAAGTCCCCCAATTTGAAATCGACTTCCAAATCAAATCTTAACTGCCATTTGAATGATACGAGTAAACGGCTATATAAACAGATCCAAGAAGGGAATAAATAACGACTTATTTTTAAACTTTAAAACCCTCCAACGGATACAAGCCATCTTTCCCTATTTATATAATATAATTCGTCCGAGAAGATAGCCAAAATTACTACCAGACTACCATCCAATCCAAACTGTCTCCATACCAGAAAGACTTGAAAGAAAAAGACAGAAAAAAAAAAAGAAAAAAGTTTTTAAACAGAATGGCAACTCCTCCGCCTCCATTAAATGTCAGTGATGCTTCTTTGAAGATTTGTTGTACTCAACCACATCATCTTCATCCTCGCCATCATCATCATCATCATCTACAATCTCCTCATCTCTCTTTCTCTTAAGGTGTGAAGAGGAAGGCGACATCACCTGAACATCGTCTTCATCATCTTCAACCTCTTCCTCCTCTTCACCGTCACCTTCTTCTTCGTTCCCTCCATCCATGTCGCTACCTCCAGCATCACCATCATCTTCCTCAACTTGTCCAACCGGCTGGACCAAGTAGCCTTCACCTGAGTCTTCCTGCGAACCATTAAAACATAAATGCAATATAACTAGAACATATTAGAAAACAAAAGAAAAGTATTAAGCAGCACTGTGGAGGAGGATGACATGAACAAACACACCACAATTTGCTAAGAACGCTACATTAGCAAGTAAGAATTAAACAAAACACTATTTAAGAAAGTGGAACAAGACATATTCACTTATTCATCAGAAAAATCTTCTGAGTAGACCACTTATTAACTCCAAAAATCTTCTGACTAGACCACTTTATTCACCAGCAACAAATTAACTCCAAAAGTTCAGAAGAAATAAATTAACAAGACATACTGAAAATTAACAAAAGAAAAGATTCAGCCAGGACCAAAAGGAAACTCATTGTGGAAACACCATCACCATCTAGGATCGATGATGGAAACATAATCCATCTAGGATCATATTAAACATAATCCGTGTAAAATTAACACAAGATTTATGGATTTCAACCTAAAATTGCGGTTTCAACCAAGATATCAAAGGTAAACTCTAGCTCCAGCTCCACTGTAATAGATGCTATCATCACTTTGAAATAAAGTGTCTAACTACATAAAACATCGTCCACCTAGACATCATCCGGAAAGAATATATATATATAGATGACATACAAAATAAACCAATTTTCTACCAGTCAAAAAAAAAAAGTCTAGCAAAATAATAAATATGAACGCCGCAATTTCCACCTAAAAGCCTACAGTTTATGCGATTCACCAATAACATAAAATTAGTGAAAACATTACACTATTACATAAACTGAGCCAGCTAATAGTATAAAGAGATTAGTTAAATTCAGCCGGATATTAGATTATAGCAAGATAACCTCACCTCGTCCTCGCCCTCTTCTTCTTCTTCAAAATTTCCATCTTGTTGTATACCCTGTTCGTCCTCTCCAGTTTCTCCATTATCATCTTCATCGACATCATCCTCTCCTTGTTCATGCCCATCAATCTCACCTTCTGTACTCGTCAACAGCCCAGTACTTTCTGGTTCTGCTAAATCCACTTCATCATTATCAACTCCCTCATCATCTTCATCATCTTCATCATCCTCATCAAACTCAATCCCATCTTCATCACTATCATCGATCTCGTGAACCTCCACCACATCATCATCCTCACCCTCTTCATCAATTTCTTCCCCCGATTCATTCTCTTCATCATCCTCCTCATCTTCGTCCCCACCTTCTAAAATAGGCGCTACATGAAACCCATTTGCCTGATGTCGTTGGCCATTTACCCTTTGAGCCGTCTCAGTCTCCTCCTCATCAGCATCGCTCTCTTCATCCTCATCAACATCAACAACTCCTTCAATCACCTCGCTGTGTCCATTACTAGCTCTATATGGTCTATCCTCTCCATCAATTTCACCACTTCCAGGGTCGTCATCATCCTCGTCTTCCTCTTCCTCTTCCTCATCAGATTCTGGCCATTCATTCTCATCCGCATCCATCTTGTCCAAATACTTTAATGATTTAATCAACGCAAAAACCCTAGATCGATAATCCTTGACTCGCGTAACTGGGCACTCATAAAGATCAAGCGAGACAAGCTTCAGCTGAGCAAGTGGTGCGAGATCCTCAATATATTGAATCCGGTTATTCGAAAGGTCTAAATCTCGCAAAGAATCCAAGCCCGCTTCTACAAGATGTTCTAGCCCACCAGCGATTCGATTATCTGAGAGGATGAGTTTTTCAAGGTTTCGTAATCTAGGAAATTGTTCCAGAGAGGAGACACCAATATTTGCAATCGAAAGGTGCTGAAGATTTTGGAACCTCTCCAGAAGGCTCGGTGGTGGTAACCTTCCATGCAAACACTTAACAGCACCGTCTAGGGTTAGGGTTCGAGTCGAAGCATGGTCCGTCTGGCCGTCTAACGCTGTCTCAACGGCTCTCTCCCAGATCTCGTCCATTAATACGACAGCGTTATATCCTTATATCATACAAGAAACAACAACCAGAATGATCGGTCTTTCTGTATTGATAATAGTACCAATATATTCAAAGCCTGTAGAACACAAAGTTTCCCAGTAAAGCTTCAACAAAAGGAAGATCGACCATGTGCTCACAAAATTTAATTCAACAAAACCAGAAAGCCCTATCTCTAGCCCAAGATTTGTAAGAATCAATATGAAAGAGCAATTGAATTCCTTTTACTCAACAGTTATAAAACCCTAATTCTCATATGTACGGTTTATCTGGCCTGTAAGTTGGAAACGCTTGAAGAAGATAGAAACTAAATTTTCTCTCTCTTCATATTCTTCAGATTTCCTATTGGTTATAGTGGATGAGCGGGATAAACCTCTCTAGAGGAAAGAGCGTGGAGCGTGGCATGGTTCGAGTGCGTGAACCTAGCCGCGTGGTCAATGAGTTTTTGAATTATTGGACAGCTATCGTCCGTTAGATTATATGGAACGGATTGCTGACCTGGTAAAATAAACGTCTAAGATTTGTATTTGGTGTGTTTGTTCTCTAGAAGGTTGTATCTCTATAAAAGCATTTCAATCTCGCCATGTAAGACACGTCTCTTGCGGTGTAAATATCGGGACATGTTAAAGATATACCCATGAACTAAGATTAAATTACCCGAATGCCACTACTACTGATCACACGGGATTAGCATAGCATGAAGGTGGATTTTGAAAGTCGTTGCTCATTAGAAAAAAGAAAACGAAAAATGTAAAATTTGTTTTTAACACAAACGGCAGTACTTTTATTGTCGTCTTGTCAATAGATGCTGGTTCATCCTTCCCTGATCCTTGGGTTGAAGCTTGACGCTAATTTTTTTTAATCACTCTTCTTTTCAGTGTGAGCTGAGCAAGATTAAATATGTCAATTAACTTGAATTTAATTATTTTGGGCGGTGTCTTTGGCCATGTACAAGATTTTAAATCTCGAGCCTACTATATCCCACCTCTAAAATTGATGTTTGTCTTTCGAAATAAATATTATTTTGAAAAATAAAATAAATCATTAAGAGTAACATCTCCGAGGGAATGACATGAAATAAATATATGGAGTATGTGCATCAATAATTAAACCAGGGCCGAGAAAAGAAAATCACAGGAAAGGGGCAAAGGGCTATGACAGAAAAGCGCAAAATTATAACTTCTAAATAGATCAAGACTCAAGGCATTACTCATTGCTATATCCAATTTTCATAAGATTGCTTAAAAAATTAAATAAGAAGTAGCTAAATTATATTATTGGTACCTAAATTTTAACTAAATTTATACTTAGGTACTTCAATTTTTAAATTTTACAATTTAGTCTCCAAATTTTTAAAATTTTAAACATAGGTCCCTTGACTTTTAAAACCTACAATTTAGTCTAAACTTTTAAAAATTTACACATAAATTCTAAAATTTTGATTCATAAACATGTATTTTAGTGTCCAAGATAAGAGTGAATTTTTAAAAATTTAAGGACTAATTATATAGTTTAAAAATTTGAGATCTAAGTATAAATTTAGTTAAATATTGAAAACAATGAAATAATTAAGTCTCAAAAGTTTAGAACTAGTATAATTGACTAGAAATGAAATTAGCAAAGTGGACTAAATTTTACACCAAAATTGAGCCCGACCCGTAGTGCTTGGGTTAGAAATGCTCGAATCAAAACCTGCCATAAACATCTCAACCCAACCCACTAAGGATAGTGATAACATACAAGGAGATCAAAGCTATCATATGCTTAGAAAGTAGAGAAAAATAATTTGATTAAATTTTCACAACTAAGCATTGCTACAATAACTTCTTATGTAGCAAAGAAACCCGAAAGGCTGAATAATGTTTTTTTGTTTTTTTTTTTGTTCAGATGAAAGGCTGAATAGTTGATATAAAAAGACAAAGCAATAGATGCAAAATAACAACTTGCCTTGGCTACTCTTCATAATCGCACTGTCTGGCATTTTTGGTCCCATTTGGACTCCCAGGATGCTTAAGCTCAGTATGACCTGGTGCCTAGCTTACATGGAGGCAAAACTTGAACGGTTGAAGACGACTCAAATGAAGATGGGGGGATGAAACTGCCTTGAAGATAAACCATAACTTATTTTCGGGGACTTAAAGGCTGAATTTGGGTTGCGGAGCCAGCAACAGTCTACATGTCCTTGTCTATTTTCTGCTCCAACTGCTGAAAGTTTGAGTTAGGCTCGTCAATTTCCATTTGAGTAACATTCTGAAAGTTCTCACTCAATGTCCTTAAACCGGAACTCCCAAAAGGAAGCTGGGTTTGCCAGATAATTGCTGGCTGATTTAAGGCGGTGCTGTGCACCCCACGAAAGTTATTACCTTTACTTTCAGCATCCTCTTTGCCTCTGGCTTGATGGCTTGTTTCTGAGAACTCATTGGGTTTATTAGCTTTGGTCTCAGTGAGCTTCTCTCTCTCTAAAGAAGCAGGGACCTCAACCAAGTCAACTTTGGCTGCTGATGAACGGCCTGAAGTAATTACAGTCGTGGGAAATGCTCTTTCTGGAGGAACAGCTGGAGTATAATTAGATGGGAGCAAATCATCCCAGTTCTCCAGCAGCTCCTTGTAAACTTTACGAAGAGTAACTTCAGTTAGACCAGTGACCTTGCAAATCTCAGCCTGGGTTTTGCGTTTGTCTTCTAGTTGGCAGGCCAAATATATAGCAGCTGCAGAGATGCTAATGGGATTTCTGCGAGTGCAGAAGCATTTGTTAATGACAACCTCTCCAATATGAGTAGCCAGTTCCTGAAAAACGAAATCATGATCACATATTCAAATGTTATCAATAACCTCATTGTCACATCAAATGAAGCTACTTCCTATGAGGAAAAGTTCCTTGACTAATTGAAACCCAATTGATATACTAACAGCGCAATTGAATATGTACCAGCAAACCAAATAAGAAACTCTATATGCACAAGTTGGTCTAATTATATGTTTTCAGGTTTATTGCCATGTCGTTTCAGTGACACAGTAGAGGGTTATCAGATCTGAACAAAGTTACAATGTTGCAACCAAAGGACTTGACCAGTTTCAAAGAACCCTCACTTTCCATTCTATCTAATTATTAGCTCAACCCAGTTCACAATTCCTAATTCATTCAAATCCAGCTTTGAAATTATCAAGTTGTTCAGTATGAGTATCACATCATTATAGCTGTATTTCACTGCAAGAGGCATTTTCAGTAGTATAAGTCATAACAAGTTCAAATGGTGAATCTTCCACTGAGAAGAGCTGGTACCTGAGCAGACTTATTGAGTTGAAGGAGTGTGCAAAACCTTGGCATATGGACTGAAATAGAATTGCTATTAATAGGCTGACTTAGTTGCAAAGCCTCTCCAAGTATCTTGATATACTTTCCAATTTCCTTCTGGGGTACATTGGCTGCGATTGAAATTTCCTGTAATAAAAAAGCAGTTAAGTCAGAGGATCTTCAGACTAGAGATGATGACTGATAATAGTTACAGAAGAAACACTCAAAACATGACAAGAGCTACCCAATCAAGGAGAAAAATATTGACTTCAAGATCTCCACGGAAGTGAGATAGAGAATAGGTTGCACAAGAAAATATAACTGAATTCTTGATTTCTCGATTGATGATCTGTAACTCTACAACAGAGTCCTTATACATGTGCCTAGCTATAGCTCAGCTTCATAACAGAAACTAATTTTGTATTACTTATTAGTCCACGTGGGACTCAACTGGTTTAGCTAATACCAGCATAGAGTCATAGACCATTATTTACCATCATAGAAAATGATTCATCTTCCACGCACTTAAAATTGATTACGAGAACATGAATAGAGGTCTTCAGACCATTCTAGGGAGCACTACAAAATCAAAATATATTAAAGTTCTATAATTGGTTACTAGTCAGTCAGTTTTATTCATTAGCTAAGTCAGTGACTGCATTCCAAAATTTTGGGAGGAAAACCAATTTCCGAGGTTCTGTGGGCTTACAGTAATAACCATAAGAGACAAAGGCATGTGCCTCCTCTAAACTTTTGTATATATGCATTTTGCTAGTAAAATTCATGTATAATTTGATTGGTGCCCGAAAAAAAATTCCTTCAAACAAATGATACATTTTAAGTTTCGACAAGTTTTTGTTGACCTTAATATAAAAAAAAAATGAATTTTATATCTCATACTTTTACACGTAAGACCAATAAAATTGCGACTTTTTCCTTTCAATTTTATTATTTTAAAGAAAAATTAATTTTATGTAGAGCTGTCAAACGGGCCAGCACAGCACCGCTCGTAACAGGTTAGACCAAGCCGGCATGAAAAGCCTTATTGTTTTAAAAATTAATTTAAAAAAAATACCAATAAATAAATAAATTTTTTTACATTTAATAAAAATTAGACATAACCTAATAAATTCCTAACAATCTATCAAATGAAAGTTCAAAGTTCAACTCTCACTTTTAATTTTTTAAAGCATTATTAATAATTTTTAACTAAATAATTAAATAAAATAATAAAAATAAAATAAATGGATCACGGCATGGCACGGCAGGTCACGTCAAAGCCTACAGGTCAAAAATGGAGGCACGACACTGCCAATATACAGGGGTCAAAGGCCAACACGGCACGTTAGCTAACGGGCCATGGGACAGCACGGCAGGCTAATTTGACGGCACAGCCCAGTCCGGCCTTTTTGACACCTCTACTTTTTTGGATGTTCAAAATTTTAAACTCTTCAATGTTTAACAATAGAGTATCTTTATTTTATTTTGTGCATCTCTAACATGCTCTATTTCATTCAACTTTGTGACTTGTAGGCAATATTTATTACTAAATTCAATAGTAAAAAATTTCATCTGGATCCTTTATTACTTTATGCTACTATGTAGCTACTATTTTATACTTTTACTCTTACATTTGTTCACAAATTCTGACTTCTTATCTATTCTATATCATATAATTTTTATTAGTAAACTACAAGTTAAAAAAAATAAAACTCCAGAAGATTATGGTGCCCCCCTGAACAAAAATTCATGATTCGCCACTGATAAGCATTAGATCAAACATAACCACACGGTTCAAAATGATTATAAAAGTTACATACATTCATTTCCACAATCTAACTAATCACTTTTTGCAGTAAGTAATGTGTGCCTATAACAGTCAGAATTATAGTTTCTCTTGGTTGCGTGTGTCCCTCTAAACAACAAGACACACAAGGTTAATGAGCCATACAATGACTTTCATGGTTAAGTTAGAAAATATTCAAAAGAAGTCAGTAGTTCACGTTCACCAAAGAGTGAATTTATTGGAAAGTTAAGCAAATAGTGATAATGACTAGAAAAGGCCGTGGCTTAAATGGTTCCTTTGCATATGATAAACTACTAAAACAAGTTTCCGTTATGAGTTAGAGCAAACTGTGCCTAGTTGGAAGCCACCTGCCGGAGACATTGTGAAACTTAATTGTGATGCTGCTATTAGAGTAGGATCTAACTATAAGGGTAATGCTGTAATGGCGAGGAATTCTAAAGGTGAGATTATTAACCAGTTTAGTGCTTGAATGCGTGCCTTAAATGCTGTGCGTTTAGACTTACAAGCTATTAGGTTGGCTTGCAGGTGGTAGTTGATTTGGGATGGGGAGATGTGGAAGTAGTGTCTGATTCTCTGAATGTCGTTACCTTTGTGCAGAATACTTTAAGCTAGACACGAGGTTAGTTGTGCTGCAGACGCCTTGGCTAAAATGGCTAGAGAACCAGTTGTAGTTTGCTATGAGTTGGTGGTGTGGATGATATTTTTTTTCATAAAGTTCTGATTGATGAACCTTCTAATGAGAAGCTAGGATCTAACTTTTTAGTTGTGCTAGTTGTATATATTCTTTTAATTCAACTCAATCTTCTTCTGACCAAAACAACATAAAATAAGCGTACATCTTTAATAAAGGAGGAAAATTTAGAATCAGAATGATCATAGGAACTTAATTCACAAAATACCATATCACCGTTTGGTCAAAAAAATAACATAAACTACGTACGAAATTTTGAAACCCTAAATTGAGCGAGAACATACACGTTTCTAGCACCTAAAGCTCACAACGGCCCAAATTGTCAATAAACTTCACATGTAAAGGTAAAATCATAACAGTAATAACTAAAAAGAACATAAATATAAAAGGAATTTGGTAGCAAGTGTAATTACTTGGAGGGTTCTGGGTTCTTGGGCCTCCCTAATGGCCTGAACAAGAGCAGCAGTAGCAAGAGCTTCTACACTGCGATTCCTCAAACAAGTAGCAGAACAACAATCCCTGAAAAGCTGAAACGCGTGCTCCGAAATGTCGTAATCCAAGCCGAGAATGGAAGCCACATCGATGATTTGCATATAAGCCCTCAGATTATCAACCACAACAGTCGATGTAGACGAAGATGATGAAGAAGAAGTGGAATCGAGGGTGCGTTCGAGCTCGGCGAGGTGGCCGGAGAAGGAGAAGGAGGAGCGGAGGAAGAGTGGGCTGGGCTCGAGGGACCAAGTAGAGAAGGCGGTGATGAAACCAGTGGGCTCGAATGGGTCATCATCGTGAGCCTGTTGGGTCTGAAGGGTTGGGAGGTCGGAGGTGACGAGACACAGAGGGTTGTCTTGGGCGCGTAGGTGGAAGACATGGTGGGGTTGAGATTGGCGTTCTTCAACCACGCGCCCACAGGATGAGCACTCCGTTATAGAACGCCCTGAATTCGTGGTGGCACACCGCCCTTGACCTGCCGTACAGTATGGGCACCTCATTTCTGTTGTCTTTTTCAGTTCACTGCTTTCTAATTTTCCTCTGCCATTTTAGTAGTTTTCTGCTTGCTTTCCCGGTTCCCCGCTAATAAACCCAAGTCATATTATATTATGATAATAAAATGTATAATACAATTTGGTTCATATGGCTATTAAAATCATAAAAACTTAATTTTATATTTATAGTCTTAAATTCACAATAATTTTTTATATATAATAATTATAAAAATGTAAAAAAAAATTAAACTCCCATATATTCTTATTTTTATTAATGTTATGGTTATCTCACTCTATTTCTTAATACATATATCACTTGTTTTCAGCATTCAAAATAGTGTTCATCTTTTTAGCCCAAAATACTTGTATATATTGAAGTAAATGCAATTTTCACACATTTTATTACTAGAAAGTAACTACAAGTAGGAATAAAATAGAATTTATAACAAGTTAAACCAAACAAAATTTATTACAAATATTTAAAAAGTAGCTTACAAGCAATAAAAGATGTCAAACATAAAATTAGATGAATTATACAACCTCATAAATAGGAAGAGGAGCTTCAAACACACAATAATATTATTCTGCAGTACTTTTAAAGCTTTGTTGCATACTTCTACTATAACCATATAAAACATGTAATTTTCATCATCAACATTGCCATCCTCGTCGTTATTGTCATTATCTTCACCATCTTCAACTATAATTTTCACAACAAAGATCAAATTTGAAAGATGAGTTCGTTGTTGTTTGGTAAAATAGGTTGCAGCAACGACCTAACTATGTGAGCTCACTTAAGGCATAATTCATTAACTTATAAAGACCTCATATCGTGTAACAAACTTAACCTTTTTGTTTTTTTATGAACTAGTAAGGATAACTCGCAGTACGATTAATTAGTAGGTTACAATACCTCATAACCTAGTTATCCTTGGCTTTTCAAGATTGTATGTTTGGCCCAATAATTATATTAATCATTTCGTTATTTCTAGAAGTCATTCTAAATTATGATATCTAGATTACTAACGATTCGTATATTAAATTTGACTCGACAATCATTCCACGTCAATTCAATCTTTAAAAGTCACATCAATACTTAACAAATCATTCATATCATCACATTTGTACATTTTTATGTCTATATATATATTAACTACTAATATAATAGATACCTAAACATTAATACATTTTTTTCCTTGAGTTGTGCGAACAGTTATCTTGAAGGTTGATGAACAAATTAAAGGTAAATTAATATAGAAAATTTGATAAGGATTTCAAAAAAACTAAAAAAAAATTTAGGATCATAAAGGATTTAGACCTCCATGCAAAGCAAAAGAGAACCTTCAACAAACTTATTCTTACTCTCACTTTCTATTCTACACGCCCTCAAATTATAGAATAATGTAGTTTTCTGCTTGCTGGGTAAACTAAAGACATACCTTTTATAATTAAATTGTTAAAAAATTAAAATGTCTAAAAATGAGAAAATGAATTAATGGCTGATGTATAAGCATGGCATGATGGTTAAAAATTTTAAATGCCTAAAAATGAGAAAATGAATTAATGACTGATGTATAAAGCTTGGCATGATGGTAAAGTAAGTTTGGGTTTTATAGCTACAGATCATTATGGAAGAGCAACTCATGCGTGGGTCGTCTTTTGAAGAAGCAGAAACTGCAGCTTTATTAGCTGCTTTCAATTACTTCCTTCAACATACTTATAAACTAGTTTACTTAGAAGGAGATAACGAAACAATCATTCATTGCTTTCCAGGAAGAAAATTGGCATATGGTATCCCAATTTACTGCAAAAAAAAAAAAATTTAAATGATATGAACAAGGAGCTGCATATTTAACATGATCTCCTTAAAATGGATACCAAGGGAATTGAATACAAGGGCAAGTGATCGTAATAAAGACTCAAAATAAAAGGATATTAAGGCCCAAAACAATATAAACAATATGGACAGAAGACGATAAACGACTTTGTTTTCTATAAAATAAATTATAATATTATCCTTTAAATAAACTAGACAAAATTTCACGTAAGCTGTACAAAATGTTTTATCATATTATGTAAGCCATACAAATAATTATTAAAAATTTTATAATTTACATAAAAATGAAAGAAATCATAGAAACTCAAACAAAAAATTAAGAGATAATGGAAAGAGACATAAGATTTTTAGTAAAAAAAATTTGAATAAATTCAAAAATTAAAGTTAAACTTTAAAGAAGGTGATGCATTTAAAGAATCATTTTTTTTTTAAATAAAAAAAAATGTTTACAAGAAAAAATATAATTTATTATGGTATAAGTAATAAAGAAATGAGTATAACTATAACAGATGCAAAGGGAAATTTAATATACCATTGATTGATAAAGAAATAATTATTGATAAATTATCAAAAATTTTACAAAAAAATAAAGAAAAAAAAATATGATATATCCACCTTGAAAGAATACAAATTCTAATTAAAGCACACGTCAGAGAAGGGATTAATACACCTATAAAATTGGCATTATTAGATAACAGGATAATAAACAAAAGAGATGTTTTATTAGGAATGATTCATGAAAATTTAGGATATCATAAATTAATATTCACAATACACTCTAGATTTGCTGTTAGCATAAATGACAAAAATCTAAATCAAGTATTAAGTTTAGCATATGAATTTAAGAGAGAAAATTTAATGAAACAAGGAAATCATTCATTTTTAATACATTATATAATAGAATATTCATTAACCATTAGTCATAATAATTCAATATACGGACATAATAAATTTATAGAAATAGAAAAAACTTTTTAAAAAATAAGAAAAGTAATAAACCCAAAAGTAATGATAGATTTTGAAATACTAGAATAACAAAAATTAGATATTAAAAAAATCTCTTATACTAGGTAGAAGAAGTGGCATTTTTAGAATAAAATTTATTGAAGATAATGCAAAAATTAGTAAACTTGAATGGAAAGAACAAGAAGAAATAAAAGAATTAAAACACGAGATTAAAGAAATAAAAAATATACTAATACGTGAAGTAATATGAGATTAGAGAATGTTAAAATCAAAATTACAAAAAATAGAGTTAGAAGAAAATATAAATGAAAATATAAATGGAAGTATAAAAATCATAATGAAAGCTTTAATTCTTTTAGCTGAAGAAGTAAATGCAACATATGAATCAAATATCAAATATTTACAAAGTATAAATGATATGCAAAAGGAAATTTTTGAAGAAATAAAATAACATAATTGTACTAAACAACAATTAGATATACATAAAGAAATAATAGAATTGAGAATAGATATAAATGATATACCGAAAACTAATGAATTAAAATTTGACTATTTAAAAGGATTAAAAGAAAAACCTTTTTGGAGATCTAATGCATTGATACCTAAAAACAATAAAAGAAAAAGATGAGGAGATATCCAAAGAAAAAAAATATATAATCCCAATATAATCGAATATATAAGAGAATTAGAAGAACAATTCATGAACCCTGAAAATAAAGATATAGGAAAATTAATTAGTCTCTTAACCTTAACAAATAAAGAATTGGAAAAATATTATAAAGAAAAAATTTATACCAATAAAGAAGAGGATGATATGACCATAATTAGTGAAAGTGAGTCTGAATAAGAAAATATAAATTCAAAAATACATATAGAACCAGTATTAGCAGCCCCAAGAAGACCAAATCTACCAAATCCAGAAAGATGAGAAATATCTAACCCATATAGGGAAGAAAGACATAGACAAAGTCAAGAAGAAACTGAACCTTTAAATAGAAGAAGATATCCACCTAAAATGGAAAAAAGTTTACATTGGGAACTAGGAGTAGTATCCCATCAGAATTTAGACTACATGAAAGCTATAAATATGATATTTTAGACCTAGATTGTATAAGAGATATAATAAAAGTCTTGGATGAATGGTCTTGTAGAATGAGTGTAATCATACAAACTTCTACAACCACACAAATAAATCCTTTCACTTGTAAAGTATTAATAGTTCACAAAATGACAAGAAATGTAAATGTTTGGTTTACAAATCTAATAGAAAGATAACACTTATTAATGATAGAAAATGCATCTACAGGTAGAAAATATTTAAAAACAATAGTTAATAAAATATATAAAGAATTTATTAGAAAAGATAAAGGTAGACGTATCACTGAATCTAGTGAAAATAAAATAAATGAAGTCAAAATGCATTTAGTTAATATGAAAATATATACATGTATTATATAGACTCTTTTATCTGTGAATACGAAATGTACTATTACAAACTACCACCTTCTATGTAAGAAACTTATAAAAAAATATTTTTTTCAAAAATTACCTATAATACTTGTAAGGTTTATTTTGTATTGGCAATTTTCGTGGACAAAATGTTTGACTGTAATCTAGAATAGGAATTCACCGATTAATCAGACGATACATGATGATGGATTCACCAAGCTTGCAACGCCCATATGACAGGTATAATATTCTATCATGCATACATCTTCACACAAATGAGCACGACACTTAGTATGGATCGTAATGAAAAATAACTTGTGCTTTTAATTGGTCGATCGATCGAGTATATTGTTCGATCGATCGAGTGTGGAATGACATTGATCGAGGTGCTCTCGGGTTGAGATAGATCGATCGAGAATTTGTGTCGATCGATCGAGATGTGCATTGATCGATCGATCGAATGAGGTCTTCGATCGATCGAGGCATGTGGGATCGATCGAGTATAGATCGACTTCGATCCAGGTTCTCTCTGTCTGGATTAGATCGATCGAGTCACCTGGTAGATCGATCGAGCATTGGTCGATCGATCGAGCCAGTGGTTAGATCGATCGAGCCAGTTTTCCAATTGTGCTAAAACTCCTTTTTAATTCGACCCTTATGTTACTTTTACCTAATTGACCCCATTTAATGTTAAGAACAAAATTCTTGTTTGAGGATAATTTTGGTAATTGTTAAATCTTGATAGGAGAAGAGTTATAGTCAATTGCAAATCCTATTTGAAGAAAACTTGGACTCTATTTAAGTGAGACTAGTTTGTGCATAACACATATACATTGATCTGATATTTTCATCATTCGAATTGTGCTTTTAACTTCTTGTCTTCATCTATCATACTTAGGCGTTTTCATCTTTTAATTGTTCAAACATATTTTCTGGTTATGTTTGAATGATTCATATGCCTATTTGATTTTCATGATATTGAGCTTTATATGATTGTTCTAGATTTTGCTAGCTGATTTAGATTTTACATCGTATGCTGTTGAATCTGCTAGTTAGGATTGTTCATTGTTTAAATCCGCTCTAGGACACACTTTGCACTTGTGTTATTGTGCTAACGTTTCAGGTAAGGTGTTCGGTATTTCGTGTGACTCGAAATTACCGAAGGTGACGGGTTCGATTGATCTTGTGTGACTCAAGTAGATCGGAACGTTGGTCTGGATCCAGACATCTAGCTATTGGAGGCTGTGAAAGGAGCGACGGCTCGTAAGTAAATTACAGAAAGGGGGATCTATCTGCGACGGGTAGTTCTGGACTCTATGGTTGTAATTGAACATTGATTTTCATAGTGGATAGTTAGGTGGTCCGGTAGACCGGTGGTTTTCCTCTTAGGTCATTGTTGTGGCCTAGGTTGTTTCCACCTAAAAATATCGTGTGTTGTTTTTTATTCCGCATTTATCTTTACATGCGATTGCATGTCTGGCCGTTGTGATTAGATTACACATTTAATATTTGTTAAAAATTGAAAATAACCTATTCACCCCCCTCTAGGCTTATTTGATCCGTGATTAAAAACTTTCAATACTACATAAAATAATGACAGAATAATGAAATAATTATAGAAAAATATACATGATACATTAGGAGATAGAATTAAAAAGCCTTAAGAACTAGATAATTATAAAATATCAAGAAAAAAATAATATAAACAAGTCAGAGATAATGATAAAATTTGTTGTGATACTAAAGATTTTAGGATGTCAGAAAAATATGAATATAATATAAAACCTTATAATAAATATAAGAAACATAAAAAGTGTAAAAAATTCATAAGATATGAATTTAGAAAACAAATTTTTAAAAATTTAAAATAAGGTATAATAGAGAACTTTATAAACAAAGATATTTTAAATGAAGAAAATTTAATATACTAGAAAAGAAAAATTATTGTTCATCTGGAAAGAAAAAATGTAGATGTTGGATATGTAATGAGAAATGTCATTACGCAAACGAATGTCTTAATAGACTACAACATAAAAAATAATTCTAAAGGAAATTTTTACAAAAGGCAAAAATTTTAGAGGAAACTTTTAGGGTAAAATTAGAACCTATAGAAGAATCTAACATAGATGATATGTGCAGTATTTATCTATTAGAAGAAACTGAAGAAGAAATGAAATATTCAGAAACATCTTACTCTTATTCAGAATTTGATTTTGAATAATGGATAAATTATTAAGTATAACAAATCCAAACAGCACCTATAGAAAAATATGATTAAAATTTAAAGGATATAATAATTATCATTTACATGCATATATTGACACGGGTGCAAGTATGTGTGTAGCTAGTAAATTTGTATTTTTAGAAAAACTTTGGAAACAATCACCAAGAGAACTAATAGTTAGGATAGCAAATAATACTACAATAAATCTTAATAAAGTCTTAAAAGATACAGATATATTGATAGGAGGAGAAATATTTCATATACCCACAATATATCAACAAGAAACTGGCGTTGATATTTTACAAGGAAATAACTTTTTAAACTTATACCAACCTTTTACTCAATACTTAGACAGAATAAATTTTACAACCCTAAAAGGTGAAACTATATACGTATCAAAAATAAGAAAAGTTTTAACTGTTTCATCACCCACTTTTATATCCCAACATAAAAAGCGAAAACGTGGTGAGAATATAGAGGAACAAAACTATATTTAGAAAATATTTTTTTAGATATACAAGTTAATCAAAACCCCTTTCTAAATGAAAATAAAAAAGATAAAGTCATAATAGGAGTAAGAACATTATCAAGAAAAGTATGTTCATAAAATCATTTAGATCAAAATATTAATAAATCAAATGAAATGGCAACTATAAAATTGAAAGATCATTAGAGTAAAACCTATGATTTATACTACAGAAGATAAAGAAGAATTTGAAACAAAAATTTAAGAATTTTTGGAATTAAAAGTAATTATTCCCAGTAATTTACCCCATTCAAGTCCAACCTTTTTAGTAGAAAAAGAAGCTAAAAACGTAAAGGAAAGAAAAGAATGGTCATAAATTTTTAAGCCTTAAATAAAGAAACAATTGATGATTATTATTTATTCTAAAGAAAGAAGAACTTTTATCACTCATTAAGGAAAAAAAATGTATTTTTCAAGTTTTGATTATAAAAGTAAATTTTGGCAAATAAGACTTGATGAAGAATCTCAAAAATTAACAGCTTTTAGTTGTCCTCAAGAACAATTTCAATGAATAGTTGTTCCATTTGGTTTAAAACAAGCACCAAGAATTTTTCAACGATATATGGATAATGTGTTTAAAAAATTCATAACTTTTGTTGTGTTTATATATATGACATACTGGTATATAATGATAATTTACAAAAGCATTACTTAGACATTGTTAATATTTTACAAGATAGTCGAAAAATTAGAGATAATATTATCCGAAAAGAAAGTAGTAACTCAACAAAAAATTAAATATTTAAGATTTGAAATTAAAAATGGAAAACACCACCTACAACCTCATATTTTAAATAATATACAAATTTTTTCTAGTATAATTAAAGATAAAAATTAACTACAAAGATTTTTTAAATATTTAACATATGCAGAAGCTTATATAAAAAAGTTTGCATAAATGAGAAAATTATTACAAACAAAACTTAAAAAAAATTATGTTTGGCAATAGATTGACCAAGACACTAAATACATGAAAAAGGTAAAATTATAGGTAAAAAATTTACCAACTTTATATCACCCAAGACCAAATGATAAAATGATAATAGAAACAGATGTTTCACATGAATACTGTGGAGCGGTATTAAAAGCAAGAGTTGATGACAAAGATAACTATCTTTGTAGATTTACTTCAGAATCTTTCAAGGCACTAAGTTAAATTATCACAGTAATAAAAAAGAATATTTAGTTGTAAAAAAGGTTATTAAAAAATTTGCAATATATGTTATAAGTTCAAGATTTATAGTTAGAACTGATAATAAAAATGTTGGACATTTTTTTAAGAACTAATATTGCAGGAGACTATAAGCAAGAAAAACTCATTAGAAGGCAACAATGGTTCAACTTTTATAAGTTTGATGTATAACATTTACCAGAAACAAAAAATAGTTTAGCAGGTGCTTTAATAAAGAATTAACATCATTAACTATTTTTATTATTGCAAGAATAGAACAGATTGATCTTAAGATCAAGATAAAAGAGAATGAGATAAAAATCCTTAAGGAACAAATTGTACTTTTAAATCTTGAGAAAGCTATAATGACGACAGATAATATAAATAAAGAATTTAATTACTCAAAATAATTTTCATAACCTAAAATTTTTGAAAAGACTTCTGAAGAAAAAGTTCAAATCAAAATAGAAAAACCTAATAGTTCAAAAGAAGGAAAAACTTCCGATAAAGGAAAATGAAAACTTAATTAGGTTGATGAAGCTGAAAAAGTAGAACAAAAGAAGTTTTATGTATTCTACAATGGACCAAACCCTAAAATTTATAATAATTGAGCAGAGGCAAGCAGAGCAATAGTAGGAATTAGTGGAGTAACTCATAGAGCTTTCACCAACAAGATAGAAGCTATGCCAACTATAAGACATCAAAGCCTATAAATCCAGAAGAAGTTGTAAAGAACTATTCCACAACATTGTAAAACGACCAGCTTCAACCAGCAAGTTAAGAACCTTAGGAAAAATGGTTAAACCACCAGTTTTATTTAGAGAAACATCTCCCAAAAAAATTTCAGAATTTGAAGAAAAAAAAGATCAGTATAGAAACCTCAGCAAAGTTCAATGATTAAATCTATACAATTTGGCTAGAAAGTCTACCCAAGAATACATAGAAGATATGAAGTTTTACACTGTAGAAAAGTATTATTCAACTGGAAACAAATTTAACATTCTTGAAGGAGCAGATCCTATCTTTGTATACAAAGCATACCATGTAGGATTAATCGAGAACATTTATCCAGGGATTAATTTAAGCAAATTAAATTATTTTCCTGAAAACTTTAAAAAAGCGATAAAATTTCTTAGGAAGAAGATTACGACAGGTGATAAACTTGTTTATCTTAAATTCTTTAGTTCTTTAATGGATTGGAATGATGAGAGTTGTATCAGCTCTTATCATTTTATCAAAATAGATATTGCCAATACAAGCAGGGAAGTGCCCAAGCCAAAGGCATTGCCAGAAAAGAAATTTAATACAGATAAATTTTGTATATCTAGAGGTCAAATATTAGGTCAAATTTACTATGAAATCAAGAAAATTGACAACAATATTGAAATCAAAGTAAATTATTCCACCAATAAGGTAATCATCATTTTTCATAGTAATATGACTATCATTAAAGAAGATGGTGATAAGATCAGTAAATTTGAAGCTAATTTTAACTCAAATAATGTAGAGGTCAGTCAAGAAACAAGAAATTTTTTTGGCTTCTATGCTAGAAGGTTATCACAGATCATAAATGTATTTTCTGCATAAAAGATAGAGAAGACGAAGAAACATCATCATCTATGTCATCAAAACTGTCAGCAGAAAACGACGAAGGATAGTGAAGGAGGCCCGTCGACAGAAAAATAACAAACAGGAGTAAAGATGTAGGACCCACATCAGTTGGTAGCACATGCCAAGGAATAGTTTAAGTAAGTACAATAAAAGTAGTGAAATTATTGTAAAAGAGATTCCTTCTGCTATAAAAGGAACTCCCATCCTCACTTCAAAACACACCCCAACACCTCTAGAAAACATATGTTGAAAAATTTTAGCAATCTTAAGTTATGTGTAATCTAGAAGTCATGTATTTTCAAGTAATGAACAGCTGAGAATATTTTCAAGATTCTTAGTTGGCCTTAGGTTGTAATAATTATCATATCATAAATAAAATGAAGTGAAGTCACTCTTTTCTCATTTTCTGTAACTTAAATTTTGTACATCACAAATACGTACGGATGCAAGGGCTTTTATATAACTAGGTGGATTTTAAAGATTGAAGCAAGCTGAGGCATATTAGATGTAATAAAAGGAGACGAATAGAAGAAGGGAAAACCGTTGTGGACCCATCAAATTCATGTATGATAATTACAACCTTATGTCAATTAAGAATTTTGAATGTTTAAATATTTGTTCGCAGCTTATTTATAAATAGAAAATCATAATTAATATAAAATTATTTGAAAGAAATTTATGAAAAATTTATAAAAAATTTAGAGCAATATTTTGATGGTGAATGTTATGAAACCTGTTTAGAAAATTTCAAAAGATTTGATACTATTTTAGATTTTTATACTGATTATATTTATAGTATTTTATATTTAATAGATCACCTTGTAGGAATAATTTTAAGAAATAATTTTATGCAATTTTTTGTTCAAGTAAATGACAAAATTTGATAACTTAATCTTTAAATTTTACTTATTTAAAGAACATATAAGGAGATAAAAGTGAACCAAAAATAATAAGAGACAATATTCATAAACTTATAACAAGATTAAAATTAATAGATTTAACAAATCAAAGAGAAGTCCAATATTTTAAAAAATAACTTTTATTATCAGGATTTGAACAATGTAATTTACACAATGAATATAATAATCAAGATTATAATTGTTTAGAATATATATATAAAGTAAATTTATTTATCAAAATAATATAATTTTTAAAGACACTTATTTGAAAATATAAATTTAAAGTTAAGTCTGTCTAAATTCTAAATTTTTCTAAATTGACATTGGGCGCAAGAATTGGTATCAGAGCCATAAACTTTGATAAAATAAGAATCAAACAAATTCAAAAATACTTTAGAAAAATTAAAAATTGTTTTGAAAAAAAAAATCATTTCGTAAACTTTACAGAATTTCTAGAAAAAATTGTAAAGCTTACAGACTTTTAAAACAAACACAACTAAGAAAGGGTATTTTGATAAAGCTAATATGAAGACATAAATTAAAACTCACTGTTTTATACAAAAAATTTGCTATTTTTATCTATTTGACAAATTTCATCAAAAATATGTTATTTTAATCTCTTACTCGCAATTTTCTACTTCTTTTGAACAAATTTAATTGTTTATATTTTAGGAAATTTTTTGTGGTTCAGGTAGTAAGACTTACAATCCTCTTATCAAGAATTCAAGTTCAAATCATACTTATATATATGAGTGTATTTTTTCTTTATTAATAGAAAGGAAGGTACTTTAAATTTATTTTTTTTAAATCTCTTACTCGCAAATGAACTGGTACAACGGGCCAGTTAGGAATAATCGGGCATTAAAAAGGAAAGGCTGAACTTTCAAAAAAAAAAGGAAAGGCTGAAATTTAAAGATATGCTCGATTGGAGTTCATTGAAAAAAATAAAAATAAAATATTTTTATTCATTTGCGCTTATTAAAATTAAATATTAGAATTTTTTAAAAATAAGTATATTCTCTTTAAACAAAAAAAAAATATTTTCTTCTTTATACGAGAATAACAGTTATTTATATTCTCATTGAACATAATAATATACGAACAAATAAATAAAAATTATAATTCATATTTCATGTTTTTATTTCTAATAATTGTTTTCATGATTAATTGATAATTTAATTTTGTTAATCGAACCTGTTCTAAATCTAAGTACTAATCAAACATCATTTAACTAATTACCAAAATTGTTCATACCCTCATATTGCTTTGAAAAATTTTGTTTTTCCATCTCCATTTCTTCTTTTTCTACCTTAGGCCTCTTCCTTTTTTGCCATCCCCGTTGAAGAGGGATTTCTCCAAGAACACTCTCCTCCAATAGATATAGTTTAGTCTCTTATAAGTCATTCTGGTTTTATTTTTCTTTAGTTTTGTGGTATTTTCCATTTTAAAAGTGGAATAAAATTGAAAATCCCGTCGACTTTCTTCTAAATATATGGTGATTTCTTTGTCTTTGTTAAGTGTGGTGTTTTCTTTTGTGTATTAAGACACCTAAGATTAAGAATTATAATGGTTATATCTTTATACATCCTAACATGACATGAGGGAACAACGTGATCATCAAACTCTTTAATTATTGAGCTTGACATCAAGAAATTGACCTACGAGACCACTTCATCTACTAAGATTTATTGGGGGACAAAAATTCATAGAGTAGTTATATATTATGAGCATATGGATGAATAAAAAGTGAACATATAAGTAAAAAAACAAGTGCATGTACGGAAAATTTCTCATTTATAAAATTTGAGGACGGGGCTATGATACCACGATCAAGCATAACGAGGAATGAATGCAAGCAGTGGCAAAGCTAGAAAAAATTGTTAGGAGGGGATAAAATTTAATTTTTTTATTTAAAGTATAAAATTAGTATGAATTATAATAAATTATACTCAATCCAATACTAAATTTTTCATGTTATATTATAATATAGACATATAGTTAGCATTCAAAAATATAAAGTTAATATATTATAATTAATTTATAACAAAAATTAAACAAAAATATAATAAGTTAACAAGTATTAATATTAGTATTATTCATAAATAAAATAAATTTATTAACTAAAAAATCTAAGCAAATAAAAAGATCAATTAAACACATTAAAATTTATAGTTGTTAAAACTAAAGCTACAATAAACATATAAAAATGTAAAAATTAAAATATGATTTAAAATTTTAAGCTTGAGATTATATTTAAAAATTTATGTTTATAAACAATATAAAAATAACTAATAAAATAATATAATTTTTTTTGAATAAATTCTAAAAAATTATTAAAATAAAATGTCAAATAATATAATATTATATAAAGTTAAAATGTAGGTTAAAATAAAATATGATAAATATAAACCTTAAAACTTTAATATAAAATTTATCATATACTTATTTTTTTAATTTTATTTTTATAATATTGAGTCTAAAATTAAATATTTAAATTTTTTTAGATTATTACATTTAAGAAAATTTTTTACATAATATACAACCATAATTTTATTTTTGTTACTAATAACTACCAAATACATAAAAAAAGTATATACTTAATCATTTTATTTACAATTCATGTCATTTTTATTCACGTATTTATCAAATATTGTTAATATTTACTAAAATATGTACATAAAAATTAAACACAATATACTACTACAAATAAAATATTTATTTAATGTTAAAAATATACATATAATTAATTTTTTGTAAAAAAAATTTGGCTAAAATTGCAACCCCGCCCAGCCTCCACGTAAGTCAGCCTCTGAATGCAAGAAAAAACACTTTAAAGTATCACTACACCACTCAATAACACTTCTTTATATCTTAACAAAATTTAATCAAATTGACAACTTGGAGGAAGTTTGAGAAATTTCTATCACTAGGATTTATAGCTGCGAAAATCAGAGCAGAGTTACTTTCCCTTGAACTTGTATGCTCATAAGGTTGTTTTAAGTTTATCATCAATATGGCAAGAATATGACATCCAAAATTTGGAAGAATACACAGTTTTGCCTGATGTTAGTAGAACAGGAAGGACCGAGCATAGTTTTGATTATCACTACCCCTCACAAACTTCGGGTAGCATGAGCTGCGGCAAGCACAAAATGGTGTAAATTTGAAGCCTGTTTCTCATCATTCTTAGTATCACCGGACTTGCCTAGTTGAGGTCAGCACTTGCCCACTTTTCACTGCTTGCTTCAGAGCCTTGGTAAGTTCTCGTGCACTCTGTTAATAATGGTAGGAAAAACGAATGCAAGATTTTACATGTTAAAATTACAGAATATCATCCAATAAGACTATGAAAATGCATATACACAAAAATAGCACATCCCAGGTTACCTACTTCATGGTAGCATTAAGAAATATAATGTCTATGAACTTTAAGAACGAAATCATACCAACACAGAATCAGGCAAGCCTATACCTCAAATCTCAATCGTCAAAGAAAAGAACATAATCTCATAAACATGTCAAATCAAATTCTCTGTCTATTCTTATGAAACTGTCTTCAAGTTTCCCAAAAGATCCATGTTTAAGAATTTTATATCCTCATCAACCACCTATTATATGACTCACTGAATATAGACGTAGAAATCATATAAAAAAAAAAAAAAAAAACTAAATTAAGCATCCGTAAATACTGGGAGCCGTGATCCGTGAGGAAACAGGACAAAGAGAAGGTAGAGCAATAAAAATGCAAATGTACTTGAACACAACTTCAAGTTAAAAATCTTTGACAGTATATATTGTAAAAAATGAAGCAGAACAAAAATATATTACAAGGTGAATTCAAATTCAGAGAAAATGACATATCACCTCAAATGCTTGCTTCAATCAGTTTTCCCGCAATCAAGAGAAAACAATCTACTATTTAAAAAAAAAACAGAGAGAGAGAGAGAGAAACCAATCTACATAAACAGGTCAAAACAGTCTCTTCTTTCTTCTACTATTGACTAATGTTAACTGATAAGGCAAAATTTTAGCCTTTCATTCCTTATGAATTGGCCAATTTACGATACATTTAGTGTACCATACTAGATAGGTAAAATATAGTTAAATTGTATTAAATTATATTATTATTAGCCTGTATAGTATATGGCAACAATTTGTATAATATTATTCTTATAAAACTCACAAATATTTAATAAAATATTTTTAAAATAGTATGTAATTTGTTTTATATAGTTTCCTTATATATCAAAATAATTTCAAAAACCAAAACTTCTCTATTTCTGGCAGTGGCTTGTGTTGTCCTTCCATTATCCCAAAGAAACACACATATCATACGCAACGAAAGAGAGGAGAAATAAAGAGAAGTTATTATGTTGTACATTAGATTTGTTTAAGCGGCTGGTTGTTATGTTGTGGTTAAAATGACATATTAGTTTTCAACTCGTACAGATGGAAGCTTCTCTAGTTTAGGGCAAGAAAAGTACATCCAAGGGTGGGCCACCCTCCCTTATTTGCCCATCTTGGGTAGAGATCACCATGACTTTCAAATCTAAATGGAGATTTGGTTAGTTAATGGTGTTTTTGTTCTCCATTGAAAAAGTAATGTGATGAACAATGATGTTACTCATTGACGTGGAAGGCCTCCATCTAGGTTGATGTGTATAGAAGTTTGTGAGATTTGAGTGGGCCTGTAGACATGTCAAAGGCATATACGGTGTATAGAGTATTCAATTGACACAATTGCATGGTATTCAAAGGGTATATGTCCAATTGGTTTGAAAATGGTTGCTCAAGAACTTTCCTCACGAATAGCTTCGGTTTCATGTGAGATTTTTGCATTGATTAAATATTGTTATTAACTCTTAGCCAATTTGAAAATGGGCAAATAAGTCTAATAAGACTGTGGATTAGAATGCGAAGAAGGTAAGAATGCACTCACTAGTTGCATATTGACCTATAAATTAGCATATGAACATGCTAAATCTCTTGTATTACATGTTAGTCTAACGTACCATGACTGCTGTACTGCTAACTATAATGAAAATGATTTCCTTTTTTATTAAAGAAAAAATCATTATAAAAAATTTATTTAAAACAATATTAATTTATTTTCTATTTTTCCTACATTTTAAAATAAAAAACATTATTTATAATTTGAGATGAAATAAAAAATCAAAACACATAATTTTAAGCATGAAATTTTATATAGACAAGTTTTAGTGTACAATACATAGTTTATACCCACTCTCTGGTATATCAAAATTCTTACATTACCATGTAATTTTTATTTTGTACAATACAATCTGACTTTATAGTCAAAAATTATATAGTCGAACTTTTTAGTATTGTGTAACAAACAAGCCATTAGTACCATCAACTCAAAATAGCCATCAGTAACAAACAAGCCATTAGTACCATGTATTATCCACCACACAATCCTAATGCCAATAGCGTAAATGGTTGGTGACATTTTAAACTCACTAATTCAGGGGTCACACATAAGCTCTTCAGTGCCACTTGTCAGAATGAGTGTGCTTTTGATGGTTGATCTTAATATGAGAATGAGACAATTGAGCAAATATTATTGCCCGACTATAAATTGTAAAGATCATCAATTGTATTACACTTCAAAACCTTAGGATTAGTAAAGTTTATCTTAGATTTATTAAACTTGGACCTTGATTGAGACTATCAAGTAGCCTGGTAAGAATTTGAGTAGAGATTGGCTGAAATTGAACTTTAAATAAGATTTCCAGTACAAAGGCACATGTTCAGAAACCATGCTACTCAACCAAATTTATTAAATAAATATTCACAGGTATTCCATTCTCAATCTCCTAATAATAAGTCAAATGCCTATCACTAAGAATTATTATAAATCCAGAACAAGGATCAGTAGGTAGGTAGGTACATCCAGTACCGAGGTATGTTATAGAAAATTAGGAATTCAGGAGGCAAAAGCTAAACCCACTGTTCTTTTCTGAGATGAACCAAGCTGCCAACCAAAGTATTTGCAGCTTAAAATTGATTTGTATTATACAAAACATGGCTTCAACCATATTGTACGGATTGCTGAGAGCCTCTAATCTCTGGACTCTCATCACAACCACGTGTTCGTCTAGTTTCCTTTTCTTCTTCACATGGCTCATTTCCTTTGCCTTCAAATCCACCATTTTCTCTTCTGATTCTATACGAATTGTTCATCACCTAAACCTGATTTTTGCCATTTGATATTTCTCATTTCTTTTCACTACTTTTCTTAGTGAAGTTTTCTTCAATTATGGAAATTTTTATGAATAGTGTTGAAAATCTAGATATAATCTTGGACCTGGATGGCCTAATTGAACATGTGAAAGACAATGTAGACCTTGCCATGAGAGAGCCTGGCCATGTAAGTGATGGTGGCTCAAGGAATACTAGTACCATTCTGGTGGTCTTGCCTTTGGTACTGATCATACTTCAGAGAAGAAGAAACAAGGGGCTAAAGTCGCTGAAAGAGGCACGGATAATTAGGTTTCTAGTGCTGGTAGAGGCAGATCTAGTGGATGTGGTGTTGCTGCTCATGGGACTAGGACTGGCATGTGTCCAAAGAAGGATTTGGAGGATGTCACTTTACTCAGCAACCTTCATGATCATCACCCGCAATTTGTTCATGCTGCTATCTCTATTGATAGAGATGCTATTGAAAAGCAGGAATCTAGTGCTAGCATTGCTACTTGATCTTGCTACTATCTGCTATGTCTTGATTGGTGCATCTGTTCTTCAAGCTCTCTATGATGTTGTTCTATGGATTTTGTCCGTTAATTTTATGGTTTTACCTGTGTTTAGCCTTTTTGTTTGTTAAACTCTGGTTTGTCCTTCTTCTTCTTCTTCTTCTTCTTCTTCTTCTTCTTCTTCATTTTATACTATTTCCTCTATTTTGATTTTAATTTTGGTATTATTCGTATGTGGCTCTGGTTGCTTTTTTGTATCTTTCAAAGAGATTATGTTACTAATGGTTCCTTAGAGTGCCTTTGGTAGTTGAAGTTGGAAGTTGGAACCTGACTATCGGGTCATGTTGGTGTGTCTTCAGTTCTAGTATTTTGAGTCTGTACTCTCTTACTTTGGTCTTTTCTACCGGTTTGGCTTTTAGCCATATTAATGCAGTGTCTTCTCATTTGCCCAAAAGGAAGTTGATTAGTATTTTAAGTAATCACAAGTTCATAGACTAGAAGTAAGAAGACCTTAGAATATTTTTTTTAAGTGAAATGTCTAACCTACTCTAAAAGGAGAAATATTTGCATATAGAGGACATGAGACTAATAATACCTTCCTGAAATTAACAAGATGTACCTCATGTCCATCGAACCTATCTTATAAAAAATTATTTTCTTCAAAGGACAAGGGAAAAGGGGTTAAATGCTACTATGGGGCAAGACTCAAACTCTACACTTCGAGTAAACAAAAATACCAAACAACTAAAAATATGCTAGAGAGGGCCGGTGGTGAATAGAATAGAACTTATATAGAAGAAAATTGAAGTTTAATGAAAGAAGTAGCAAGTGGAAAAATAAATCCACACAACCCAAGCAATCTAGCTAACCTAAAATCCACATGGCTATAAAAAACATTGTACTAGAACATCTAAATACTAACTAATGGAAATTAAGGCATAAATCTGACTTCTAAAGTTAATTTAGATCTAATAAATAGGAAGCAACAACTTCCAAAACTATAATACTATCCAAATGTGTGCTAATTCAACAACAACCAGAGGAAATAGATGATAATGAAGCCAAAATCATTGGATAATAGGGGGCAGATTGATTAAGGTTTTGGCTTAATAAATGAGCATAATAAACCGCAGTTTCGGCAATCAATCAAACAATTTCAATAAAAAAACCTAGGAAAATGGGGAACTCACAGTTGATTGGATAGGAGGCGGGTCAATTCCGACGGATCGCACTGACATTTTAGCGATCTCAAAAATGGCGGCATCCCTGACGCCAGGGTCATCACTGGTCAATTCCTCATAAGCAGCTTCGAACGCTTGTTGCCAGAACCGAGGTAATCTGATCCGACGGCTATTCGTGTATACATCCCACATGTGTTTTACCAATTTCTCCCTCTCTTCCATTTCCTAAGCCCCAAAAGTTTTTGAAAACCCACAAAAATGCATTCAATTACCAACAAGATCCAACTCTAAAAATCACATGTGATATATTACCACAAATTACATAAAAAAATTCAAAGAAAAAGGAGAGATAGAGGACTAACAAGGACATCAAGATCGTCGAATATTGGGGTATCGATGTCGTCGGAGAGACGATTGAGGTTTCCGGCGGTCCACCGGAGAGTGACGGTGCCAGTGAACATGGACCAAAATGCTAACAACAATATAACAGCCAACGCCCAAAATTTGTATCTACCTTTAGCGAAAATTAAAATCGAATCTGAGCTCTCTTTCTTCGGATTGGATGTCATTGTTGGAAGGCCATCATCATCCTTCATCTCTAAAATTAAATGTAGATAGAGATATCGAAAGAAATACAGAGGCAGAGATATATGAAAGATGACGTTATTTCTTTTATTTGAATAACGTGATTTATGTTATCTGAAGTAGAAATCTCTGTGGTCTGTCTTTAGTTTCTCTATTCATCTCTGAATTTGACTGAGATTTGTAACCCAACGAGTTCGTCCAATCTGATATGAAATTGATTGGAAGAGAGAGGGAGTGTTTCTTGGCTTTGTTGCCGTAACGGGGAAGATGAAGTAATTATATAATGTGCGTGCCACCACATTATACTAATATGAAGCTTCAGTTGACCTTTGATAGGATTTATGTTGATAAATGATACTCTGTGCATCGCATCGTACTGGCCGTTCGATTTTCATAGCTCCAGCCAGACGGCCAGAGTAAACGATCAAGCGGACGCGTCAGAGGCTCTAAGCAACCGACACTATTCAAAGTCGTTTTGATCCGAGTGGTTAACTTAAGCAGCTTAAGGAATTTTTTAAATAACCCACGTGGAGAAGCACGTGAAATTTGATTATGTTAATTTAATAAATAAAAAATATTCATGTAATATAAAAAAAATTTAATAAAATGAAAGAAAAAAAAAAGTATTTTACAGTTATAAATTTTAAAAGTACACTTTAATATTAGTACTTAAGTAAAAATTAATAATAATTAATTCTAAATATATATATATTTATATTATATATAAAAAAATTTGAATCATATTTAATAATTTTTTAAACAAAATTATCCATATATTTAAGCTATTGACATTAGTTATCATCACATTAAATAAAAACTTTAGACATAATATTAAAATAAAAATGAAATTTAAATAAGAATTATAAACATGATAATAAATAAATATTATATCCAATAAGAACTCTAATAGTATGATGATTACTATATTCAATAAAAATTCTAAATATTATTTTTACTTTTACAGTTAATTTTAAAGTATTAGAAAATTAATTTTGTATTTATTTCAAATATAATATAAAAATTAATCAAAAAAAATTAAAATAAATAAAATAATTTATGTACAAAACACATATTTTTAATTAGTATATTTCTAAAGTGCTAATTTTTTAATTATAATTCAAACATTTAATTTAATGGAATTTATTTTTGTTGTGACAGAATATAAATCCATAAACCACATATAAGAAAATTTTTATTACAATTTAGAAACCTATTTTAATTATTAAAAATCTACTAAAAATATATATATGCAATGATAATAAATAATCATCCTAAAATAAAAATCGTAATTTTATTATGTCAAAGCATAAACTGATAAACCAAATATAAAAAAACATTTATTTACAATTTATTTACATGTTTTACTTATTAAAAATGTATTACAAAGAAAATTAGAAAGAAAAAAAAATATATATATATATATATACATGGTGAGTAATGAGTTCTCATAGTTTTAAATTTTGAATTTTTCTAATTTAATGTGTTCTATTAAATTTGACCTAGTAAATATACATGGTGAGTAATGAGATATAACATTAAAAAAAAAAATATGAATTATAGAATTTTACAAATTAAATAGAGATAAGAAAAATACAATTTTTTTTTAATGATAAGAAAGACACTTAACAGTTTACCCAAGTAAACTAAATTGAAAATAGGACCAAATAAATATCTATGCAAATAAACAAAGACAAAAAAAATATATAAAAATAATGCAAAGCAAAATCGATCATTAAAGTAAAAGATTTGAAGATTTTAAAAGAAGAGTAAACACCTTGTGAGGCTTGTGACTCTTCCAGAAATCAAGCCTCTTCTTTCTAAATATGAGTTTGGGCTCTAATAGTTTTCGTTTCAGGCAGAATTTTATTTTTAAGAAGCTGATAAATAGATTTAAATTCCTGAAATAGATTTTTTATTTTCAACTTAGGGTAAATGTTCTAGTTTCCAATCATAAGTTTTAAATTATTTTCAATTTATTATCTTATAATTTTTTCATATCAATTTGATAATTTATATTATTTTTATATACTTTTAGTTGATATTGACATTAAATCTTGATTAAATAAATCATTTTAAGTGGTTGAATTAAAAAATTTTAAGAAAAACAACAAAAATAACATTCATTAAAACTTACAATAACAAAAATAATATTCTTATATTCAATTCATAGATTTTCACAATTAAAAATACTTGTTATATCATTTTATTTAACGCTCGTTTAATTGGACGCCATTTAAATTAAAATATGGTAATTTAGACATGTTCAATGTCGTATGTTCAATATTGATTATTCTATATTATTTTTGTTATTATAAATTTTAAGTGTGTTATTTTTTATAATTTTTAAATTTTTTATCAGATTAGACGAAAATAAATTTGTCTCATGTGATAATCTCAAAATTTATTTATTTTAAATTTAATGTGAATATTAATTAAAATATTTAATTATTAAAAAATTAAATATATAAAGTACCAAATATACTGGGAAAAACTTCATGTAGTAAATTAAAAATAAATTGAAATTTTTAGTAGAAAATAAAATATTTACCCTACTACTTATTATAACTATTATTTCTTATAAAATTATGAGTAAAACACAAAAACAAAAAATACAGTTATAAAAGAACAACAAAGTGTCAGGAATTGTGGGGTGTGAGGTCATGGCTTACCTCACACCTGAAGCCTCCAACTTCAGAAATTCCAGAAGCAGCTGATTAATTCAAATTAATGCAGCTGGAAATGTTGAAGACGGTAGAGCAGAAAATATTGAATTGAAGATACCAATGATGTAAGCAGTGAGGTATCTGTTAGATATATTTTCTTCTATAAATAGAGGAAGAAATCTCAGCAGAAATAGATCCCCTTCTGAAAATGTAGACAGAGAAGTGAGAAGGAGAGAGTTGCAGAGAGTTTTCTGCTCTCTGCGTGAAGAGATGAGAAATGAGAAAGAGATATGAAAACAGAGAGCTGCTGTTATTCCTATATTAATTAGGAAGGTGAATAGTGAATTTACTATTCATATGTACGTGCCTTGGTGAATAGTAAATTTACTATTCATGTCAACATTATAAATAGTGTTGAGGGAAAATTCTATAGTGAGAGATAAATACATTTTTCGGTGAGTGTTGAGATTTATTCTCTGGGTATACTCTGTAACTGATGTGAGTGTTTTGTGATAAACACTGTTGTATTATTATCACTATAGTGAAGGCATCAAAGTAGCTCTGTGTGGAGTAGCCCAGTTAAATTTTGGGGTGAACCACGTAAATTCTCTGTGTGTTATTTCCTTGTTCCTGCTCTACTTTATCTATCGTTTGCTCCCCCATAAATCTGGTGGTGGGAAATGATTCCGCAATTATCCAATTTTTTTCCCAACAATTGGTATCAGAGCTTCAAGGTTGTGAAATCCTTGTACATAAAATCACATTATGCAAAGGTTACTATTCATCAAATAGTAACGGTTACTGTGCAAATAGTAGAAGTACTATTCACCAATCATTAAAGTAAAAGTGAATAGTAAAGTCAAAAGTTGAATAGTAAATTTACTATTTACGTCACTATTTACAAATCATTATTTTGCGATAGTGATTTTGAAGTTACCAGATTTGAGTGGGAGCAATGACAGCAGACGAAGGAAAAAAGGTGTGGACAATTTTACCACCTGAAAAGAAAAATTGTCGGTGGAGCAGTTCGGCAAAAAAGCTCCAAAATCAGTAAATGGAGATACTGATATTGTCGCAGGCAGTGGATCTCTTTTCTCCATAAGAGGTTGTGGTTATCCTTTTGGCATGATATTGATTTCCAAGATTGCCATGAAAGAGGATGTGTTACTGCTAGCGTGTCCACAATTTACACACGAGCATTGGTTGGCATTTGATGCAAGGTGTGTGGTGGAATTTATGTCGATAGCTGATGAAACTTCCTGGAAAGCCAACGTGGAAGTTGCACCATAAATTTTCAGCAAGGTTATTTCGACATGAGCCGAAGAAAATTCTTAGAATTGGTAAAAAATTCTAAGTGTGTATACTCTTTATGGTGGAGTATGATAATTCTCTACATTGAGGATTATGGTTGTCAGTAAAGGCAACGTTGACAGTTGGACTGCAGACGTAACAAACCCAGAAAGTGTTGTCGCAGTAGTCATGTGTGGAAACAAGATTGAAATCTGTTTCCAAGTGGGAGATTGTCAGGAATTGTGAGGTATGAGGTCATGGCTTACCTCACACCTGAAGCTTCAAGAACCAACTTACCAGAAGCCTCCAGCAGACATTCTTGAAGAAGGAAAAAGAAGAAGGAAAATTGCAGCTGCCGGTGCTGCAATTGTTGAAGAATTTGAGAAGATGACATATGCAATGATATCATCTCTCATAAAAATTTCTCTATAAATAGAGAAGTTGGAAGCCATAAATGATATCTCTTCTGAAGAAAAGAGAGAGGAGAGTTGCAGAGAAAACTCTCTGCGTGAAGAGAATTAAAAATAGAATGAGAGCTGTTTCCTATATTAATATTAATTAGGAAAGGTGAATAGTGAATTTACTATTCACATGTACGAGCCTTGGTGAATAGTAAATTTACTATTCACGTCAATATCACATAGTGTGAGGGAAAAATCTATAGTGAGAGATAAATACATTTTCCAGTGAGTGTTGAGATTTATTCTCTAGGTATACTCTGTAACTGATGTGAGTGTTTTGTGATAAACACTGTTGTATTATTATCACTATAGTGAAGGCATAAAAGTAGCTCTGTGTTGAGTAGCCCGTTTACACTTTTGGGGTGAACCACGTAAATTCTCTGTGTGTTATTTCCTTGTTCTTGTTCTACTTTATCTATCGTTTGCTCCCCCGTAAATCTAGTTGTGGGAAATTACCGATTTTTTCCCAACAACTGGTATCAGAGCTCAAGGTTGTGAAGCTTGTATCGAAAATCAAATTATGCGGTTACTATTCATTCAAATAGTAACGGGTACTGTGCAAAATAGTGGAGTTACTGTTCACTCAGGAAAAGTGAATAGTAAAAGTCAAAAGGTGAATAGTATTCACGTCACTATGCATATTACTATTCACACATCATTATTTTGCGATAGTGATTTTTTGAAGTTACCAGATTTGAGTGGGAGCAATGGCAGGAGACGAAAGGAAAAAAGGTGTGGACAATTTTATCACCTGAAAAGAAAAATTGTCGGTGGAGCAGTTCGGCAAAAAGCTCCGAAATCAGTAAATGGAGATACTGATATTGTCGCAGGCAGTGAGTCTCTTTTCTCCATAAGAGGCTGTGGTTATCCTTTTGGCATGATATTGATCTTCAAGATTGCCATGAAAGAGGATGTGTTACTGCTAGCGTGTCCACAATTTACACACAGGCATTGGTTGGCATTTGATGCAAGGTGTGTGGTGGAATTTATGTCGATGGCTGATGAAACTTCCTGGAAAGCCAACGTGGAAGTTGCACCATAAATTTTTTCAGCAAGGTTATTTCGACATGAGCCGAAGAAAATTCTTAGAATTGGTAAAAAATTCTAAGTGTGTATACTCTTTATGGTGGAGTATGATAATTCTCTACATTGAGGATTATGGTTGTCAGTAAAGGCAACGTTGACAATTGATAAATTGATAAATTGAAGTTGTGTTCAACTTCAATTGGCCTGCGGACGTAACAAACCCAAAAAGTGTTATCGCAATGGTCATGTGTGGAAACAAGATTGAAATCTGTTTCCAAGTGGGAGATTGTCAGGAATTGTGGGGTGTGAGGTCATGGCTTACCTCACACCTGAAGCCTCCAACTTCAGAAATTCCAGAAGCAGCTGATTAATTCAAATTAATGCAGCTGAAAATGTTGAAGACGGTGGAGCAGAAAATATTGAATTGAAGATACCAATGATGTAAGCAGTGAGGTATCTGTTAGATATATTTTCTTCTATAAATAGAGGAAGAAATCTCAGCAGAAATAAATCCCCTTCTGAAAATGTAGACAGAGAAGTGAGAAGGAGAGAGTTGCAGAGAGTTTTCTGCTCTCTGCGTGAAGAGATGAGAAATGAGAAAGAGATATGAAAACAGAGAGCTGCTGTTATTCCTATATTAATTAGGAAGGTGAATAGTAAATTTACTATTCATATGTACGTGCCTTGGTGAATAGTAAATTTACTATTCACGTCAACATTATAAATAGTGTTGAGGGAAAATTCTATAGTGAGAGATAAATACATTTTTCGGTGAGTGTTGAGATTTATTCTCTGGGTATACTCTGTAACTGATGTGAGTGTTTTGTGACATCAAAGTAGCTCTGTGTGGAGTAGCCCAGTTAAATTTTGGGGTGAACCACGTAAATTCTCTGTGTGTTATTTCCTTGTTCCTGCTCTACTTTATCTATCGTTTGCTCCCCCGTAAATCTGGTGGTGGGAAATGATTCTGCAATTATCCAATTTTTTTCCCAACACAAAGTAGTAAATTAAATGCTGAATTTTTTTGTACGAAGCAACAAGTTTTTTGAACTCAATTTGTGATCTCCTGTTGTTGCTAGTGTAGCAGTAGTGATGATACCACATTCCTTGCACAACTCTGGACCCATACTTCAAGATCAATACGTGGTGGGTCGAGTCATATTTTTAGTATTTTGAGAATTGTTACGAGTTTACTTACAAAATTTCTCTAGTTTATTTGGGTCTGTTTTTTCACCGACTCATTGCTTAGTTCACTTAAATCCACTATTTTTAATTAGGCTCATCACTACCATGTAAAAGTCTACTGCATGCCTTCTTGAAAATTACGGAATAAAGCCCATCTCCTTACACATGCTCCCACATTGGCCCGTGTGTTTGTGTTGATAATTTTCCAATCATTAGCACTAATGCTAATTTGTGGAAGCCCAATAAGTTAATATGCCTCTCATAAGTGTTATAAGGTTCAAATCAAAAAATGTAACTTTATTGAGAAGAGTTATCAAGTACTTATAAACCAAATTGTCATGTTGTTCAAACGTAAGACTATTGTTTGCCTGTAACATGCTTATCTATTGTGAAGACTGAAGCACAAAGTGGACCAGATTTTGAAATCATCCACCACAAACTTTGGGGATATTGAGCCAGGGATCAGCCTTACTTGTACAATTTGAGGGCACAAGGCTGCTTAGGATGAAAACTAAAGACAACGACGATGTATTTAGGGAAACAAATGCAGAGTGAGTGATGGAAGATTATAAGCACGTTGATGGAGGAAACATGCACATAGTGAAATAACAAACGTTGCCATTTTTAGATATGATGAGAAGTCTGACAATTACAAGTGCACTTGTCACTTCAATATTCTCACAAACAATTAACAACACAAGCTAACAGTCGGGCAATTACAAGTTAAAACAGTCTAATGAAAATTACACAATGTTGTTCCTCTGTTGAACTTCTACATCTCCACTAGTACTATTCCTAGGCACTCTGCTTCTACTGAAAAGCACTTCCATCTCTTCCAAAGATTTCCCTTTAGTTTCTGGCAAAAAGTAGTAGAAAAACAATCCAGCCAAAACAGCCATACCAGCAAACATAAAGAAAGCTCCACCAATTGTAATTGCCTTATAAATTGAAATAAAACTCATAGAAACTACAGCATTCATAATTCTATTCACAGCCACACTAATACTTGCTCCAACAGCTCTTAACCTCAAAGGAAAAATCTCAGAACTATATACCCAAGTAATAGGCCCAAGACCAATCGAATAGAAAGCCACATATGTATAAACTGCAACAATACTAAGAATCAATGACCACAATAGTTTATCTTTAGAATTTTCCTCCATTGTTAAACTTAAACCCAATAATGTTAAAGCTATAACCATACCACATGTACTTATCAATAATAAACGTCTCCTCCCAACTTTATCAATAAAAAAGGTTGCTATTAATATAAACACAGTTTTTGTAAGTCCTACACCGACTGTTGCAAGCAAAAGCTTATCTTTATTAGTAATCCCAGCTTTCTTAAAAATTCGAGGACTATATAAAACTACAGCTTCAATTCCAACACCATGTTGAAAAAAATGAATACCAATTGCTGCAGTTAAAATCCAACGAACTGTTGGAGTTGGATTCACAAGCAGTTCTTTCCAAACACTTTTTTCGGAACTGCTTTCTTTGGGAAGCTTAACAACATCTTCATTACAATTCTCATCAAACCCAGCTGCAATTTTAATCTCTTTAAAACGAAGTTGAGCTTCTTCTTCAGAATTTGAAATTTTGGTTAGTATTTTTTTAGCATTACCTAAACGACCTTGCATAACTAACCATCTTGGAGACTCAGGCATTTTGAAAATTCCAATAGCTAAAGCAATTGATGGTAGAGCTGCAATACCTAACATTAGTCTCCAACCAAGAGTTAGATTTAATTTACCAAATAAATAGTTTGATATATAACCAAGTAATATTCCAAGACTAATACAAAGTTCTGGAAGAGAGGTTAAGAAACCTCTAGAAGAAGGAGATGAAATTTCTGCAGAGTAAACAGGGGCTATCATTAAGGCAAAGCCAACACCAAAACCAGCTGTGCATCTACCAATCATTAAAACGACGTAGTTTGGACCATAACCCATTAGAACTGCACCTAATAAGAATATGATTGAGGCTAATAGAATTGTGTAGCGTCGACCTATGTGATCTGAAGTTCTTCCAGCTGCTAGAGAACCAAATAAAGCACACAGGTTTAGTATTCCTGCTAATACTTCTACTTGGACATCATTGATTTTTAGATCTTCTTTTATGAAGATCATAGCTCCACTCATAACTCCAGTGTCTGAAACAAAATTACATAAATAATAAAAAAAGTAATAATCATGTCAATTTTATTTTATTAAAAAAAAAAATAATTGATGGGTAATGAAATATTACCATAGCCGAATATAATGGAAATCATCGAGGCAACAATTGAACAGCCACAAGCATATTTGTTGAGTCTTTTCTGGCTTTTTTGATGATCCACACTAGAAGTTTCTGGCATTGTGATGATGAATATATATTTTTTTATGAGTGATTTCTTCTAATATTGATGAGTTATGAAGAAAATGTTTAATATTGCTCTGAACAAATCTAATTCAATTTACAAGGAAACAATATCTTTGAGATTAGAATGTATTTATAGACAGAAAGATTGGCGAAAATAAGTCTGTTGACGTTCTTAAAGTGAAACCTATCCAATTCAATTTACAAGAAAAGAAGATCAGGAGAAAGAGAGACTTAATTAAATTAATTACAACTTTGTCTATATTTAATTTGAAAAATTACCAAAAATAACACCAATAAAATTTATAATAATAAAACTAGCACCCTAATAATATAATGTTGAACCTTCAACATTAAACAGATCTAAATTACCGTAATTTAATTCTAATTAAACAAATGTTCAAAGAAAAATGATATATCAATCATTTTTGTAATTATAAAAATATAAGTTTCAACATGAGTTATTTTTATTATTATAAATTTTAAAATGTATTATTTTTGTTGTTTTTCCTATTAATTTAATTTGATTTTCAAAAAACAGTTGTGGAAATGCTAAATAGTCATTTTCTCTACATGGTTTTGATTGCCATATTTTACTCATCAGTTTATTTTAATTTGGATAAGAATACATGTAATCTCACCTGCATATTCGCCTAAATCGCCCGCTTGATATGCCATTGACCAGGGCACAACTTTCCTTCATTGGAGATAGTCCATCCAATACCTTCCATTTTTTCATTAAGGAAAATAGATTGACAGAATTATAGATTTAAAATGTGATATTTTATCTTATCCTATATTTCATTTAGTATACTTAATGAGCTCGTGATATAATATTATCTCAATCTATTTAAATATCATCTTTATTTATTTAGTTTGTAGCTGTGATATGCCTAATTCTAAATATAATAATACTCGGAGAGTTAGCAACACTCTCAATTATACTCTCATTTTTATTTACATCATTCTTTAAGTGACGTATAAATTTTGCTTTGTACACTCTTTAAATTTTTTAAGAAAAATTAACATGTAAAAGAAAGTATACTTTACGCATATTAAGAATGGTGCAAGTAAAAAATAAGAGTGTTGTTAGAACTTCTCATTATATGATTTTTCTCATTAAACCTCCACATTATGAATAATTATGTATCATATTTTTCAAATTTTTTATTTTATTTTTGTATTTTTCTTTCTCATTTAAGTTAATTTAGAATAAATAAAATATCTCGATTAGTATTATCTTATTATCATCTTATCTTAAAAAAAAATTAATAAATTATACTAAGAGTCTCGTAACTCTCCAAAATGAGGCTCAAATGAATTTTGAGTTTTAAAAGATTATGAGATTGGTACGAAATCTAATAGTCGATATTAATCATTAGCCATTTTTTGAATGACCAAATCTTTGGGAACAATAGGAATATAGAAATTTGATTTGAACTCTTGATATTTCAGCAGACATGAGTGGGTTGGCTGTAGGCCTAACTCATGCGAAAATAAGGCAAAAAAGTGAAAAACATGGTTTAAAAGTTTCTAATTTATCAAATATTTTAGTCCACTAAGTGTTTATAACGTTCGTACAAATTTAAACAAATTATCTAATTCATTAAAATAATCAAATTTAACGTTATATATATGAATTTATCTTCATATTATTTTTGACGATTTATCTTCATATTATTTATTAAATTTATTTATCTTCAAAATATATATATATATATATATATATATATTTGGGCCCTCTTTTTTACCCAAAAATTATATCACTACATAACCATTAGATTTGGTGCTTTAATAACTGATATTTGACTTTTCATCCTAATAACTTGTGCCTTTATTATTATTATTATTATTATTATTACTTCTTATGCCAATAATTTTGCATATCTTCTCTCTCCCTTTTTTTTCCATCCTATATTACTAAACAGCTAATAAAGAAATTAAAAAGATACGTAGATCGGATAAGTTTTTTAAAATATCACTTTTCTTTATAAAAAAAAAAAAAAAAATTATTAACTTGATTCTGTAAATGATATATTGCTAACAATCTTGCCTTTTTTATTTTCTTCTCATTTTTGTTAAAGTATCGATATTAAAAAATTGCTTTAAAAATCTATATATATTTAATTAGTTGAATCATTTTATGTTGCTTTAAATGAACGAGCTCTTATTTCTAAGTTTGGAAAATTATAATTTATAAAAGAAAGTGTCATTTATATTTGATTATGGGTGGTGTTAAATATATGTCTTAAAATACTACTTTCTTTGCAAATTTTAAAGTTTAGACATTTGTAACATGTTACATAGAATTGATAATATAGAATTACTCTTTATTTTTGCTAAATTGTATAAAAAATATTCTACATTAATTTTCAATCATTTTCATTTCACTTATTATGAATCCAACTCTTTTATGAAAAATGTTATGTTTACGTAAATTTGAAAGCACTTTTATATCTATATAAATTATATCATAACATGTAGTAAAAATTATCTACAAATTGAATCACTTCTTTATTTGTCAAAATAATTTTTTCATATGTGATGTTATAATTTATATAAGTGCAAAAATGGGTACAAATTTATGTATTTTTAGAATTTCTTCTTCTATCATTTACCACCAAAAGTTACAATTTTATACACCCATATCAAAGCACTGCACCATCATATTTTGGTAGCACCACTTAATTATGAATTTATAATTAGAAGATTTGATAAAATCAAATCTTTAGAAAATAAAAAACTAAAGAAATTATGTAAGATGAGATTTACCTTAATTATTTATTCTACCAACAATCTTTCTTTAAAATTATACTAAACGCGTCGATCCTCCCATTTTAACAACTTATCTTAAGGTCTCCTCACTAAGGGCTACCCGGTGATAGAGAAACCAATCCTGTTATAGTAGGGCGGCTTCACAATAAGACCTAGACAATTATCCATCAACAGTTTACGAGTTTACTTCCATCCCTAGCCAGATACAATTTCTACCTATCGTATCCTAAATTTTGCTAAGGAAAAAATATATATATTTTTTAATTTCATTTTCTAAAATTTATTTGTTTATTTTATTACAATTCAAGTTTTATTATAATTATTTTATTAAATAACTAGTAGAGATTTTTAAGATTTTGTTGAATTTTGTTTTGATAAAATGTTTTTTTTACTTTTGAGTTTAGTTTATTATAAAAGCAACAAAAAAAATTTGTTTTTTTATTTTATTTTGAGAGAAAAAAATTATTTAAACATAAAAAATAATATATTTTATCATATCCAAGCAAATAAAACAAAAATTTGAGGAGAGAGAAGATATGTGAAATTAATGACATGACAACCAGAAAAAGTACAATAAATATAAGAAGTTTGTATGATGAAAAATTAATTCTTAATCATTAAAGCAAACCAAATCTAATAGCTATATATTGATGTAATTTTTTATGTAAAAAGAGAGGATCATTGAACGTAACCCACATATATATATTGCCTATCACATGTTGGATGATAATTATAAATTATTCTAATTTAGGATTTAAATTTTAGGGTTTAAGATTTATGTTTTACGGTTTAGATCTTAGAATTTAGGAGTTATGATTTAAATTTTTGAATTTAGGGATTATGATTTAGGTTTATAGAGGAATATGTAATTGTCGATTATTGCATATTCAATAATAACTACAAATTTTTATACTTTAGGGTTGTAGTTTTAGATTTTAGGATGTAGATTTAGAAAATTTAGGGTTAGGATTTAGATTTTAAGTTTTAAAGTTTAGAATTTAGAGTTTAAGTTTATAAAAAAATATATAATTATCGCCTAACATGTTTTGAGCGATTTTAAAGATTAGGATTTAAGTTTATAGAAAATATGTAACTATCGTCTTACATGTATTGGGCGATATCGTCTAACATATATATATATATATATATATATATATACACGCACACACATATTTTAAACCCTCTAATTTTAAGGGATTGAAATTTAAGAGAATAATTTTTTCTTATTTATCTCCTCTAAATCTCAACCATTAAGATGTGATGATATAAAAATTGCATAATATTTTATCACATTTATGGTTCTCAAGTTCGTTAGACAAAAATACCATTATAAATCATGATTTTTAATTTTTTTTTCTACAAAGCATGATTTTTTTATATAGTAAAAAATGACATTTAAAATTTGTATTTTTTTTTAACAATATAGTCATATTACTTTTTAAAATAAACTGCACAAAGATAATTTTTTTACTGTATGATGCATAAATGACTCAGTTATTTAATTTGTTTCATTTTAACCCCTTTCAATAAAAAAAACATATGTTTATTTTTTTCTAACACTAAAAAATACGTATTCATTTACGTTATAAGAAAAATAAACACATGTTTCTTTTCTTGAGGGAGATAAAAATAATATTTTATGTATAAGGGAGTTGTCATACCACTAAATCATTTTTTTTTTTCAAGAGATATATTCCTTTTTGTTCAACAACAGATATGATGTTTAGGGTTGAATAATTGCAGTTGAAAAACTTGTAGAAAAATAAAAATAAAAAATGATAATTTGTCATTATGTGATTACTTTTTAATAATAGTCCAACTAAATTATAACAAAAAATAAGTATAAAATTTAAGTGATATTTTTGGAATAAGTAAGTGACTTGTACCCCTCCCCCCCTTCCTATTTTGTCACGATATATTTAATACAACGTATTAAATAGACTAAGTATAGTTGTATTGAACTAAACTGTATTAAATTATATAATATTTGACTACTTGGTAACAACCCATATAATATAGTCAGGTAAAATTCATAATAAATATTTTTATAAAATAATATAATTTATTTTATATAGTTTTCTTACACATCAAAATATTTTAATATAAAAGTTTATTTAATATATTTTTATATTTTAAAAGTAAAAAATTTTATTTTTTAGTTTGAGAGGAAAGAAAAGTAAAGCACTTAATTTTAGAATTAAAAATTTAAATTGATTAAATTAAATATTCAATACGATATAGAGTTTAAACTCAAACCTCTAGGTAATACAAAATTTCAACATAACAATATAATTTTTATTTTGTATAATATGGTCTAACTTCACAACTAAACACATGTCGTACAAAAATTATATAATCAAGATCTTTAATATAATATAACAAACATGCCATAAAAGTTTCATGAAATTCTAAATATTTTTTTTTTCAAGAATAAATTTAAAATTTTGAAAAATAAAACATGAAATACATTCAAATTTTGAAAATAATTGTTTTTGAAAAAATATAAAAAAAAAATATTCAATTTATATATAGAATGCAAAAATTTAAGGGGGAAAAAGTATATATAGAACATTTTTGTATAAAAGTTAATTTGTTTTTTTTTTCTTCTGAATTTTAATTTTTTAGACTTGTATTTTTTTTAAAAAAATAATAGGATTATTTTTTTCATTTCAAATCTAAATTATTATTTTTACTTTTGTATTTTAAAAACCCAACTTTTCAAAATCAATTTTTTTAAACCGTATTTTTCTTACTTTAACTGTTTTTGTTTTCGAAATTCCAAGTTTACTTTTTTTTTTTTAACTTGGAATTGATTTGAACTTTTAATGGATTAGATGATCATATGTGTATATATATATTAAAAGATAGATAATCAAAATATATTTTTGATGAATTACAGACATATAAAGGCCTTTACCCAAAAAACATCCATATACAACATGATTTTCTTCCTATTCTAAAATTAATCAAATTAATCAAAAGTTATATTTTGTTCTCCTATTTAAAATTAATCAAATCTCATCCTTAAGTTGTGCCGTAAATACCCAAAGTTATCAAAAATGGGTTTTGATGGTAGATTTTAAGAGATTTTTTCGCTCAAGTATAAATTTTAAGCAATGAAAGTTAACAGAAAAATTGAGATAAATATTAAAAAAGGAGAGCTGAGCTTTGGGCTATTTAGTATGGATTAAAATTTGGCTTGGATATTGGCTTCTAGAATGTAATGCTTGAATCCAATTGTTTACAACCGGTGCAAATGGTGAATAATGATTCATGTCTTTCGTCTGGTGATAGTCATATCGTGGATGCCATTAAAATGCTAATTGCTCAAATTGTTTCTATTTCTTGTTGTTTTTCTCTTAAGATGATTAATGTTGCTTCTCAGTCATTAGTTAAGTTTTGGTCTTAGCTGTGATAATTATGTAACTTGAATTAAAGATGAATCAACTTGGTTACGTCCGATCCTTGAAAACAATGTAGCAATTTCATTATTGGTGACCTCATCAAAGGCCAATGAAGGCGATCATTGCCAGCCACTATCACTAATGACGTTATCAATATTCTGGCAACGTTACAATACTGGAACTCCGACGAACTCTTCTGATGACACCAATAAAAAACTAAAAAAAAAAAAAATGAATTGACTTCATAAGGCAGCACTTTAGAGAGTAGCCAACAAAAGAACAATACAAGAAAGGTTTATGATTCTTCAACTTGCCATAATAAATTCAGTCAAGCTGTCACGGTCTGTGGTCCATTGGCCATATCAATCGAATGTAGCCAATAACTTGCCGCCTCCTTGTTCTTTCTAATTTCTATATGGCTCTTGCATGCAAAAGGCATATGATGGATGAAAACTACAAATTCTTTTAGTTTAAGACTTAAATCTTAAAATTTAGGATTTAAATCTTAGAATTTAAGTATTAAGAAAAATATTTAATTGTTGCTCAATGTATAAGGAACGACGTAGCCCCATATATCAATCATGAAACAAACTTTAACAAGCTCCTCTTGTAAACTAAGAAACTTATTTCAATTAAAGATTGGCTCCTCATCTAACAAGCAAGCTCATGCAAATAAGTGCAAGTAAATTGTCAAAATTGGAATATGATGCAGGAGAGGGGGAAAAAAAAAACCAGCAAGCAGTATCGTGGGGCTTACTAGACTTAGTACGGGATTACCCGCTTTAATCCACCACTGCAAGTTCAGTGAGCCCTCAACCATAACTTCAGAATTCAATGAAATCTTGCGACTTTATTTATAGAAAAAAAAGCTCAAAAAACATCATACCATATAAAACATAACATCCCTTATAAGAACATCATTCTTACGTAAACCCACATGGCCCAATTGAGCCATGACTCAAACAATCTAATGCAGGAAGAAGAAACTGCCCGCAGGCAATGGTATGGAACTCAATCCACCTAATGTGAGATTGTCTGCTTAGTCTATAAGTGCAAGTTCAACAGGCCCGGCCATGACTCAACTCAACGAAACCTCACAACTTTGCTTGTAGGGAGAAACCTCCCTCCAAACACATCATATCATGTAATATGCGACACTCTTTATAAGCACATCACCACTTAGAACATATGTAAGCACATTGCATCAAAATTACCCCATTTCCTCCTCTCGTCACTAGAGGACGATCCACACGATCCTGGACATAATCTAACCATCAGCTTCCCATTTATTATGCCAAGTTAATGAGCTTCCAACAAAGCCTATATTAACTAAATTTCAGTTAAAGCCTAAAGCCTCATTATTGCCAACGGCAAGCACATGCCTCAGGACAGTGAATCATATTTTGCTAGACTGACTATCAAATAACACAAGCCACAAATACACAACGGTCAATTATTACCATACAAAAAATCCTATTGTGACAGAGTAACACGCCTAAGTAAAGAGAGACTTTCTACTGAGAAATCATTAGAATCACAAATTAAAACAGTACAACTATCCCTCATATTCACCCTGAGAAAATTTGTCCTCTGGATAAAACACAGCTACAACTTGATTGCCGCCAAATTTTCTGCCGTTCAATGCTGTACGGGCTTTCGTCGCACCATCTATGTCCATGTACTCCAAAAACACCTGCATAGTAACTTATGTCAATGAACAATAACCAATTTAACGCAAGAAACATTGAAAAACAAAAGATTCGATTTTACAGTAAAAATAGATAGCCATAAGCATGTCACTGATATCCTTAATACAAAATGTTATATTCACAAACATGACAAGAAATGTCTCATTTCAACTAGCAACTTCAGAAAATTCCTTCCATTATATTCCGGTAATGGTCAGTATATTTTGAAGAATGCCTAATACTGTACTGTAAATAGAGTTTTATACAAACCTTCCCAACTCCAGGCAATGGTTGACCATCAGGGCTTGGACGTGGAATGACAATATTGACCAACGTACCTGCAATCCATATTTCCAAAATCAGTGAACTTTGTTAGAAACAAAATGAGATGCAAGGCAAATTCAGAGAAGGTTGTGGAGGCTTGTCTCTAAGATAGGCCAGATTCTTTATACCAAAATGTGGTACAAGAAAAAAGCTATAAAAAAAAAAAAGAAAAAAGAAATAGCACAAAGAAAAAGAAGGGAAAAAAAAAAACTCAAATCAACTGCAAACTGAAAAGAAACTTCAAGAGAGTAAAATGTTAAATAAGCATTGAAAAACAAGGAGTTACCGAATTTTGCACCCTCCAGCTTCATATCTTCCAAAATGTCCTCATATTCCTCATCATCTTTTAGCTCATCTGCAGAAACTACTTGAGTGAGACATACAACCTTAGTGGGTGTTCCACCGGGTTGTTGCAGCAACATAAACCTCTGCAAAAAACGAAACAGTTAAGCCCATACACATGTCCAAATTCAGACTGATCCAAATTTAACTTATGCTACCTGCCAAGTAAATGAAATGTAAAATCACTTGTAAGAGATTAACAAAATTCAACGTACCTGCAAAGCAATTTGTTGTTGTGCCTGCAATAAAACACTCTCTTGCTCTGGATTGGGCTGAGTAGTACCTTGGTTGGCACGCCGAACAGTCAGTGTCTTATCACCCATTTTAATTCCATTTAGAGCTGCACATGCTATGTCTGTGACAGAAAGATCTTGGTAGACACAAAAGGCATAGCCCTTTGAGTTTCCAGTTTCTCTATCTTTCACAAGATCAAATCCCCGAAGGGGTCCAAACGACTCGAGCAACTCCCTGATCTGTACTTCCGTGAAGTAATAAGGTAACCCACCAACAAATATGCGATCAGGACCCTCCAGTCCACCAGCAGAACCTGGTGTTAGTCCAACAGCAGCAAGATTCAGATTTGGATTAGGTTGGCTTGGACCAAGTGCTGCAGCAAGAGACGGATTGTAATCACTAGGTCTCCTCACTTTAACAGGGGCTCCCTGTAATATTTTCCCACCAAAGTATAAGGTCAGCACAATCAAATATTTTCAAAGGTGGGTGAAAAATAACAAAACCAAGACAAATGCAAATTGAATCAAATGATAAAAATACCTCAAAAATAATCCCATCCAAGGCCATTGCATTACTGGCCTCCTCAACAGATCTCATTTCCACAAAAGCAAACTTTTTCTCATAGTTGATGTAAACATTTACAACAGCATCCCCTACAGAACAAGTAACAGTTTATAAATTGCAATAAAAAGAATGCAGGAGGGTGTGGGAGTAACCTAGTAACATGACTTGTAATATAACCTATGTTACTTTGACTGTTTTTGTGAAGTACCCATGTCCAATTGATATGACATGGACACTACAATTTGCTATAAATTTACAAAAAATGAGAAAAATGGGTGGGTCCTATATACAAGTACATATCCAAAAATTTATGACTCTATGTGTCCTAAAAGAGTCCATATAACATCAAATTACCTGGACCGGCAGTGTTTCCTCCAATTGCAGCCATGACTTGACTGAAAAATGTTGCAACAGACTGCAAGGTACACATAAAAGTTCAGTATTAGTATTTAGTGAGTCCAACTTTTTGAAAATGTGACCTTGAGTGCACTTTATAATGAGTATAGCAATTCACAAATAAACTGCTATTAAGATGAGAGACAATCAAAATGTCTATGAGACTACAAGTCATTCACAAATAAAATGCGATTGGAAATCAAAATGTCCATGAGACTACAAGTCATTCACAAATAAAATGCGATTGGAAATCAAAATGTCTATGAGACTATTGAAAGTTATTACCTGTTCATTTGCTGTTAGGGACAGGCCTCCAACATATATCCGCCGGGCATGCCTGGTGGCCTGAAACCAATGTTTTAGATACATCGATCAGTAAAATGTGAAGGTTAAAAGAAAAGATCAAAGCTACAAAGAAATTAATTGGAAATGAGGGGGTGACTCAAAATCATCCCAACCTGTTGTGTCATTGCATGAACTGGCATCATAGGAAGCGCTCCAAGTTGCTACAAGGAAATTAAAACACAAGTCCAGTTAACACAAAATTCCGATATAGATAAGTTAACCTCAATTTTACAGGGGATAAGGAGATATATGGAAGAATGAAGAATTACCTGGCCAGTTGCTAGGGGAAACATATTAGGAAAAACAGCAGGAATAGTTGGATTAGCTCCAGGAACCTGGCCTACAAACAAAGTTAGACCACATATGAGTATTAGGAATATAATTATTGTACAACTTCTAAGTCATAAAAGCTACGTCTCAAAAGACTCCTGCTCCTTCAATTCCAAATGAGAACATATTAGTTTAATCCTATCTTAACCTTTACATCAAAAGCAAAGAAAGGAATACAACACAAGTTCTGGAGGAAATATTGTAAGACTACCAAAAAAGGTAATAGCTGCCGGTCGAAGACGAACATGATCCATCAAACCGGTGCATTTGATTCCTCCTTGTACATTAAAGCTACAGTAGCCCGCTCACACCCATTGTCAGCACAGTGGGGCAAGTAGCCCAACATTGCCTTCTCATAACAAAAGACAAGACACAGGAAACAAACAAAGAAACACCAAACAAAAGAAGAAAACCAAAAAGATCTCTCAGTACCAGAATTACTTCACCAAGAAAACAAATGAAAATTTATAGCCCATCATGAGAACACTGCTCTATAAAGCTTTATTTGCAAATTAAATAACAAAATACAGCTTACCAAAATAACACCATGAATATTGATACGAACTTTCCACACTATACCAACAAAGAAAAAACAGTTAAGAGATTATAGTAATCCTAAATCTATGAAAAGAATTGTACCTGCAGCAGTAGCAGTTGCCCCAGCCAACATTGCAGAAGCAGGAGGTGCCTGATCAAAACCACTAATCCTCTTGCTGTAAAACATTAGTTGTTTGAACATAAGGCAAAACCAAAATACTAGTCTAGAAGTAATATAGAAAGTTTAAATACTATACAGCACAAAAAGGAGAAGGTATTGTCTTGTTATTATCACATGTTTGCAGAACCCACCTCTTTGAGCGAGAGCGCGATGGTGACCTTGATCTGGATCTGTGCTCAGATATACCTCTAGAATGTGAGCTAGACCTTCGCCTGTGTCTATCCTCCCTTTCTCTATCATAATCCCTTCTTCTTCTTTAGAAACATTAAAGACTTGATTAAAACTAAGGACCACAATAGTCGCTACATAAGACTGAACAAGGTTTTGTACGACACTTTAGATAACCAAAAAGAACAAGGTTTTGTACGACACTTTCAATGTAAGAAGCAAGATGGATAATACTAACTTGACAGAAAACTTCGCCAACCAATGGATTAAAAGTAACATAACAAGGTCATAGTTTTTTTTTTACCTTTCATGGTCCCGACTGTCATCGTCGTCTCTGTCTCTCCTTCTCTCACTGTGCTCCCTGTGACGATCTTTGTGGTGGCGATCACGATCTCGCTCCCTGTCCCTATCTCTATCCCGGTCTCTTTCTCTGTCCCTATGCCGGTCTCGATCCCTTTCCCTATCTATGTCCTTACTTCTTCCCCCATCCCTGTCACGGTCTCGTTCCCTTTCCCTATCTCTATTTCTTCCCCTATCCCTGTCCCTGTCACGATGGGACTCTTTATCCTTGTCCTTTTCCTTGTCACGACATTTTTCCATTTCCTTCTCTCTACTCTTGGAAGATTCTCTCTCATAATCCCGAGACCCATTCTGCATAAAACTCTTTATATCAAGAAACTTTTGGAAAACAAATTATTAGAAGAGGACTCTCTAATCAATATTAACATAATTGAATACTATAAAGATCAATGCATACTACCAAGCATATAGTAAAGCAAGGTAAGGTCTACAACAATAGAAATATTGCTAAACTAACAAAGAACAATACACAACTATTAGAAGCAAAAAAATCAAATTCCCTATTCCAATCAGATTTCCCCAATCTAAATGACTACAATAGTCTATTTCTTAGCAGCGATGTTTCATCAAAGCTCAAACTTTCAGCGTAACGTTGGGGCTCTTTAATATAATGAAAGGGGACAATAGGTAGGAACAGTTAAAGAAACAAAAGAAACAGCGCCGAGTTCGTGTAAACGCTATAATTACATTTTACCAAACCGGTAACTAAACACCATCAACTCATAAATTATTTAGTCTTAGCTTATGGAGCCAAAGCTTAATTAAAACCACAAATAAGAATATGGGGTTTACACAAAATCTGAACATATTGGAAGTCTGAATTCAATGAAATCTACCACATTTTCCAAATCCCACGTATCAACCTAAATTAAAATCCTAACCAAATAAAAAGATGTCGTCTATTCTCGCACTGGGTTACTGAAAATCTACCTGAGATTTGGAATCGCTGAAATCGTCGGCTCGACCGTGTTTACTATCGCGGGGTTGTGGAGACACACGACCGCCTCCGTAGTTAGCAACGTCCACTCCGTTTCCTTCGTATGGTCCTTCGTAACCTTCCATATATGTTATTTTCCTGAAACTTCACGATTAGTTACTCTTGAAGTTCGTTTATCGGAAATTTCTCTCAAATTTGGTAGCAGCACAGAACGCCTAGAAGACTAGGGCTTGTGAATTGGGGGGTTTTTGCATTTTATACATTGGATTGTTTTGACACGTGTGAGATAAGATTAAATAATTATTTTTGTAATTTTTAATTTTTTTTATATATTAAGAGATTTTCAAAAAACAAAAAATAATAATTAAAATTATTTAGTAATATTTTCTATTTTTTAATTTTTTTTTCAAATATTTTAAAATAAAGAAAAATTTTAGCCACAATTGATAATAATTTTGATTTATAATTTATGATTAAATAGTTGATTTTATGATTTATAATTTTGAAAAAATAATCACAAATTTATTTGATAATAATTTTTATTTAATAATATTTTTTTAAAAAATAAAAATCACAAACAAATTCGATAATGTTTTTTGTTTTTTATTTTTTTCAAAAACTTTAAAAATAATTTTTTTGTTATTATTTACAATTTTTTTTCTTTTAATATTTAATAAATATAAATGTTATAAGATTTGATTTATTCTTTAAACAAATATTTGATAAAAAAAAAAAAAATCATAAATAAGAAATTTGATTCAAAAATATTATTTTTAAAGATTTATAAATCACCCATATTTTAGTAGTAATTCTTTAAAAATGTGAAAATTAAAATCAAAAATTGTTACTAATCATATCTTATTGAAATATAACTTTAAAAAAAATCAAAAATCAAAATTATTATCAAACATATCATTTACTTATTATTTATAAATTTTAAGTTTTTAATCATTTTCTTCTAATATATATATATATATATATATATATACACAAAAGTTATAAGATTTTATAATAAAAAATAAAAATCGTTATAAACCATACATAATTAAAAATTTACTTAAAAAAATAAAAATTTTAATCCCTATTAATGCCCCTTAAGTTCTTTTTTCCATCAAATTAACGCACCATAAGTTAATTTTAATTTTGTACACTAAAAAAAACAATAAACTTTGTATTTAAACAATTATTGTATGTAAAAAAAAATATTATTTATAATTGCCAAATACACTAAATATAATAATAACTTTATTATATAGGAAAAGGATACTAGAAATTTACAATTATATTAAAGTGTACAAAATTTTATTAACTTTTAAAATGTGGCACTAAAAGTTCATTAACTATAAAAAATAGTGTTAGAAGTTCAAAACTTATAAAATTGTCCGAATTTGTCTACGTAGCATGTAATAAGTTGAGCCACAAATTCTAACAAATTTAAAATTTTTGGATTTTTAATGTTTTTTTTAATAGTTATTACGTTATTAAATTTTTAGTTCCTATCTAAAAATTAGTAAATTTTTATATACTTTAATCATAATTAATAAATTATTAATACCCTTTACCTAATGCAAAATACATAATTCTTTACTTAAATGTTAAATTAATTATAAATCATCATATTATTTGAATATTTCAAAAATAAAATTATAAATAACTTTACTATCAAGATCGATATGTAATTGTTGCAATGGATATGTTACAAAGAACGTAACTTAGAATTTCATACATCATATTAGTTTACATTGTATCTTTTAGCACAAATAACTTTCAAATTTATTGTTGTAGCATAATTACATTAAAAATTATAAGTCCTATAAATTCTGTAAGTTTCTTTGTATATTTGTTAGCATTTTTATGTGTAAAATATGAAGTCTGTTTATTTTACTTAGTGTTTTGTCTACCTCTTTGTACGGTGCACACTTACGTAAATTTTAATACTATTGTATGTTTATATGATACATTATTGGATAGTTTGGAGCATATTTATTGCATGTTAAAATGTGTTTTTACTTACATATATTTTTTCTGAGTTGGTAGGTGTTTATGGTTTTTTATTTGGTAAAATTTTGCCTTAAAAAAACTTATTTTTAGCGACTAGCTGAGGTGGTCAATAAAGAATCCGCGAGTGTACACATAGTGAAACTATGACTCGTTGGATCTCACTGACATCTTGCGAGGGTTCGTTGAGGTGTTTAGTGAAGCCTCGTGGATGTGCTTGGCGAGGTCTTGAAAGCTAAAAAATCAACTATAAATACAACCTTCTCTCACTTATTAAATACACATTTACACACATATTTTATTCTCTATCTTACCTCTTTTACGTATATCCCTCACACTGCATATTTGGTGTTACATATTTTTATAACGTGTGAAAATATCTTTTGTTATATTTTAGAAATATTTTATTTCATGTATTACTAATATGTTGAGTGTGCTTCCGTATTAATAATTTGGAGGTGATTCATTCACTTAGAGTTTAAATATTTTCAAAAGATGATTATGTAATTTTAACACATCAAGTATTTTTCTGTTTTAAACTACTTGGTGATAGTGGAGTTTATTAAACTCTTTTATAAAAGGAGTTTTGACCATAACAATACATCGAGTGTATTTTTGTATTGTTATTACGATGTGAAGTTTCTGTATCAACATACGTCGAGTTTATTTTCGTATTGTTGATATGAGATATTTTTTCCTAAAATTATACTTTGGGTAAATTGCATTTATTATTATACATGTATACTGATTGCAGGTATTTACATCACATACATGGTGGTATGACTTTGAAGGTGAGCTGGATCTAGGTGAGGATCAAAGTAGCTGTAGTGACAATCGGTGATAGCAGCTTAGGCAGTTATAACAGGTAATCTATGACTGATAGAGGTATTTGACATCTTATCTTTATCGAGTCTATAATAACTGTTTTATTTAATTTAGTGTATTTGATTGTTGAGTGATTGCTTTAAGCAATTCGTGAATGTTACTGCTTATGATTTGAGCCTAAGTAGGTTTATCACGTTATATCATTACATTTGTATGCTCTATTGCATGAGTTAATATAATATGAGTATTCACGGTATATGTGACAACATATATAATATATACTAAGATTGGAAAGCATTTACCGTTTTTACTTCTTTATCTATTCTTTGCTTTATTTATTTCTTTATCTACAATTACATGTTATATGTTAACTGCTTTTTGCTGCTTGTATTAGAGGGGCGGGTCCTTAAGTATCCGAATCACCTTGTCTTGGTCATGTAACCAGGTTAGGACTCTTTCAACTGGTATCAGAACAAATACACCTTGTTGGGCTTAATCGCTCTAGGGTTGATTTATTTCTCGTACTTTTCACACATACTCAATTTTCACCATGATTGACTCTAGTAAAAAAGGAAATTTAGGTAGACCTCTACTTCTCAATGAGCATAACTATGCCTATTAGAAGTCTCAGATGCAGGCTTTTTTCTGGTCAATGGGAGATCATGTCTGGTATCAAGTAGATAATGACTAGATGCCTCCTACAAAAATTCTTGAAGATGAAATAGTTGTTCCCAAACTTATGATTGAATGGACCAAGGAGGAAAGTCATGAGTACGACTAGAACAATAAAGGGCTTTACGCACTCACTTATACTGTCACCCTTGAAGAGTATCATCGGATTTCTGCCTACACTACTTCTAAAGAAGCTAGGGATATTTTGGAAATAATACATGAGGGTACCTCTGCAGTTAAGAAGTCCAAGTTAATGAGGCTAAAAAGCGACTATGAGCTTTTTAGATTGAGGAAGAAGAAACTTTTGACGAATTTTACAGCCGCTTCTAAGATATTATCAACACTTCTTACAACCTCGACTGTCCAATTGTCGAAGAGTTACAAGCATAGAAGATTCTTTGCATCATGTCTCCTAGATTCAGAGAAAAAGTTATTGCTATAGAGACCGCGTTTAAAGGGAGAATCTCTTAAAGTTAATGAAATCGTTGGTAATCTCCTAGCCTTTGAAATCTATAATCTTTTCCCCAAAATAACTATTTCTATTGATAAAGGAAAGAGTTTTGCTTTAAAGACCACCAAGACTCAGAAAGAGAAAGTTAAAGTCACTGTTGACAGTGATGACTCATCCAGCATGGATGAAGAAGAATTTACTTTGTTAGCAAAGTAATTTAAGATATTCTTTAGGAGTAAAAGGAACGCTCCTGGTAAGTCAAAAAAGGAAATCTCTAGTATAAGAGATTTTAGAACTAGAGTTGAAGACTGTTATGAAAAATAAAAGAGACCTCAGTCTAGAGGACAGACTAGACAAGTCAGGTGTTACGAGTGCAAAAAACTCAAGCACATTGCTACTTAGTGTCGGTCAAAGGGACGAGAATTTGTTAAAAAGGCCGTAGTTTGGAAGAAGATGAAAGTAGCCTTATAGTTTTTATGGCGACTAGAGATGATCCTCCCACTATAACCTCTCAATCTTCCAAATTCTTTGATGAGAACAAGCATGATGATTACTCTTAAAGCTGAATTTGACAAGAAGTAGTCCACTCACTTACTTGACAAAGATGATCTCATTAAAAAATGTAAAATTATGCAAATAAGATTTAATGACATGGTTGTTGAAGCTAAGTTAAAAAAAAGTCAATAAGGTATCATTGACATTATTCAATAGGGTATCATTGACATTATTCAAATGTTAGAGATATTATTAAAGATGCCTAAAAATTCAAGGATATTGTCGACATTTTTCCTTAGTTGAGTAAGAAAATTACTTTTATACCCTTGTATTTATCATTTCTTTAAATTTGTTAAAATTTAAGGATATTATTGACATTATTCAAATGTTAAAAATATTGTTAAACATACTTAAAAACTCAAGGATAATGCTAAAATTTTTCCAAAAGAAGACCAATAATTTTCAAAAAAGTAAATTATGCATTTCTTGTCCTAGAAGAAGAAAAGAAAAAACAACGAAATATCAGCACAGACTAATGATTAAAATTTTAAAATCTAACTAAAATATCAAGAAATGAAGAAGTCATGAAGTATTTTACTACATAAAAAGTTCATGCACTAAAAAATAAGAGTATCATCAGCAGCAGATTTAACATCATCAAAGGAGCAGATCCCAAATTAGTTTACCAATTATTTTATTACGAATTAACTGAAAATATTTATTCAAGTAATAATTTAATGAAATTAAAATATTTATTAAAAAATTTAAAAAGAACAATCAAGAACTTCAGGAAACGAGTCAAAGCAAATGACTAACTAGTCTTTTTTAAAAAAAAATTAGTTCAATTATAGATTGGAATAAAGGAAAGCTAATGAGTTCATATCATCTCATCAATATAGGAATGACACCTTCAACAAGAATAGTTGAACAACCCATAACTCCACTAGAAAAAAAGGTATAATGAAGAAATATTATACGAAGAATGAGTAATAATGTTAAGTTAAATTTATCATGAAATAAGAAAAATAAATAATTCTTAAGAGATAAAAGTTAATTATTCCACTAGTAAAATTATAATGATTTCCTATTGAGAATTAATCAAGAAAATATTAAAAAAGTAGTTAATTTTGAGATGTCATTTAATTGTAATGAAATAGACATCATTGAAAGTACAAAACATTAAATTTTCCAATTAGCGAAAAACCAAACTAAGGATCATAGATATATTTATTGCATTAAAGATAGAGATGGATCCACGTCACCAAACTCCAAGATAAGTGTGTCGGCAAGCTATTGCGAATAAAGTGTTGGTAACTCAAATGGAACGATAAGGATAAGATGTAATTTTACATGTGTCCTCATTTAACAGGAAAGATAAAGATAAGATGTAATCTTATCTTTACAGGTGTCCGAAGAAAGAAAAGAATAGAAAAGATAACATTATCTTTTCATGCATTTTAATAAGTGCTCTTGTATCTATAAAAGGGCAAGATGATTTCAGAAGAGGGTATCAGCAATTTAAAACACAGAGCTCAAACCTCTGTATCTTCCTTTGTATTTTTATTCTCTTAGAAAAATTTTATGTATCAGAAAATTTTTTTTAATGAATAAAAGTTTATTTTATCAAAAACCCATTGTCTTTCTTATAACTTAAGTAAAAATACGTATCCTATTTTCTGTTGAAGGCAAGAGACCATTTCTCAACACAAGAAGTGAGACTTTTAATAAGATAATTAAAAATCAGACCCAAGATAATGGAAAGTAGAAGTGGACTCATATTCAGCAAGAATAAAGTATTATTAATTAAAATTTTAGATTTTGTTTGTTAATCATAAAAGTCCATTTTGGCCTAAAAATTTGCAAAAAATTTAGATAATAATATGTTGTGCATGAAATTTTAGATAATAATATGTAGTGCATAAAATTTTGATATAAGAGCTTAGTAAGGAATTTAAATAATGTTTAAAATAAAGTTTACCTAATTTAATACAACAAGAGAAGTAAATTATTTAAAATATTATAAAAATAAAATAATAGAATTAATACTCTTAATTAAAAAAATAACAAAAAAATTATCTAATGAAGTATCACAAATAATAATTTATACAGTACTTTTTAATTTGAACATAAAATTAACATGGTTAATTATGAGTAAAGCATTATTAATAAAAGAAGAAAATGTTTACATTATCACAAAATTTTAATTTAAAAGAATTATTTAGTTTAATACGAATTATTTAAAATAATAAAGAATTTAAGAAAAAATTTACTAAAATACTCTTGGCATGCATAAAAATAAAGATGAATAACATAATACTATCACGAAAATAAATAAATACATTAAAATCAATTTTAAAAAATTTGAAAAATAGACAAACACAAGAAACTTTTTTAGAGAAATTTGAAATATTTTTAGAAATTATTTTTAAAAAATTAAAAGAAATTTTTTAAATTGACGAAAAACTTGGCACGATTAGCTATCGAGGGCTTATCTAATATAAAGTATAAATCTTAAAAGCATTAGAGACATTTTTATAAAAATTAAAGGTATTATTAAAAATATACTAAAATTCTGGAACATAAGAGATATTATTCCCCATTTGCAACTTATGGTACTTCAAAGCAATATTTGTAACCAAAAAATATTATAAAAATACTATCTATGTTATATGAATGATATTTTTATAAGCATTTTAATACTATCTATAACTCAATAAACTTAGAAGATACATTTACAACTTTCTTAATATTTTTATAAATGTATTTGTTAATTTACTCTTAATAATTATCAATTTAATTACTTTTATCATTATTATTATAACACTCAAAACTTTAATGGATTGAAAAGTCAGCCACAAAATATGGTCAAATATTATTATTAATGCATTTTCTTTAAATTATAAAAAACAAAATATGGTCAAATATTATTATTAATGCATTTTCTTTAAATTATAAAAAAAAAAATTAAATAAGGTATAGTGTTAATTTTTTGAGAAATTACCTAAAATAACACCCCTCGAAACTCATAATAATAAAACTAACAATTTTTTTTTAAATCATGAAGATATTAGTTAGTATTAAATTAATAGTATAGTGTTAATTTTATTATTACAAGTTTTGAGGGTATTATATTTATTATTTCTCCTAATTTTTTTAGGGTTTGCATTATCGATATCGCCCAAAATATTGAAACAAATTTTATGAATATGTCAAAAATATTGTCGTTATTCAAAAAAATATTGATTTTTTTTTTTACAAAAATCATAGACAAATAAAATCTTAAAAACTTTAATAAAACTTCAAAAATATCAAAATAATCTATTACTTATTTTTTGAATTAATTATTTTATTTAGTACATATAAAGATAAATATATTTCATATTTATTTTGACGAATAAATCAAAAATTTATAGAATAAAAAGTTAAATTATTTATAATAATTATTCAAATTAACAAATTTTTTGACCAATAGAATTTATAAAAATATTTAATGGTAAATTATTTTAAAAACTAAATAAAATTAATCATAAATAATATTTCAATGATAATATTTATATTATTAATTGATATTCTATGAAGACATTATCAACAATGTCAAATATATTTTCATTCTTGAATTTCTCTAAACAAACTACCTCGTTATACCCAATATTTTACCGACGAAGATAATTTTATATAGAAAAAATGCCTTTAGAGGAAGGGGTTGCATCACTGCCATACATCTCTCAATTCCTTTTTCTTACAAATTTTCTATCATCTCTTAAAAAATCAATTATTTTTCATAAAAATAATAATTCATTTTAAATATTAACTAAAAATCAATATAATAAATAAAAGGCTAAGTTATATTATTACTTCATAAACTTTAATTAAATTTTTACTTAGGTTATCAAACTATTAAATTCTACAATTTAATCTCCATATTTTTAATGTTTTTAAAATTTCACATGAATTTCTAAAATTTAAATCCTATAATTTAGTTTCAAAATTTTTAAAAATTTCCTAAAAATTTAATTCAAAAATATATATTTTAATACCTAAAATAGAACCTATGTGTAAATTTTTAAAAATTTAAAAACTAAATTTAAAAATTTTAAAACTTATAAGTAAAATTTTAAAAACTAAATTGTTAAATTTAAATTTTTTTTAAAATTTTTGAAAACCTAAATATAAATTTAATTAAAATTTGTGAACCAATAAAATAAATAAGCTTAAATTAAAATACATTTTATTTGATGATTTAACAAACCAACCAAACAAGTAATATAATTATATATATTATTTTACCATATATATCACATTTATTAAACTTAATTATAAACTCTGTCATTTTCACTAAATTTTTTATTAACTTAGCAGACGAACAATACCAAATACTTTCAATTTTTGGGAGACCGCAGGGGTTTAAAAAAGAAATCTTGGACAACGGAAAGAATTTTCCAATGGAAGAAATGCGGGAAAAAACTATAGTAAACATCTCACGTCCTCCTATGTATGACTTTGTTATACAAGGAAACATCATAGTTTGGAAGATTCACATCAGCACTTTAGTTAGAGATGAAGATTCCCAGAGATGGAGCAAAATTCAACGAGCTTCTTAGGATATGTAAGTAACATGATGATTCGTAGAGATAAGAAGCAAGTTTACAATTATGAGCGAGTATACTAAGCGGTGGATAATTCAATATTATGACGACTTTGGCCAATCCCATTACCATTCAACAGTGTCAAAACATCAACTTGGATTACCATCACCACTTTTCAACATCCACATTGAACCTTTGAATACACACAACTCGTTCATGACCTACACGCAACAAGAACAAGCAGATCAGTTTCGCATAAATAGACATCGTTTTCTTCCTCCACGAATTCTCTTATGTTCATAACTGAAGCCTCAAATATATTTCAATTTAATCTATAGAACAAAGGTCTAGCGAGTGACTCAACAGAACTATTTTAACGATCAAATTTACTTTCTTCACATTAAGTTTTTGAGAACTCAAAAGCAGCAAATTACAAATACAAAGATCTTAACATTACAGAGGAATTAGATATTTAGATTAGTATGCCGTCAACCCATAGAACTTAATAAACATAAATAGTTAAATTATGGAGTGCACATTGTAAAACGAACGTATAGAGTAAGCATCTTTAACCCAGAATGTTTGACCATTTTGTGAAATCTTGGAAGCCAAAGGACCATAACCATTGAAAACCTTTGGATCACTGAAGAATATGAATTGGGGGGGGGGGGGGTTCATGAGAACAAGTGTAATAGCTAACCTTGTTATATTCCTTATCATTGATACTCCTCTTAAGAGCTTTCTTAGCAGCATCCATAACTTCAGCCTTTTTAAGTTTTGCACTAGGTCCACTCTGACGTAGGAGATCAATGACAACATTTCTGCAACAACAAACACATAAAATACATGTAACATACATTAATTATAAAACACCTACTAATTGCTACAAAACAGGAGTGATTGTATGCAGAAGGATTTGTTTCAGATAAATGGAAAACAACCTCAATGGATCATATTGTGGGTTTTCCGTAGAGGATTTCAGAGCATAGAGACCATGTATACTTATTGCAACCTGATCTATGAGTTTCCGTAGCTCATCAGGATTATCAGCACCAAAATCTGCTGCTGCTACAAATCTAGTATCTGCCTTGGGAAGGTTCCGCTTCTTGAGAGCCAAATCACGCAAACCCTGGCATATTAGCTGAAAGCTGCGAAGCATCGGCAAAAGGTTCTACCATAAGTAAATCACACAAAATTATGCAATTCAGCACTGTAAACTGGAGATATTGTCAACAAAAACTGAATGAAGAGCTATTTAATTATTACCAATTCATTAGCATTAGCACTGTGAACGGAGTAAAAGTAACCAACATAAGTTTTCCTGTTTGTCGGATTCAAAACTGAGAAAAAGAATTGAGCTTGTAGGCAAGACCAAAATACAAGAAACTTTAGCTAGGCAAGCATGATGGTTCCGTTTTTCTCTCAGGTAGAGGATCTTATTAATTAGGGTAAATGCTTTATTTCCTACCATAAATTTTAACTTACTTTTAATTTACTACATTTTTTTTCCTATCAATTTGATATCTATGTTGATTTTTCTATAATAATCAGGTATTTTAATTTATATTGGCGTTAAATCTTGATGGGTCACTTATTAGACAAATTGAATTGGAGTGGGTAGAGAGGGTTGTTCTCATGTGACAATTTCGTGACTTATTTCATCCAAATTTAATGTGAATATCAACTAAAACCTAATTAATATAAAATTTAATACATAAATACCAAATTAATAGGAAAAAAAAAAGCTTAAAGTAGGAAACTAACAGTAAATTAAAACTTTAAGTAAGAAATTAAACATTTTCCCTATAACCTATTTTATATATATTAGGGGCATCAATTGTGTCTTGTTTTGCGGTTGGTGTTCATGATTAATGGCCAAATTGACATTTTTTTATATTATAAAAATTTTATTTTGTCGACGTTAATTAATAAGAAAAACCAATATATTTAATTAGAACTAACTAAAAATAATGTGTTGTGTGTATCATGTGGCGTGAGATGTTCCAAGAAAGAACCAAGGAAGCATGGATTTTGAGATGCGACATGCAACAAATATGACCAAGAAAGATCCAAGGAAGCATGGATTTTGAGATGCAACGTGTAACAAATATGAAACGATTCAACTTAGGTTTTGATGCAAGGTTACCTGCAAACCTTGTGGTCATGAAGAACTTCTGGGAGGACCTTTGAGGATAGGACCTCTCGAACATCATCTGGGATGGATTTGCCAGTGAGTGCTCCACTTGGACTTTTAGTTACAACTTTATTAGAATTTAATGCTCTTTCAGGCTTACTGGCCACACTGGAATTCTTTGCACCACTACGTGATTTTCCATCTTTTCCAAGAAGACTCATTATTTGTTTCTCAATCTCTCCCCAAATTTCTTCTTGCTCTTTAACAATACTTGGGTAGAGTTTCATGAAGGAGGTATCTGTAGGCTCTTTAAATTTCCAATCTTTTACAGTAGATCGCTCAACAGCATATGTGCTTAAGAATTTGTTGACCGCATTTTTTAGAGATGGTGGAAAATGCAATGACGATGAACGGATGAATGGACTCTTGCAAAATAAATGAAGAACATAATCCCTAGCTATTCGCTGGGCCCCATTCTCTTGTCCAGGGTATAGCAAGCTACTCTTAGGTGTCCAGAGACCTTGCACCAATAGAGCATGATGCCGAAGGACATCCAAAATTTCTTCTGCAGTAGAATCAGGAGCAAAATGCTTAAGACCGCTAAATCGTTGAACTGTAGATCCCTGTTGCAAAATTGGAAAATGGATTTTTCGTAAATGCCTTGCAACATTCCCAAACAAAACTTCACTTGAAATTACATTAACTATATGGAGAATGAATAGGTTCAATTTAGAAAATAGAGCAGCAATTTTTGGTTGTCTAACAACATCAATACAAACCCCAAATTTCCAATTTAGAAAGGAAATATCCCAAAGTACCATGGAGAGTATCAACAATGAAAAAACTATCTAAATAATCAGAGGTCCATACAGCCTGTGTTGGTAGTTGACTGACGTCATGTATATTATAGTAGGGAGGATCAAACAAAACCTGAGTTCATCCAGTGCTTTGTGAACATATTGAACATACACATAGTAGACCAAGAAATCGTGTATATTATAGTAAGGAGAAGCAAAGAAGAAAACCTGGGTTCATCCAGTGCATTGTGAAGATATTGAACATATCACATAGTAGAGCAAGAAATCTAAAAAATATGACAGTCCAGACATGGCAACTCGGTAAATTGTAGAATACAAGATTTCATTTATACTTTTGTTGTCAATTGCAAACCCCTCAAAAATATATCACGTGAAATCAGTTCTTCAACTAGATATGGCATAACAAGTCCTGCTAACCCAAGTGTAAATTTTGGAGTCTTGCTAACCCAAGTGTAAATTTTGGAACATCTGGAAACAGACTATTGAAGACTTGAGACTAGAGCAGTACATAAGTAGTCTGTCCATTGGTTGCACACTTGCACTAAATGGATATAACATCACAATTAATTAATATGAAAATACTCCTATTTAACATCGCTATTGCTGATAAAATATGGTAAAAATACTTAAAAGCATGAATACATCTGTGAGCACATCCGCATAATATGGATAATAAATGGCGATTACAAACCAAGTCCAACCCCCCCCCCCCAAAAAAAAAAAAAAAAGGTTATGTTCAAACATTTGTTAAGGAAGCAAATAGACACAGAAAATTGGCACGTTGTCAGCAAGCAACTAAAAATCTAATGCATCAAGGAATACACAATAAGCTCTTGGAGACCACACAAACAGGACCCTGAAGACATCAACTTCCAGGCTACCATTAATTGTCATCAAGTAATAAATCCAAACTGAAAATAAGTTGCAACAAACCTCACAAATTAATGTCTTCATACGCTCTTCAAGTGGCAGTAAAAGCAATGACCTGAAATCCTTTTATTATTGTCAGAATGAATTTCAAAGCAGTTATATATTTTTTGATAAAGATATCAAAGTAGATATAAGATGTTAAAAGTTTTCCATTTGTGCAGAATAAAGTAAAGAAACACTTAAGTGAGAATTAAACACATTATGAGAGAAATTTTATACCAGCAATTTAGAAGTACAGCTATGAAGAAAAAACAAAAATGTCCCTCCACCAGGTCAGCAAGATTGATAAAGTAAACATAGTTTTTTTTTTCTTTTTCTTTCCTTTCTTTTGTATATGCTTCTTTTTTTATATCACAATGTTAAAGAAACACTTGCAAGCTTTGATGCATGGAAAACACACAGAGGTTACATGCCTAAGTACTGATAAGGAACAAACTACTTGACGGAAAAATAGGCTATCAATGGTAACATTTTGCTATAATAGAGGGATGATGTTAGCTAGCAATTTGAAACTACACTATCTGGAACTGAGATGACCCTCATAAAAGAGGAACCCAATAAACTTTAGGTTAAATTCAAGATTGAGTAAAATAAAGAAGGTAATTTATTATAAATATGAGCATACCTCCTTGAAGGGACTTTGAGTTTATTATCATTGTTGGATGATATAGGACACAAGGAGTTCATATAGTCATACCTGTTGACAATAATAAAAATTAAAAAAACCATAAGCTTAGATATCTAATATTCTAATGCTAAAAAAATTTATGGTTCTAAAAAAATTATATCCATAATGAAATGGTAAAAGAAATAAGAGCTAGTGAATAATTAACAAAACGTACGGGGTCATCGTAAACTGTAGAGGTGAACTGTCTTGCGAGACCATTCTTTGTTTATATTTGGAAGAAACTTCACTCTCTGAACCATGGTACTTGAGTGGAACCCAATTCTAAAAAATTAAGAAATTCAAACAAAAAATGATTAATTGACTATCGTTTGCAGAATAATAATGGAAAGCAGGGGATCAGTAATACCTACAACAGAAATAACAGAGTGAAGGCGGGGCTATACTGACCCCTAAGAACCTGGTTTTTAAATATTAATTCAGGATGAAAGGGGAAAGGATGGAGATATACTGAATAATTTGTTGGTGGATAAAGTACCTAAAGATACATGTTTAGAGAACTAACCACACATATAAACTATAATAGTAGCAGAACTAACCATTATTTATGGGATTGGTCCCTTTCTAATACTCATGTTGTATCAAAAGTACTCTCAAATTGACCTTGTTTTCAAGTGGTTCCATTTTAATATCCATGTTTGAAAATAGTTCCAATTAGTCATTTTTATCCAAAATAAGTGTATTAAAAGAGTACTAAAATTTGATAACATGAGTATTAAACTGTAACATTTTAATCATATGAGTATTAAACTGGAACCCTTTCATAACATGGTAAATTTAGGGTACTTTTATTAAAATATGGGTATAAAAAAAGTACAGAGCCCACTATTCATGACTGTCCTGAAAAGATCATTAATAATATAATTACCCCAAGAAATATTATATATCACTAGTACAATAAATGTAACTTAAATTGTCTGTACTATAGGAGCCATGATCCGTACCTCACCACTCATACTTTTTTGCTCCATTGAAGAGTCCACCTGCTTATTCTACAGCGGAGAACAAGAATAAACAAATCTAACATTAAGGTTGGGACACGATCATTGATTAGTAAAGTTTAAACATGGATTAAGTATTAACCAAGGACAATAACACTTAAAGATGGTTCATGGAGATGATGCCACAGTAAATTATTGCAATCTATTGTATGGATTCCCTGACATATCATATTTAAGACAAATTGCAATGTGAATCAGCCAATAATGCCAGTGTAAGTAAATATAAGTTCTTAGGCTCTAGATATGTATGCCTAGACGTTCTGCAGTAGACTGCTGCAGGTTTGCAACATCATATAAGAAAGGGAAAAGTGCTACCTGCTTCTTTAATAAACCAACAGGTCTTTTCACAACAGAATCTTCCTGTTTAACCAAATCCTCCACAACTCCAGCGACATTGTTTTTTCTTTTCGAACCACTATTGTTAAGATACTCCAATGATGGTCGAAGCTGCGCAACTGCATGGATAGGATTCAGGTATAACTGCAAGATGACAAAAGCAGAGAAAACCACTTCATTTGCTTTATACATTAAACCAACCAAATCAAGACTTCAATAGAGATACAAAGCCATCTTAAAGTCACTAATGTTGTGAAAAAGGGGCATATTTGAATATTTCTTGTCATAAAATCAATGACAGCAAAAGCATAAGTTTAAGCAAGTGCACAAATGATGCAATCCATGTGATCATACACCTTGGAAAAACTTTATATTCACAAATTGGATGGATATTGGGACTATAAAACAAGCCCTCAAACCAACACATCCCCATGCATATATGCTCTAGTCTTCAGGCTCAAATTCTACGAGCATAATAATTATGATGCTCACTCAGCTGTTTCTATTTAAAATGCAGTTGGGAGCTGACGATGACACCAAGCCTCTAGTAGAAAGATAATATCCTAAATCACTGCTAGACCAATTAAAAAGAAGAATCCAGATGGGACCAAGCATCAGGTGACCAAGCAAACTTTGAAATCACAAGATTACATTTTTCGAAATGTAGTAATTAATTTTTTAATTAAGAAAAATAATCTGATCATGAAACAAATGAACAATTTTTGGAGCGAACTTTTAACTACTTTCCCAAAAAACATTTTCTTGTTCTCAAATGCATTAGCCAGAAGATGAACTACCAATCAAGCTTAGAAGTTTCCACAGCAAATAAATTTGAATTATATTAGTTTAAAACTTCGTTTTAAAATAAAAAATATATATATGAAAGGAGTTGGGAAGTTAACTATTAATATTGTAGGGTTCTTTCATAGTTCTTGTTGCTCTAAAAGTGTATAAGATTTTACGCAAGTGTACGTGTCGCAAACAAGTAATATAATGATAAGAAAGATCGTTCTCGCGGATATTGAAATACTAGAAAGTATCATAAAAATTAACTATTAAAATTAATATTTGGTATTTTTATGTATCAAAATAAAATAACTAAAATAAAATAAATAGTACGAGAGGACAAGAGTGAAAATACTGAAACAAAGTTCAACGAGAAGGATATCAAGAATCGCAAGTAGATAAATCAGTTAAGATTGCAAATGTGACAAGTGATGTAGACAGACTGCGTGGCAAAGTGCACCAGTAACTAGAATTGCAAAAATTACAAATGATTCTTCCGAATCTGTAATGTTTATATATTCTATGGCTCAATGAAACATATTCCTATGCACAACTGAATCTAAGAACAACGTTTCATGCACAAATTCTCTTGGGTTATGTGAGATAATTATATATTCCTATATTAATTTCTATACACTATTCTAGCTTCATCCAACTTAAATTAACCTTTCCAGAATTAATTTCAGTTTACTATCCTATCAATTGTTGATCAAGCAATCAATAAGAATAAATTCATCAATTAAGCATCGAATAATTAGCACCGTTTATCAAGCAAAACACAAGTTTCTAAAATTGAAGCACAACGTCTACATACACTTGCACATTCACAACCGTAACTGAATGAAAATTTAGCCAATCATATTCATAAAATCAAATATCAATTCATTCATATTCAACATCAGATCCATAGAGTTATAGAAAATTGAAAAACAATAAAAGAATAATAGAAAGAATAAATTAATAAAACCCCCTTTGATTAAATTTCAATAAATTGGATTCTAAATTTCTAATTCTATCTTGCTTTCTTCAATGAATATCCTTACAAATTGAGCCTTCAATTGGTCTCTTTCCAGATCTCTCTCTACTGTCCCTATTTTCCCTCTGTTTTCTGCAGAATTTCTTGCCTCTACTGTGCCAAAATGTTCTCTATTCTGTCTAGGTTAAAAATCAACCACTGTTTTGTGTATTAAACCCTAGGTTTAATTTGGGTTAAGCTCCTTGTGTTAAGTCCTAAAATTGCCCTTAAAAAGGTGAGTTATTAGATGTCCAAAATTATCCTTTTTCTGAAAGTCAAAATCAATTTTTATTATTTATTTTCAAATCAGTTTCTGTTTTCCACGCCGTTTTCCTGATGTAATGTTGCTACAGCAAACTGGATTATGCACTTTTTGTTGTTTTTTTAATCTCTTGCAAAGGGTAATAAAAATCTAACGAGTGGACATCAAAATATAACTCTTTCTAACGAATTTTATGATTATTTTGGATTTATTATCAAAGAGTTTACTTAAATCCACAAATTCTACAAATATTGTATAAATGATTATAATGCGCAAACATTCTCAAATGAACTAGCAAGTATTTATGAATAAAAGCTAATAATACTCTAATAAATTAGAGTTATCAGTTCCCCTACAACTTCACAATATAACTAGCAACATTGTTAGAGACATGAAACAAGGGATGGAATGACTTAAACCACAAGACTAGCACTATGTATCATTAACTTTCTATCGCATCCAGGTTATGAATAATAGATTACATGAAACTTGAAAGGTATGGTGCACGATATACTGACCTTGTTATCCATCATAAGCCCAACAGCATATCCAGTTGTGCACTGTGGCTTCCACGAACATGACAATGTCTAAAGGAAAACATGAAATAAATAACTGTTATTGCCTTGTATAGAAAATCTGAACTTCTATAAACTAAAAGCAACATAAGAAATTAAATAAATGAAACAACAAATACAATTCAACTTTGAAAGAAAAATGGTGAAGAAGATATGCATAGTCGTATAGTATGCTGTCATTGCAACAAACTGAAGACTAGTAAAGCACCATAACAATAACCGACATAGTAAAAAGAGCACTATGACCAAAAGTGCACAAAATCCATAGCCAATGAGTTGCCTATATGATTGCGCCGATACAATAGATACAATCATACAATTATTCAAAATATTTTCAGTTGCTATAAACCTCCTAGATTAATGCATCACATTTTCGCTCTCAAAATAAACAGATATGCAAATTTACCAAACTTATTTTTGTCTAAAACAAGTCTATTGAACGAAACATGTGCCAACTTCAAAAACAACCTGCTTTGTCATTTCTAGTCTCCTCCCTGTTTCTTGGTCATAATTCTTGGAATCAACATCCATGGTCAAATCAACTTGCACTTCTGAACTTGAAGGCCTCAATCTAACCTATCAATTTTGTATAGAAAATGAATAAATGTAAAAATTAAAAAGAAAAACTGAACTATTTCTAAGAAAATAGGTACCTCCTGACACCGCTCGTCCAATTCATAGGGGCGCCAGCTCGGTCTTAGAGGATATTGAAACACGTATAGCTGAAAAGAAAAAAAAAGAAGACTTCAGCATCAATAAAGATAGTGGAAAGAAAGTTATCGAAGAAAGAATGGAGATACCTTACTATCAGTATCAATATTAGGGTTAAAGAAGACATCAATTTCTCGTACAACTGCGTCTTCACTCTCTTCTTCCTCCATTGGCACGTCTTCCACTGGCTCTTCTTTGGCTTCAGGTTTGAGTTCCGTTTGGTCCACCTCCATTTTTACAGAGCCACTTAAAGCTAAGAGTTCGGTCTTTGGCGCCTCATAGGTTTCTTCTTTCTTCTGACTCTCCCTCCGTTCCCGGGGTTCGGGATTCGATGATGTCCGTTCAGCATCGAGCTCCGGAACCAGTTTTTGTGATTCGAGTTTGGCTGCTGGTTCAGATTTTGGTTTTGATTTGGGTTTAAAGGACTTGGGAGCGAAGCGGGAGACTCTGGAAGGAGCTTGGTTCGGACCGCCAAGATCATCTAGGTCCATGTTTGTGAACTGAGAGCAAGAGTTCCAAGCGGCAAGGCTTGGAAGGTGAAATGAGATGGAGATGGTGGTGATGATTACCGCCAATATATAAGTAGCCCGATTTCTCTTACTCTGTCCAGTTACAACGTGCCTACCGTTGTTAGCTTCATATATGAAATACATAAGGGATTTTGTGGCATATTTATTTTTTATAATAGTATTAAAAAAAAAAAAAAAGGCAATTTATCTTTCGATTTAAAAATAAACAATTTTTAACTTTAAACCTAAAATTTTCAAATTAACAAGTTATATTTATTTTCTTCTTCTTCTTCTCTTCACTCATCTTCCTCATCCTCATCCTTATCCTCAATTCCCTCATTTTTTTTTAATAATTTATGTTATTTTTCTGATCAATTATTGATTCCTCTTTTATTCTTTTATTATTATTTTTTAGAGAAATTATTTTATGATTGTTTTAATCTGACCATTTTTTCACGTTTTTTTCTTGGCCAAAGTCCTCATTTTTTACATTTAATTTTAATTTATTATTTTAGAGTTTTTCTATCAATTTTTTATTATATTGATATATAATAAATTTTACATCAATTAAGTTTAAAAGTAATTATCACAACATTATTTATTATTAGAGATTATTTTAGTCCGGTCATTTTTTCACGTTTCGTTCTTAGACAAACTCCTCATTTTCTATGTTTTTGAACTCAATGATAGAACAAGCAAGTTCACAACAACAAAATATTGAATAAAAGTTAGGAATTTATACGAACATTCTCTGAATATACTAAAATATATCAAAATATACTAAAAATATACCGTACTATACCGAAATTTTAGTATCGAAATATACTAAGATATACCAAGATATATCAAGTTATATATACCAAGATATACCGAGATATATCGAAATATATATACCAAGATATATCGAAATATACTAAAATATACAAAAATATATTAAAATATACTGAAATATAACAAAATATATTGAAATATACTAAAATATATCAAAACATATTGAAATATAACAAAAACTACTGAAATCTGACATATACCAAAGTATACCAAAAAATTCAACTTTATTTTGTAATAAAAAAAAAAAAAAAGCTTAATCTACAATAATTACTTTTCAACAATCTTAGTATTTAATACCACCAATTTTTTACTTTTAAGCTGAGAGAAGAAAATGTTAAAATATTAAAAGAATATGATCAACTAAAAAAAGAAACTTTCTAAAAGAAATAAAATGTGGTTGTTGAAGTTATATAAAAAGAAAAACGAAATGATGTTGTTGAAGAAAAATAAAGAGTAAGAAATGGGGCAGTTGAAGAAAAATGAAAAGGAAGAAATAGGGCTGTTGAATAAAAGGGAAGAGGAAGAAATGAAGTTGTTGAAGAAATAGGGTTTGGTTTCTATTTAAAAAAAATAGTCAAATATTTTACCGGCAACTTGTTGAGGAAGGAAAAATTTATCTTTTTTTAAAGTTTAACATAAAATAACTTTTTTTAACTATGTATTTAAAATTGTCCATTTTAGACAAAAATCCAATGTATAAATAACAACCCTCCGATGAAATTACAAATTTTCAGTCCCACATTTCTGAAATGATGAACTGTTTCTATTTAATTTAGGGCTTAAATCATATTTAAGTTTTCATTCATTGGGACAGTAATAAAAATGTCCTCAAGATTTAATTTATTGTAAAAATGCTATCAATATTTAATTATATTAATATTTTTGTTAAAAAAACTAATGGTTATGTTATATCAGAATTGATCAAAATGACATAATATTAATGTAACTAAATGATGAGGCATTTTTGTAACAAATAAAATATTAGGGCATTTTTGTTCTACATATAAAGAAAGTTATCTCTCATACATTACAACAATTAGGATTTTGAGAGTTTATTTTGGCTTTTTGTGGTAGGTGTCATTTCCTTATATCCAGCGCATGTGGTCTTCTCTGTTGCCCAATGCCATCTTCACCCGCCATCATAGCCTGCACAGCCTAATCCTCTTCGGCCATTTGTGTGTGCTGTCTATCATCAAGGCTTTTTGGGGTTCATCTTTAGAGTTCCCTAGTCGTGGCTTTTTTGGTGTTCCTCCCTCTCCTTTTCTAGTGTCGATGATTTTTTTTATCTGCTTGGCTCAAATTTAGAATTAATTTGGTTTCCTTTTTTTGTTGTTTTCGCAATAAGACCACTTTGTGGATTGTGTTTATTTTGTTGTGTCGGGTACTCTTCGTTATTGTCAGGCTTTAATAAAATTCAATTAAATCTACATCTTCGGATGTTATCGTTTTTGTTCAAAGATTGCAAAATTTCTATAATTTTTTGCTTGTTGATTTGTATTTTAGTCTATCGATATTTTATTTGTCTCATTTTAATTTGTTAGTGTGGATTGTTGTTTGCTACTTGTTGGTTAGAGATTTGGATTTCTAAATTCATATGAAAAATAATATAAGCAAACATCAATTTTCAATATTTCTTGAAAAATGCTTAGTACATGAAAGAATACCCTTGTATAGTTTTTTTTTTTTTTTAACTAATAGAATTTTTTTACCAAATATTAATTTTTGGCGTCGTTTTAGTCATGATCTTACTCAACATCCATAAAATGATAAATTATAGCATAAAAATGCCGAATCGAAAAATTAAATTTGTATCAACTAAGTTCACAAGTTAAAATCACCCTCGAGGGGTCGAGCGAAGCAGGGGCAGATGCAATATGCAACTATAATTGCGAGCGACGAGCCCAAAAAGTGAGTGCGTAGCTGTGGCTAAACCAAGAGCCATACTTAATAATAGAAGAATTTGACAAAAATATGTAAAATTGTCCTGGGGATCATAATAAGTATGTGCCTAGCCAGAATCATGGTCAGGGGCGGACTTACTCGGGGGCTGAAGCCCCGGCGGCGATTTTGCGATTTTTTTTAATAGAAAAATCGAAGTAGAAAAGACAGAGGAAGAAGAAGAAGAAGAAGAAAGGAATGAGTTGCATTAAGGGCATCGATGAAGCTGGTCGTGGCCCTGTTTTAGGTTTTCTCTTTCGTTTACTGGCAACATTTTGTTTTTATTTTCATTTTCGTGATTTTGATGAAGCTCTCTTTTTGTTATTCAGGTCCTATGGTGTATGGATGCTTGTACTGTGCTCGGTCCTATGAAAAGACTCTTTCTTCTTTGCAGTTTGCAGGTTTAGCACCCCAAATTCATTCCCTTTCCCCAAATCAGATTTGGGTTTAGTTTAGATTAAGGTTAATATTTGGGTCTTTCCCTTTTTCCCAAACCCTTGAGCACAATTATGTTAGTTTGCTTCTGTTTTGCTAGCTTGAAATTTCGGTACGTTGGTAGTTCAATCAACATCCAAAGCTCGAGAGGGTCCAAGGGACTTCTTTGGAATTTAATTAGTTTTCTTCAAGAATTGATTTTTTTCCCCTGTCAATATTTAATGTCTTCTATATGCGTACTTAGCACAATACTACTCGATCCTGATTAACATTTCGACATGAAGTCACAAACCCAATTGTGAAAATAATCTGCAAAGTGTAAATCTTTCTCAAGTAAGCATTCTAGCTTTTTGCTGAAACAGGATTAAGCACAAATTATGTTATGCTTTTGTAGTTTGTAGTAACGCCAGAATGACTGATAACTTACATGCTCATAAAACTAGTGGATTAATTTAACAATATGAAGAACTCTCCAAGACTATGTCAGTATGTCCTGGTTGCTCTCATAATAAAGTGAAAATTGTTATCTAAATGAAGCCTTTTCATTGACGAGAAATGTGGCTATTGATTTTTTGACAATAACATTCATTCCCTTTGGAGACTGTAAACAACTTTCCCTTTCATCAAGGTGTTATCAGAGCTATAGTTTTCTTGCAATTTATTTTTCTTTTTCCTGTTGCTGGCAGATTCTAAGACGCTGAAAGAAGATAAAAGGGAGGAATTATTTGAGGGTTTAAAGAGTAATGAATCAATTGGATGGGAAGTTGACATCATAGATCCTAGGGAGCTTTCAGCTAAAATGCTAAAGACGTCAGTTTAAGAATATTTAGTTTCCTGCCTGCAATTTTCTTGTTTACTCTTGATTACCATATTTATTTGTTTTCTTAACTGCAGAGAGAAGATTAATCTAAATGAAATATCACATGAATCTGCAATGGGCCTTATCACCAAAGTTCTGAACATGGGAGTCCTTCTAACTGAGGTAAAAGTCTTTATATTGATATTTGGTGATTGGTCAAATGTGTTATTTATATATTGATGCCCATATATTTGAATGACAAATATGATACATTCTTAATTTCAAGCACAAATTTGATGGATGGAATGCACCTCACTGATCTGGTGCTTATAGTCAGTACTTCAGGTTGCAAATTTTCTGAAAGCTCAAACCTCACGATCGCACATTTAGCCTATAAGTTCTAAGATATTCGAAGTTTCTGATCAAAGCCCTCAACATTGTTTGATGAGTCGTACTATTAAGTAATCATGGTTGGGAAACTTTACAAATTGTTACGGTAATAGTTTAGATCGCGAATGGTGTTTTAAAAATTTTGTCTTTCTTTACTGTTAGGTTAGCTAGTCTATCTTACGATTTATTGAAATGATGAGTAAGATTTAGGATTAAGTAGCATGTTCTATGTTCATTATATGACTACCAATACTACCTGGCTTTGACTTCTGTGGTTGAGTGTATTCACTGGATTCCTTATGGTAAAATTTGGCCAAATATTTCATTTGTTTTTAGTACGTGCATTTTTTATGACACGTCCCACTGGAATACATGTATAAGAGTAGTGATGGCATGGCTAAGACATATGCTTTTACGAAATTCCTCATAGAAAAAACGTATATACTAGAATGAGTTTATAATCATTGAATGTTTAGACAACAACTTTTAGTTTCCAATAAATATCCATGCTTTGCTTTGCAGTATTGTCTTTTTGTTTTTAAACTTGCATATTCCCTATACTGGTATCTTTTTAGACCCAAACCCAAGCAGAAAGAAAAATTCCCTGATAGAAAATCCTGCCTCCACCCCTGATCATGGTAATTGGGAAAAGTCGAGAACATCATAAAAAACAGAGGTGATTGTTATAAAACCATTTTTAATGTATTATGTACAAAATAAAAATATTATTTATGCATCCTCTATAATATGAATTGAAGATATATTTATATAGTTAGGAAATAATATAATCAAATTAGAATGATTTTTTCTGTAACATGTATAAAATAAAAATATTTTCTTTGTATCATATATATTATCTTGCATTGATACATTTATTGCATTAAAATGTTTAAAATTTTTGTTATAATTTTTAGATTTTCTCTATAACATGCATAGAATAAAAATGTTATATTTGTATTATATACAAAATCTTAAGTTTAAACATTTTTTGCATTAAGTTATTTAAAAAAAAAAAATTGTTATGATTACTAGATTTTTCAATAACATGTACATAGTGAAAATGTTATTTATGTATCATGTACATAATCTTGCATTCATATTTAGAATTTATTTGTAATGATTTTTAGATTCTTTTCCCTGTAATTTGTACATAATAAAAATGTTATTTTTATAACATGTGCAAAATCTTGCGTTTTTTGCATTTATTACGTTAAGACATTTATAATATTTTTGTTATGATTTATAATTTTTTTTGTAACATGTTCAAAATAAAAAAAAATTATTTTTATACCATGTACAGAATCTTACATTCATATTTAAATTTTTTTTGTTTTGATTTTTCTATAACATGTATAGAATGAAAAAAAGTTATTTATGTACAAGCCGTATACATAAATAATATTTTTATTTTATACAAGATAAAAAAAAATATTTATGCTGATGGTGATGGTCGTCAAACCTCTAATAATGTTGTCAGTAGTGATTGTTAGAAATGAAAGCAATTTTCTAATTATCAGATAGTAGAGGAAATTAATTATTACCTTTATTTAATAGAGAAATATTTTAGATAAAATAATTTTTTTTAAATATATATATTTTTTATTTTTTAAACATATTATTTTTATAAATTTTTACTCTTTTTTATAATCAGCCTCAATATTAGTTTATTACTCATGAATGCATGTATCGCAATTATTTGTACAATTTTAATTATATAAATGAATTCCAAACTTTTTTTTATTAAAAAATATATATAAATAAAATATACATAAAACATACATATATATATATATATATATATATATGAAGAAGATACATAAAATATATATATCAACCTCAGCTTGATTTGCTTTGCCATGGAATCTGTGGGAGGAGATGACGAAGATGATATTAATGATGACGATGATAAATATACATTTTATATAATTATAATAGAAGTACGTAATAAAGAATTTAAAATGTTGCAATAGAATATTATCGGAGATTTTAAGTTTTCTTTTTCTTAAGATTCATCGTTATATGGTTAAGTTATTTTTATATTTGATATTTTTATCCTTGTAAATTACTTTTTAGACAATTTTAACTAACTTTGTTTTGATTTCTTTGCAAGAGTATGTTATAGGATTTTTTTTTACGTATAGTTATTTTCTTAACATAATGTTTAAAAATTACATTTATTTAAATATTTGTGGGTGTTTTGGATCGAAAAGATTAGCACTTTATTAAATAAAACAAGCAAATTGTGGAAGTATCAAGGAAAAAAAATTAAAAAGAACGTAATATTGAATAGATGAGATGACTTTAATTTTTTATTTATTTATAATATTATTTTACTATAATTATTATATATAAATTATATATTTATGATAATCTATATTTTATGACTATAGTTATAAAGTTAAGTTATAATTTAATAATCATAAAATTAATTATATAGGATGTATTATTAATATTATTATAACATGATATTATTAACAGAAGTAAAAAAATGTCGCCTCGTGTTTCTCTTAATTATGCTTTAATTGCTATATAAAAAAAAAAACAGAAGTAAAAAAAAAAAAAAAAAAACATTATGATAACTTTTTGAATACTTGGGTCTCGATAAATGTTCGGGTTCTAAGCATCCGAACAAGAAAGGTTAAACAGTATTTTACATTACTCAACTATATTTAATATCTAATGATTTTAACATACGGTGGTTTTGTGATGTTTATTCAATATTTCTTATTTAAATAAGATTTTATTTTATTATAAAAAATAAATATTTAATATTAAAAAATATTATTAAATATTTTAAATTATAATAATTTTATCAATTTTATTAATTTATACTTAAAGATAATGAGGCTCTAGAGTTCATAGAGTTCCTTGTTTTTTAAGCCGTGTATTTAACTAATCTTGGTAATCTAGTGGTAGGATTTCTATGGTTGACGTCAGGTCTTTATTCTCATACTGTAAGGTGTGGATTCAAAGTTTGCGGAGTGCGTTGTTTATCATTTTAGGCACAGCAAGTCTCCACTCTTTGACCTTCGCACTCTGTTAGTCATGCTCCAGTCTCTCCAGTACCTCTGGCCAGTCTGCAGTTGGTAGTTGTAACTAAATATGCTGATGATCCTGATGTAGGATGGTGTGTGACATCTGTCCTACCCTCCCTACTCAAGTGAGGGTTTTGTTATAAAAAGAAGAAATGCATTTAAGTTTTTAACTTTTTAACAAGTACATTACAAAACTTTTATTTATTACAAGAGTGTACATAAATTTATTTAAAACTAATTATTATTAAAATATTTAAAGTTATGTGATATTATAAATAAGGATAAATTTGTCGGTAAAAAAAGAATTATTTTTTTAAAAAAATTAAAAATTAAAAATTATTTGTATTTATGATAAATTTATCTATTTTTTATAGTGTTCTTTATTTTTTTATATATTTAAATTATAATTAATATAAAATAAATTTATGTGTAGTTTACAGATATGTAAGAAGTTTATAATTTACCTTTTTTAAAATAAAAGGTTAAAATACACATTTTTAAAAGCGGAGATACCTTTATTTTTCGAATAATGAGGATGGGACCCACCTTTAAGCAACCAATTCTCTTTCATTTTTCCTGAGCCCTACCCACTTCCCTTAGAGATTTCGATTTAGTTTAGGAATCCAACTGGATTTAGATACATACAATTGGGTTATTAAGGCATTTTCTTGGCCGGCTCGACTAGTTCTGCATATTTTGTATTTGCAAAGATAGATAGCAAGAGTATTAAGCCAAATCTTGTTAGTTTTGCGAGTTGTCTTATTGGGTTTTATGAGGTGGAATGGTTTGAGAATGTTGGGAATGTGATGAATCTGATGGAGACTCGTGGCCTTCGTGCTGGGCTTAGTACATGTAATGTTAGGATTCAAAGTTTGCGTAAACTAAATATTAGGAAATTTATGGGTCGAAGCTAATACACAATCAATAAAATTGAAAGAATGAAGATAAAATGGACACAAATATTTACGTGGTTCACCTAAAATGGTTACGGGCTACTCCACGGGCAAAGGTCGAAAGGAATTCACTATATCGAAAGATTTACAACTTCTCTCTAAATACAAGAAGAGAACAATATACCTCTCTCTCTTATAATAGGAGAATACAAATAACCTCTCTCTCACAATTAGGAAAGAACTCTTTTTAGGCGGGGAAACTTTGAATGCTTAGAGTATATGAGATTTTGGAATGAGATGATGGAAATGAGCAAATGATCTCTCTATTTATAGAGAGAAAAATGTTACTATTTGGAGAGATGACATATGCGCTTACATATGTCTCTTCATACTATTTGAAAGATGACATATGCACTTATATATGTTTTCTTCTTTCATTTTCAATGGTAGGTGAGCAACCATTGAATTGCAATAATATTCCATCAATTAAGCCATCTCTTTTGATATTGTGAAAATTGCTTTACACTTGTCTTTCAATCTCCCACTTGAAATCATCTTTCACGGTTAGTTCTTCCAATTGCCTTTGCTCAAGTCTTGCTACTTACGTCTTTGCTAGGTCATATGAGGATCGACACCATACAAACTTGTCAGGGTTGATTGGTTTTGTCATTAAATCTGCTAGGTTCTCATCGGTGTGAATTTTTTGTATATCCACACTTCCTTCGTTTACTACTTCTCGAATGAAGTGGTACTGAACCCTTATGTGCTTTGTCCGGGAATGAAAGGCTGGATTTCTTATGATGTGCAAGGCACTCTGACTGTCACAAAACAAAACAATCTTCTCTTGCTTGTGCTCGAGTTCCTTCAATAACCTTTGAATCCAGATTGCTTCCTTGCAAGCTTGTGTAGCTGCCATGTATTCTGCTTCTGTTATAAATAAAGCCACAATAGTTTGCAATTTAGAAACCTAGTTTACAGCTCCTCCTGCAAGTGTAAACACATAGCCCGTAGTGGATTTACTTTTGTCGAGATCTCCTGCAAAATCTGAATCCACATAACCTCTGACAGTTAATTCTGATCCTCCGAAATATAATGCAGCACTTGAGGTTCCTTTGATGTATCTAAGGATCCTCTTTACAGTGTTCAAATGCTCTCTACCAGGATTCGCCATAAACCGAATGACCGCTCCCATTGCTTGTGTAAAGCAATGTCTAGTCTTGTATATATCATAGTAAACATCAAACTTCTCACTGCTGATGCATACGGTACTCGAGACATCTCCCTCCTCTCTGCTTTATTACTAGGAGACATACTTGAGGATAACTTGAAATTAACAGGAAGTGTGATAGATATTGGCTTACAATCTTGCATGTTGATGCGTCGCAAGATCTTATTGAAGTAGTTCTTTTAGGAAAGCCAAATCTTCCTATTATTTCTGTCTCGGTGAATCTGCATCCCTAGAATCTTGTTTGCTGGTCCCAAGTCCTTCATATCAAATTCCCTAGCCAATTTAGCCTTTAATTCTTGGATTTGATCTTTGTTGGCTCCTGCTACCAACATGTCGTCTACATACAATAATAAGATAATAAAGCCATTATCCCCATCAAACCTCTTGTAGTATGTACAATGGTCTAAACTGAGTCTATTGTATCCAAGGTTAATAATGAAGGAATCAAATCTCTTGTACCAACACCTCAGCGCCTGTTTGAGGCCGTATAGAGATTTGTTCAACTTGCAAACCAAGTCCTCCTTGCTTGTTTTAGCAAAACCTTCTGGTTGAAGCATATAGATTTCTTCTTCAAGTTTTCCATGAAGAAATGCAGTTTTTACATCCAACTGCTCTAGATGTAAGTTGAACGTAGCACACATAGCCAAGACTATTCTGACTGTTGTAAGTCGTACTACTAGGGAAAATATTTCATTGAAATCAATACCTTTTTTTTGAGCATATCCCTTCACCACCAATCTTGCATGATATTGTTCTACTTGATCATTGCTATCTCGCTTGATCTTGTAGACCCATTTGTTACCAATGGCTTTTCTTCCAAGTGGTAATAGTACTAGTTTTCAAGTCATGTTTTTATGTAGAGCTTCAATTTCTTCCTGCATTGCTGTTACCCATAGAGGTGCATCTGAACTACTTGTAGCTTCATAGAAAGTTGATGGCTCTCCATCCTCCATTAAAAGATAGTACGCAACATTACTCTCAGTAACATACTCCGAGTGCCAAGTTGGCGGCCTTTTTTCACGAGTTGACCGATGTACTTCTGGAGCCTCAGATTCAATTGGTTCCTGTACCTCGTGTTGTGGTGCTGCTTCAATAGAATCTATAATTTCTTGTATTTGATTATTTTCCACATGAACTGTTGTAGTCTCTGAATTCTCATTCGACGTGCTACTATCTTCATCTTTTCTTTGTAGTTGATCTTCTACAAAGATCACATCCTTGCTGATTATAAGCTTGTGGGTGGTGGGATCCCACAAGTGATACCCCTTGACACCATCAGCATACCCCAAGAACATACACCTTCTAGATACCCCAAGACACCATCAACATACCCCAAGAACATACACCTTCTGGATTTCGGATCCAACTTTGATCTTTCTTGGCCATTGTACATCACATACATAGGACATCCAAATGAATGTAAAGTAGAGTAATCTGCTGGCTTATCAGTCTACATCTCCATCGGTGTCTTTAACTCAATTGCCATTGATGGCGACCGATTTACCACATAACATGCAGTTTTGGCTGCTTTTGCCCAAAAGGAGTTAGATTGACCTACAGTCCTCAACATAGCTCTTATCTTTTCAACAAGAGTTCTGTTCATCCGCTCTGCCACTCCATTTTATTGAGACGTGTATGTGACTGTGAACTATCTTTTGATACCTTCTTGCTTACAAAGTGCAAGAAACTCACTGTCTATATACTCTCTTCCATTATCCGTCCTTAAACACTTAATCTGCTTCCCAGATTTAAGTTCCACTTGCACTTTAAAGTCTTTGAATACTTGAAAGACATCTGACTTCTTCTTGATTGGATATACCCAACACCTTCTATAGTAATCATCAATGAATGACACTAGGTATTTTGCATCTCCTAGTGACATTTCTGGTGATTCACATACATTAGAATGAATCAGGTCCAAAATGCCTCTACTCCTTGCATCAGATCTGCTAAACTTCAATCTATGCTACTGACTTGTAACACAATGCTCACAAAAAGGTAGATTTACCGATTTGAGCCCTGGAAGCAACTTTCTATCGGAGAGAATCTTCAAACCTTGTTCTTACATGTGGCCCAATTTGAGATGCCACATCATTGTTGATTCTTCTCCTTTACTGGTTGATGCGATACACGCATCAGCTTCCTGTAGTGTTTTCCCTTTAAGCATGAATAGATTTGCTGCAATCTTTTCTGCCTTCAAAACCACAAGCGCACCTTTGATAATTTTCATGATCCCATTTTCGACATGGGTCCTGCATCCAAGACTGTCTATTTGTCCCAAAGATAGTAGATTCTTTCTCAAGCCCTTCACATGTCGTACTTCCTGAATAGTGCGAACTGTACCATCAAACATTTTTATTTTGATAGTATCAATACTAGCGATTTTCAAAGCATGATCATCCTTCATGTGTACATAACCTCTTGAGATTGGTTCATATTTGTGGAACCATTCTTTTCAAGATGTCATGTGCCATGTTGCTCCTGAGTCTATTAACCAGACGTCAGAAAACTACTTTCTACCTTCAACTGCTGCTGTAGCTTCGCTGTATAAGACTTCACCATTATCAGGGATACTTGCTACATTCCCTTGACCATTTGATGGCTCAGGGTCTCCATTCTTTCTTTTACTCCAACAATTCTTTTTGAAGTGCACTTTCTTGCCACAATTATAGCACTTGAAATTCTTCTTACTTCTTGATTTCGATCTAACATAATTTTGACCCCCAATAGAGCCACGTTCTGTTGATCTTCCTCTTATTATCGTCAAAGCTTCTACTTGTTGCAAACTTACTTGTCTGTCTTCTTTGTTTTTACGCTGGGTTTCTTCTTCCAAAACAGCAGCTGTAATTTCATCAAAGATTAGATAGTCCGAAAGGATGTTGTTCGTCAGGTTGATGATGAGTTGATCATACGAGTCAGGTAGACTTTGAAGTAGAAGCTTCGCACGTTCAGCTGTCTCTATTTTGTAACCCATTGATGTAAGTTGCAAAAATAGAGTATTCAAGGTGTTGATATGGTCAGTTACCGATGTGGATTCTACCATTAGAAGAGTGTAAAGTCTTCTTTTTAAGAAGATCTTGTTGTGAAGTGACTTGGCCTCGTACAGTCTTGTTAGAGTATCCCAAATCTCCTTTGCCATCTACTTTTTTGCCACACTAGATAACACTCCATCAGCTAGTGCTAAGTGTAGATCAGCAATTGTGTTGCCATCCATTTCGTTCCACTTGCTATCGTCGATTATTCCAGCGGGCCTATCTCCAATCACTTCCAAACAATTATTCTTCCTCAAAATTACCTTATTCATTTTTCACAACGAGAAATTGTTTCCGTTGAACTTCTCAACATCAAACTTTGTTGTCGTCATTTTGATATGCTTCTCACTTGAACCGGCTTCCACTATTACACGTGAACAGTAACCGTATATGTGAATAGTAACTGTATATGTGAATAGTATCCGTGAACAGTACCACAACCAAAGCTCTAATACCACTGTTAGGAAATTTATAGGTCGAAGTTAATACACAATCAAAGTAAAATTGAGAGAATGAAGATAAAATAGACACAAGTATTTACGCGGTTTACCCAAAATGATTATGGGCTACTCCAAGGGCAAAGGCTGAAAGGAATTCACTATATCGAAAGATTTACAACTTCTCTCTAAATACAAAGAGAGAACAATATACCTCTCTCTCTTATAATATGAGAATACAAATAATCTCTCTCTCACAATTAGGAAAGAACTCTTTCTAAGTGAGGAAGCTCTGAATACTTAGAATATATGAGATTTTGAAATGAGATGATGGAAATGAGCAAATGATCTCTCTATTTATAGAGAGAAAAATGTTACTATTTGGAGAGATGACATATGTGCTTACATATGTCTCTTCTTACTATTTAAAAGATGACATATTGTAATTCAATGGCTGCTCACAATGGTAGGTGAGCAGCCATTGAATTGCAATAATATTTCATCAATTAAGCCATCTCTTTTGACATTGTGAAAGTGGCTTCACACACTTTCACTGGAAAAATCGTCTAAGGCCAATGCTTTTTAGATGGGATGTTGTCTAGTTGATGACTTAAATAGGCTTTATGCCTTTATCTTATAAAACTGGTCATTTTTACGCAAGTAGCACTATTGAATACAAAAGCACACCGTTTGGTGTCATATTAAAGGCTAAAATGACTGTACCTCTATTTTTTAATTTCACCTATACATCATACTTGACTTGAGCTTTTACAGCTAATACTGCCAACAACTTCGTCGGATCTCCGACGACTCACACTGGCAACCTCATGGAATATCTAGCAAATTATGCCGGCGATTTCGTCGGATCTTCGACGACCACTCTCATAGAGAATATGTAAGCCTTACATTTCTTTTGAAACAGCACGTAAAGCTTACATTTCTTTTAAAACAATATGTAAAGCTTACATTTATTTTGAAAAAGTATGTACACTTTAATACATATTTTTGAAAGAGTATGTACACTTTACATATATTTACATATATTTTAATTAAAAAAACAGCTCCTATTGTTGATTCTTATGTTAAAGTGATTGTTGTCAACTAAAGAGAGAGAGAGATTAGAGTGATCGAAGTACCAAAGTTAAAGCACGAACAACCCCAGCTCTTCGAGTGTTGTAATATTTGAAGATCTCTTATACTATTTGTAGACTTGAAGCCATTTGAGAAGACAAAATTGAGACCTAAAAAAATTATTTTTGAAGTTAAATCTTAGGACATAGAACAATTCTTAGGGAGAAGACTGAATAACATTTTAAAGCTAAAGTAGGTAGAAATCTTCGACGGTCGTCCATCTTCACCGACTTTGAAATTGAACAGCAAAAGGTTTTTTATATTTGAGAAGAAAAGAAATATCTAGAATGAAATGAATAGAACTAAGGGCAAAACAATAAGAATATACTTTTCAAAACGCAGTCGTAAAACTAAACACGTAAAAACAATTAGTTTAATAATAAGGTTTCCATACTAGGTAAATAATTCGATGTTGTCAAGGGGGTGAAGCCCAATGATATGAGTTATAATCATTTGATTTATGGGTTCTATAAAGAAGGAAAGTTGGCAAAAATAGATAGTCAAACCTACTTCACTTTAGTGTATTTCTTATGCCAACTGCCAAGGCAAAGATTTTGAAACTGTAATGAGGATTTGTAAGGACAGTATGTTGATGGTCTTGTTAGCATTTCAAAGGCAACAAAGACGAGAGACCTTATTGCCCAGCTTAAAGAGAGAGTTATGGAAAATTTACACAAAAGGAGTGAAATTGAATCTAGCTTGCTCTTTTGGTGCTAAGAAAACATTATTGGCTTTTTCTTGTTGAGTGATTTACCTACATCATATGAAGATGGTCTTTATCGTAATGTTCAAGTTCATTTGTTCCTTGACAATGTATCTCAGGCAATTTGCTTTTACATGTTGTAGCTTAACTCCTCTCGTGCACTAGTTCAACTTCTATTTGGGTTTAGGAATCTTGCGAAATTCCTAATGGAAGGGGAGCTCGGGAAAATTGGGAAAAAAGTGAAAAGCAATTGGGAGTAACAGTTAATTAGTTCATGCGTGTGGCACTTACACCATTCATGTTATATATGTTAACATATTGTCGAAATTAGTAAAATTATTACCATTTGAAATATTTAATGGTATTTTTGTTACAGTTTTTAGTTGAGTGATTTTACGATACCATATATAATGATTGAGCCATAAATAAATCTATTTATCATTTTTTATAAGATGCGTGCTTATATCTTTCTTTTGAGAGTATATACCTTTTATTAGTGTGATAGAGAGCGAGTACAAAATAGTTTGTCGAAGTAGATTTTATTGGTGTTCAAATTCTACTATTTAATCGTTGTATTCTATGAAATATTTTTTTCTTAACTTCAAACACTCGTGTGAGAAAAAAAATTATCTTAAAGACATTATGTAACACAGGCCTCAATCATCTCTTAATTTTTTATTGCATTTTCATTGTTACAATTTATTATATATTGGATAATTTTGATTTAATTATGTTATTTATAAAATACAGTTCATGTTCATGTTTATTCACTACATATTTTCTACACTTATTGGTCAACTTACACTATGGGTATATCTCCTTCTTGGTGCCACTCTACACACCGCCTCAACAAACTTCCCGAACTCTTGAAATTTCTTGGTACTGTCCTCAAAGAAGTTAACCAATACTTGAAAAAAGGTTTATTAAAAATCTACCTTTTGAAGTCTGTCATTACCATAAAAAGCACACCTAAAAGGTGCACAAAGGTTTTTTTAGAAAGTGCGCTGCGCAACAGCAACTCTTTTCTTAAGAGGTCCCTTTTATTAAAGAAGATAAACAATATGACGCTACCCGCAACAAACACAAAGCCAACTTAAATTAAGGTATAAAACAAAAAATTGTACCCACAAAAGCAAATAAAAACTACTTATTAAAAGACTCGGGTCTATTGGGGAGAAGTCTCCCCCAAGAAGAACTCCTAACCCTTTTGCACTAACAACGTGTGAGAATTACTCACTTTTACAACCCAATCTTAAATAACATGTAAAAATTATACATAATTGAATTCGCTGCAAAAGTAACATATCAATTATAAATACCATGTATATATAAAATATATATTATATATAATTTATATGTACACTTTGGAGTAATGCTAAGAACATAATTTGCACAAAACTAATTATATTATGATACGTAGCAAAATTATTTAGAAAAATGAATCAATTCTTCATTTTTTAAAATAATTTTAACATGTTTTACAATATAAATGATTTAGGTTCAAAAATTAGTGTAAGTTTGTATGATCTTAGCATTTTTCTTACACTCTATAGATAATGTACATTCATTTATGTATAGATAGTAAATAAATTAGATACGTAGGTATTTATAAGCTATGTCTATATTATAGACATCATTTTGACACTAATTTAATTATATAAAATATATACTCACAATTTTGAGACTTCAAATCAAAATTTTACTTGCAGAAAAAGGGGTTGAGAAGAAAGAAAAGTGGAGAGTGACTTGGCGATGTCAATCTAGGTTGGAAACCTGTTATATGACACCCAAAGGGAAGCAAAGAGAAAGCTTCAACTAACTCTAACGTAGCTTTGTGAAAGAGAAAGAAGTTGTATAGTTAGATTGCTGCGTTGTTTTCAAGAAAAGGCCTAAAAATTGGCATGATCAAGTTTTCGTTAGGTTGGGGAAATTTTTTTGTTTATAATTATGTGTTTTTAATATCTTCTTTCGTAATTAAGACATAAAAATTTTAAAACTTAATTTATTATTTAACAAATATTTAGTAAAAATTAAAAAAAATATTTTCTTTTTAAAATTTATGCCTTACCCATCATTATTTTATGAAAATCATTTTTACCACAACATAATATATGTATCACTACACATGTTACTATCTGATTTCACAATTACTTTAATATCTAACATTTTTAATTTACGGTATAATTCAACCTAAGCACATCACTTGATATATAGTAATTAAATATATAACATTACTTTTATTTTATAAATAATTTATTTTGAAAAGAAAAAAAAAATCTTCACATACATCCTAATTTAAAAAACTTAAAAAATAAATAATAATTGTCAAATGAATTTTTTTTCCCAAACGATAAGAGTGTGACTTAATAAAAATTAGACATAAAAATAGAGAGGCTTGAGCCTCGCTCACTTATGAGCAGAAACACCCACTTAAACACCTCTACTAGAGGAGAGGGGATGGGCATCAAACAAACTTGTTAACAAAAGCATGCCTAGTGTTGTTTAATTGGAAAGTTATAAAGTTTTTATATTTAAATTTTAAATTTAAGTACGTGAGTGTGTAGTATAATTATTTTGAAAAAAAAAAAGCACCCTTAATTATTCAACTCATTAATAAATACACCACCCCTCAGCTCCACATTTTAAACACATGTATCTTGAAGAAGTTTTGCCTAAGATGAATTGTGGGTGTGCCTATAATTTAAAAATGTTCATAAGGGTTCAAAAGTTTGTAAATAGGCTTTATAAAATCGTCTACCTACTGACAATTTGTTTTAAATTTTGGTTGATTTATCATAGACAATCAATTTTGGTAAATTTTAATTTAATTTTACTATTTTTGTCTATTTTAATAACATACAAGTTAATATTTTTTGAGATAAAAAATTGTCATTGTTATGAAAAACTAAAATAAAAATAAAAATAAAAAATAAATCAAAATCACAAGGACAACAATGAGTAAATTTTTCTGAGCGTCCTTAAATTTAGCATTTTTCTAAGCGTCCTTAAATTTAGTAGACACAAGCACATACAAAAAAGTCGGTCCGTTCTACTCTTCTCATTTGAGTTTATATGAATTAATTTTTATCCTGTACTTGTAACTCAACTCATACTGTAGCTTTCTGGAACTAGAAAATGACAATGTTACTGAAATTTGTCTAGCTCTGAAATTCTTCTGTTCTTTCATATTTTTAAGTTCATTTTTCATGATGGAACTTGTATTATGTCTATGTGAAACCTGCTAATTCCTGCCATTTATAGTTTATGGACACCTCATTCTCCTTAAGCTTTTTTTTTTGGTTGCAAGAGGTCCAAATACAAGTATATGAGAAACTGCATTATAAAAGAGTAAGCATTTCTAGTTTGATAATCACTGCAGATACTAGCAAAGTACACCATGACATTTATGTTATACAACTGAACACAAAACATTTCAAACATGGAACACAAAGGCTTATTACAAGCACAATATTGTAAGATTCATCTGATTCATATTCATGTACTTGTTCTCAAGATAAGGCCCTCCTCATTTTTAGCTTCAAATATTTTCCTTCGTCTTCATATTCTTGTCTCCTTCCTTCATCCCCTTCTTCTCTTTTTCTCCTTTCCCTTTCTTCTGCTTGTCTCCTAGCCTGTTCTTGCTCACTTTCTTTCCTTCTTCCCTCCTCATGTTGTCTTTTTTTCCTTTCCCATTCCTCTTCTCTCCTTCTCTGCTCTTCCTCTTCCTCCTCCTCCTCTTGTTCTCTTTTTCTCTGTTCTTCTTCCTCTCTCCTCTCTTCTTCTTCTTGTCTCCTTCTGGCCTCCTCTTCCTCTCTCATTCTCTCTTCTTCTTCTTTTCTCTTTCTGGCTTCCTCTTCTTCTCTCCTTCTCTCTTCTTCTTCTTGTGTCTTTCTGGCTTCCTCTTCCTCTCTCATTCTCTCTTCTTCTTCTTGTCTCCTTCTGGCCTCCTCTTCCTCTTTCATTCTCTCTTCTTCTTCTTTTCTCTTTCTGGCTTCCTCTTCCTCTCTCCTTCTCTCTTCTTCTTCTTGTCTCTTTCTGGCTTCCTCTTCCTCTCTCATTCTCTCTTCTTCTTCTTCTTCTTCTTCTTCTTGTCTCCTTCTGGCCTCCTCTTCCTCTCTCCTTCTTTCTTCTTCTTGTCTCCTTCTAGCCTCCTCCCTTTTTCTCTTCTTCTCTTCCTCTTCCTCTCTTTTCCTCTCAACTTCTTCCTCCATTTCCCTCTCCATTTCCTCAGCACAAGAAGGACATTCTAATATAACCGAATTGGCCTGCGAAGCCAAAAGCCTATCTATAGTTGAATTGGTAACACCAAAAGACATTGCTAAAACATCCTTATCCAAAGTTTGTATGACTGAATTCTTCCCACCCAAAAATTGAGGATGGTTTTTCCCTGTAGATGTACTAAACCCCATAAATACAAATGTCTCATTGTTAAATGACACTTGAGCCATTGGATGAAACCTTGACACAGTGAAAACATCTCCTTCAGAAACCTTGAACCTTATGTTTTCAGTTATGTTGGAAGAAACTGCTCTGATCATTCCTTGTCCTTGTAAAACTATTGCAATCTCTGTTGCTTTTGGATTCCAATGGGGTCCCATCATTGAGCCCTTTCACAAAAAAAAAAAAAAAAAAACATCACTCTTAGATAACAAATTTCGTTTATGTGGATTTGGACAACTTGTAAATTACAAAAAAAAGTATATTAACTAACCTTGGTCAAGTTCACCATGAAAACACCCACATTGGAACCCTTCAGTAAATGAGTAGTTTTTTGTGTCACAGTTGTGCTCCATCCATTACTATTCTTAAAATCTGGATCTTCGTCCAAAATATTGTATGCGTCTGTTTTCTTCTTCTTCTTCTTGTTTTGTATGAGGGCTTTTATGAATCGAGATTCAAGATCTATTTTGGTTCCTTTTTCTTCTTCGTCCTTTATTTTTGACATTGCATGAACTATCATTTGCCTTTCTGTTGAGTTTTTGATTGCTTCTATCACTTCCTCAGGAACCTAACACAACAACAATTTGAGAAAACTACAACTAAATATTCTAACAGAACAATCACTTCCAAGTCTCTCTCTTGTTAATCATTTTTATTCAAATTAAATTATATTTTTATTTCAATGAAGTTAATATTCATAATATATATACCTTGAAAGCTGCCTGAAGTGTCTTTGAATCAAATCCTCGAACAAGATCGGCGATGCACGAGTATGCTCCAACTGATGGATCCAACTTTCATATGAACCAATTTCAAAACAGAAAAAGTAAAAAAAAAACAATATTTATTAATACTAATATCTTCAAACCAAGAGAGTTTAAGAATATAAAAAAGAAATAAATTAAAAAGCTGCAAGAGAATTATTGATACATGAGTGTCATCATCTGTATTAGTAAAGATTGCATAAATTCTAAGCTTTTGACGTTCATTCTCCAAACTACTCTGTATCTGAAAAACAGAGCCTGGCTGGAGCCTATAGATATCTCCTCTCCTCAGTGCAACTCTTTTTATCTCATCCTCATCAACCCAACTCAACCTGCCGCTTCCTAAATCAAACCCAAAATTCAAATTTCAACAAAAACAAAATTTAAAAACAGAGAGAAATTAACTTTTGAGATAAATATAATGAACAAGTACCCGTGTGAACATAAAACACCATATCAGCATTTAGAATTGCTGGAAGAAAAAGTGAGTTGGGTTCTAAGGTTAAGAACTGGATGTGATAAGTCTCTCTTTTAATCTCATAGGGGATGTTAATGGCTGAGATTTCACCATATTCAGAAACAACAATTGACTTCCTTTGATCTTTCTTCACCAGTGGTTCAAAAGCATGTTTATTATCGCTTAAAGCCTGTGTATGAGAAGAGAGACTGAGATAAAGAAAGAAGAAGCTGGCAAAAACTAGTGAAGTTGAGGCATTATTCAACATTTTTTTTTTTTGCAGGTATGATGCGAATTGGCAGATTATAAGTTTCTTGACTCTTGAAATACGGTGGAGGCAGAAATCAATATAAAGAAGTGAAGGTAACGACCGACGAACAAAGGTAGGAAGTGATACGTGTCGCTGTTTCAGGGACACGTGGCCTTCGTGAAAGACGTGGCAGGTGATTTGGCCAAGTCTAGGTTTAGATTCGCTTTTGAAGGTGTAGATGGATGGATTGCAATGCATTTACGACGGTTGAGCTACTAAATAATCCCAAGTTTTTACTAACGAAGCCCACTTTTCACTTTAAATATTTGTTTAAAAAAATGTATCATTTTACTTATTTTAATTTGGAATAAATTTCATTGACATACATCATTATATCACAAATACCTCTAAATGACGATCCTAATGTAATCAAATTGAAAAATCAGGCTTGCTAAACATTGGTGTTCGTCTGAACAGAAGGTCAGCAGTTCAAGTCTTAAAAAGCTCATAGCTCTTTTATTAAATTGCTGACTTTTCAATGTAAATTGTTAAACCCTGCAATCCAAGAAGACATGTTGATGTGTCTACAAAGTAACTACGACCATCCTCTTTGGCAAGATTTTTTCTTGACAAAAAAGAAAAAAAAACCTCTAAATGTAAAAATTATATAAAAACATATATTTATATTTGATATATATTCACAACCCCAAATAAGTAATGGTAATTCATTAAAGTTGTTTGTGTTATTTATGTTTGTATTTGCATTTTTCGATCCAAATTCACATATTTTGATATTATGAAAAATTATATTATTTTTATCAAGGTTATTTATTTATATTTGTAAGAAAATTCAAGACATGTATAAATACAAAAGAATTAATAATTAATTTTTTTTAAAAATAATTTATGTCATATTGTGTTGTGTTCAATTCATATTTTAGATTGTGAGTTGAATTGTCAACCCTAACACCACTAAAAAAATGTTTAGATTCGCTTTTGAAGGTGTAGATGGATGGATTGCAATGCATTTACGACGGTTGAGCTACTAAATAATCCCAAGTTTTTACTAACGAAGCCCACTTTTCACTTTAAATATTTGTTTAAAAAAATGTATCATTTTACTTATTTTAATTTGGAATAAATTTCATTGACATACATCATTATATCACAAATACCTCTAAATGACGATCCTAATGTAATCAAATTGGAAAATCAGGCTTGCTAAACATTGGTGTTCGTCTGAACAGAAGGTCAGCAGTTCGAGTCTTAAAAAGCTCATAGCTCCTTTATTAAATTGCTGACTTTTCAATGTAAATTGTTAAACCCTGCAATCCAAGAAGACATGTTGATGTGTCTACAAAGTAACTACGACCATCCTCTTTGGCAAGATTTTTTCTTGACAAAAAAGAAAAAAAAACCTCTAAATGTAAAAATTATATAAAAACATATATTTATATTTGATATATATTCACAACCCCAAATAAGTAATGGTAATTCATTAAAGTTGTTTGTGTTATTTATGTTTGTATTTGCATTTTTCGATCCAAATTCACATATTTTGATATTATGAAAAATTATATTATTTTTATCAAGGTTATTTATTTATATTTGTAAGAAAATTCAAGACATGTATAAATACAAAAGAATTAATAATTAATTTTTTTTAAAAATAATTTATGTCATATTGTGTTGTGTTCAATTCATATTTTAGATTGTGAGTTGAATTGTCAACCCTAACACCACTAAAAAAATGTTTAATCTACATTTTTTTCTCTCTTTCATTTTGTAAATAATGCTTTTGTAATAAAAATTTAAATTTATTTAGTAATTATTACCTCCAAGAATATTGGAAAAATGTCGAGGATAATTTTAAAATCGAAAAATAAATAGAAATCCTACTTTTATGATTTTTTTTTTTTATCAATAATAACTAATTAATTTTTCAAGGAAAAAATTAAATTCATGTACTCAAACGAAAATACAAGAACAATTAAGTAAAAAATGAAAATATATTAGATTATAATAAGAGTCTATAAAAATCATCTGTAGTATGGAAACAAACTATTTTCGAGCTTTTTTCTTTGACTATTTGAGTTCTTCAATCATATATAATGTTTGTGAAAGTTTATAAATTTCTATATTACTCTAATTATATATCTTCAAGTAAAATTTGTTTAAATTATAAATTAAAATCTTAAATTATTTTCATAAATTAATATGTTATTTATTTTTTATTTAAATAAATTAATATTAAGTATATGAAGCAAATTTAGTAAAAAATTACTGTAAAATTGTTATAATATAGACAAATAAATGATAAAAATGCTTATATTGTACTTTAAAATGTATTAATGTAATTGAACATTTGTTGGATGAATATACTAATTTGAATAATTAATGTCCATCGTCATATACTTTTAATTGTCGAATTTTTTCAATTAAGTGTAGTGTTTATTTTTTAACATCATAAAGTTTAATCCACATTAAAAATATAATATTTTGTTTAGTGAATTTTTTAAATTTTTTTCTTACTAAAAATAGAATCTTCAAATTTATTATAATTAATTAAATAATATTAATATATAATTAATTAATTTGATATAATAATCGTAAAAGAAAAATAAAAATTGATAAATTATCAAAAATAACTCTTCTAAAATTTATAATAAGAAAAATAACACTTTAATAGCATTTAATAATGTCCAATTGGATTATGCTTAACATTAAAGAAGTCTAAATTAACGCAGTTTAATTTGAAGAATGTCCAATTAAACGACAGTTAAAAATATTATTTTTTTAAAATATATGATTTGAATACAAGCGGTATTGTTTTGTTATTACAAGTTTTGATGATTCTATTTTTGTTGTTTTTCTAAGAATATTCTACTTTATGAAAATAATTTACTTTTTAGTGTGATATTTAGTATAATATGTTGAAGATGAAAAAATATAATATAATGTTTGTACTAAAATAGTGCAAAAAAATGCACTTAAATAAAGTTTTGGATTGAAGATGAAAATAAATAAATTATCTAATTGATAATCAATTAATTATTAGATAGTCGAAATCCCTTCCCCATCGAAATCAAAGCTTCCACTCCCAACGTAGGCCTTGAACCAAAACTGGAAGGACAATCGCTAACTGATGCTGCCCAAAAGGATTAAAAATAATTTTATCATATCTTATGCATAAATTAATCTACATGATAAAATTTAATTGATCATTTGGTAGTAAATGGTCTCACAATCACTTTATAATTACACATCAACAATTTTACATTCAATAAATAACTAACATGTTATTTGATACATATAGCATTACTAAAAAAATTGGAATTCAAATTCTTTATCTTCTTATCAAAGCTTCCACTTCCATGTAAATTGTCTATCTCTGTGTTAGGAATTTGGGTTCTAGTTCATTTTCGACTAGGAGCCCAAAAAAAAAAAGAATGGGTGACATTCAGAGTTCTCAAAACAGTCTCCAGCAAATATGTGAAATGTCCAAAATATGCTGAATATGAAACTCAATTAGAATATATTTTAGAGGGTGTACTACTTAGATAGTCATTTTATTTGTAAAAAAAGTGATTAAAAAGGATAAATTTAATTTTTTATCTAATTTTTCATTAAATCTAACAGAATAATATATGTGTCACATGCATATTTATATTTTTCGATAGATATATAGGTAAAAAATTAATATTTAATTATAAAATTTACTCAAACTTTATAAGAAGATTTTTTCAAACTTAAACAAGATTTTTAATAAAATTTAATTATTTTCGTTGTCTAATATTGGAAGTCATACATTAGACAATGAAATTTTATTTTAGTTTGAAAGAAACAAATTTCTTAAAAAGTTTTTATTAAATTTTTTATTAAATATTAATTTTATGTATATATTGATCGAAAAATATAACCATGCTTTGACACATATGCTATTCTATTAGATTTAATGAAAAATTGGATTGAAGTTAAATTTGTCCTTCTTTGGAACCATTTTCACAAACAAAAGGACTTGAAAATATGTTACTCTCCATTTCAACATATGGTATGATATTGTTCACTTTTGACCCAAGCCCTCATGATTTTGATAATAGGCTTCCACCCAAAAGGCCCCGTATCATTTAGAGTAGAACTCATACTTATCCATTACATTCTTTTTTTTCAAGCAATGTGAAACTTATCTTATCCAAGCTCAAGGGATTGATGACTGTCACAATCACCCATCATTGAGGGCCTGACATCCTCGTCAGCCACATTTTTAGGTGTTCATGCTCTAATACTATTTGTAATGCCCCATTTAAATAGATGGTGAACACTTATATGTCTTAAAAATAATATAATAATACTCATTATTATTTGAGTTGGCACAATTTCATGCATGACCTAATGAAATTTTATGAATAACTAAAGTATGATAAATCATATTATATATAATTGTCCTTAAATACTTTAAAGTTGAGTAAGAATTTAATGTTTTGAATATGTTTAATAATAATGACATTCAAGACTACAAGTATAATATAATTATTTTAAATCTAAAGTCTTTGATATAAGCTTAAATTTAAAAAAAAAAATTCAAAAGACCAACCTTATGATTAAAATTTCACAAATTGTATATATATTGGTTTAAAGTATAATGTCACAAATACATGACTATAAGTCAATATTTAAAAAGCTTATTTAATTTATAGCGCAAATATAAAATAAATTGTTACTGATAAAGGCTTCAATAATTATTATGACTAAAATAATCAAAATTGGTCCATTATATAATAGAAAGTTAAATGATTGTGAACCAAATTCTAAACATTTCTTTATTCAGTAATATATATGTTAATGTTCATAAGGTCAAATGAACTCACTATACTTAATAAAAATTTATAGTAAATTTTACGCCTCTAAAAAATATTTATTATGAAAATAATATTGTCAGCCTTATTACGAAAACATGATATATTTTGGATTGAGTTTAGCCCATAGATTTGTTATTAATTTTTTTAAATGGTAACTTATATTAGTGGCAAAATAAAGTTACATTATTCTTATTGCACATACTTAATACATTGAAATAAGCCCACTAATAAATTTAAATATATACTTTTTGAGTTTTATTGAATTTATTTGACCCTTTGAAAAGTAAGCAAGCTTTTGACATAATTTTGATAATAGAAATAATTTCTGCCATTAAGAGAGAAAAAAGATAATGTAAAATTACTTAGAATGCATCAATTTTATGGAACATAAAATTCATAAAATTACTCGATAATAGAGTGCTATATATTATCAATACATTTAGATAGTGACAAAAAGTTAGCTATAAAATACTCGAACAATTATTAATGTTTTTATATATAGGACAAGAAAATAATAAATATTTATAATTTGTCTAAAGCTTGCTAATTATATTGGTACAAAAATGATACAATTCTTGTTGGAATAAAAAAAGTCAACACTTTAAGAAATGATATTGAAAAAGATTATAACAACTATTGATTCTTATATAATTTTAGGTACTTGATATAAAATGATATCATTTTAATTACTGGAGGAAGAAAATATTAATATATTAACACTACGCCAAAAATGGCTTTTAAGGATGGTCGGCCGTATTTTTTTTTAAAATGACCATCATTAAAAATATGTACATAAAGTAATGATGACGGTCATAAATTTTAAAATAACTATGACGGTCGTTTTAAAAATAACCGTCATTAAAACTTCAAAATAAGGAATAAATATTTTTTATGACGATCATTTAAATTACAATAGTCATAAAAAATTTTAAAATTAAAAATAAATATATTTTATGACGGTTAATAAAAAACGACCGTCATAAAAACCTTTTAAAATAACAATACAAAATTTTTCCTTCTATTATTAATTATAACGTAAATTTTCCCTCGCATTAGGGTACAGTATTTTTCTTCCTTAGATTGATTCACTCACCCTTCTCAAATTGCTCGCCGCTCACTACCCTTCTCTCACCGTTCGCCTCTCACCGTCGCCGCTCGTCCCTCGCCGTTCGCTGCCACTGCTGCCTTTCCTGACTCACCGTTCGTTGCTCGCTGCCGTTCCTTACTTGCCGCTCGTCGCTCTCCGTTCGTCGTTCTTCGCTCGTCGCTCTCCGTTTGTCGTTCTTCGCTCTCCGTTCGTCGTTCTTCGCTCTCTGTTCGTCGTTCTTCGCTCGTCCCTCGCGGCTCGCAGCTCGCTGCACAACCATTTAGCGCTCCTTCACGATACGTCTTGAGGTATGTCTGCATTTAATTCTTGTTACTTATCAAATAATACAATCTGATATGTGTTTCATTGTTCATCCCATAAAAATAAAATTTTCTGTTTCATTGTTCATCCCAGATATATATATATATCTTCGGATTGCTTCATCCCATATATATATATATATTGTAATAGTTTTTTTTCTTAGCAGAAAAAAAAAAAAAAAAGTTAACTAGCTAATACTCTAACATGTATTATATATGAAAGAGTCTAAAATTGAAGCAAATTTTAGTTCTCTAATATTCTTTTAAGATCAAATTCTACTAGTAAAATCTATCATTTTGAAGTATGACCCAACAATATAGTAACAAGATCAATAATTTGAAGCCAATTTTAATAAAATATTTATGTTCAAATTTATTTATTGTATTTATGTTTATAAGTCTTACATGAGAAATTTAGCATATCATTGATTTGTGTCCTTCGGAATATTAAAAGCTGCCATAATATTTTTCTTCTTTTAGAGAAAATTTTTGTTGAAAAGTGTAATCGTATTTCTTAAAAATAACAAAATTCACTACTTGTTTATAAAGAGGTCTTGTAAATAGAAGTCGCTGCCCATCAATACTGAAATTTAGTACTCATATAAACCAGCCATTTGAAGATATGATCAATAAAAAATTCATGAGAGAGCAAACAGAGCAGATTGGTGAGATGGTAAATAAATCACATTTCTTATCTTCTGGGACAAAATTATATCTCAAGAACTTTAGCAACACCCTCTTGATTATTGGAATCCATGCAAACCCAACAAGAAATGCTACAAAGCTCAAACATTGTAGTAGATTGATAAGCTCCCACTCATGCTTAACAACTTGAACCTTGTACTTATTACTAGTCACTTTCAGTTGATTAACACACAACATCCCTATAGTTTCTTCTCCAGTCAGTTGTGCATCTTTGATATGAACCTGGTTGTTTATATAATCTGCCTCAAATCTTGTGATAAAAACTGTTCCCATATTTTGGATACCAAAATATGTTTTTCGAGATGGATCATGCACCGTAACAATTGCTGGCAACAAACTTGAATATTTGAGCAAGACAATTGCAAGTGCACTCAACAACTTGCTAGATTCAGTTGTATCAAGAAATACACTATTGGCAAGTTCAGGAGCAATTACCAAAGTTCTTTGACCCAAAAACATAATGGTATATCATGTGATGTGGTATATCATAATGGTATACCAAAGTTCTTTGAGAAGTAGTATTTCACGCAGTAGCTCTGAATACAGTTGTACTGAAAATAAATCACTATTAAATTTGTTCCAATAATAGTGAGAACAGCTCTTAAACTGTGATTTTCTTGCAGAAGATATGGATAAGATTGATAAAAGAATTCTTCAAAAATATTAGAGATGAATTGATGCCTCATAAACTTCCATGCCTTAACGACATTCTCCCCATCAATTTTACAAGAGTAAGACCAAAAATCATATACGTTTATTTATTTGTATTTTTTTTTAAATTCTAGTACTTTTGTTTGATGACAATTATTGTACATAGTGCTTATAATATGTGAAGTGTCATGATTTAAAGAGAAAATTCATCAATTTTGCCAGTTAATCAAATTAAGGTATATATGATATTTAATTATTTATGGTCCAATTATAATATTTATTTACTTGACTAATTATATTATTTTAAATTTTATTATGAATAGTGCCCAAAACAAGCAGGAGACTATGAATGTCGCTACTATGTCATACTATTTATGAAAAATATTGTTAACAACCCTCGTACAAATATAACTAAATTGGTATTAATCTTTATAATTTAACCATTTTCAATAATTTATGTAATATATATTTACATTTTAATATAGTTTTAAATATTTTACTAAACTTTGTTTTGTATCTAATGTTTATAGTGGAAGCACAAGTTGCGCTATGCAAAGGAAGAACTATTTCAATTGAGGCAGGAGTGGTGCATATACGTGACAATGCATATTCGTGGATAGTAGAACACATAAAGTTTTACTTTTATTTTAGCTAATGTATAGTGAGATTATTTTAGGTAAATATATATTTTTCATTTTGGGTATAGACTTACTTATGTTTTGAAAAATTAAAAGTTAATTAGTAACTGTAAATGTACTACGAAAGCTTATATTTATAGATTTATTAGCATTTGTAGTCATGACTGTCAAAAATTTGGTGATTACAGATTTATTAATAAAATCATTGATATTTTATTATTCGTATTGTCAATATATATATTTATATATAACAGGATATATGGAAAGCATAATATATATATATATATATATACACACACATATTTAGGATGGTTATTTAAATAACCGTCATTGAATAATGTACCAGCCGTTATTTTCAAATTTTATTTGAGATTTTTTATGACGGTCTGTATCAGTTTACAATGATGGTCACGAAATAACAACCGTCATAGAATATATTTTTTATGACCGTCGCTTGTTTTTCTACAATTTTTAATGACGGTCGTTTTTTATTTTTCATGACGGTCACGACCGTCATTAAAAATGCTTATTTACGATAACGCCTGAATAGATGACGGTCACTGTATTTTTTTTAAAGCATTATCGTAGCTTTATAATGACGGTTAATAACCGTCTTTAAAGCCATTTTTTGACATAGTGTAATATTATACAATATATTTTATTTCATGTCTCTCTTAAATAAGTAAAAAATGATAACGATACTTAATAATATTAAAAGTTATTAAATATCCACACAAAAAAATTATCTAAATACAAAATATTATTTTAGATATATATTCCTTCACTTATGTCCAAAGTGACATAAATATAATATGAACACTTGATATGATGATTAGATATTTATAAGGATTAGTTTTTCAAGTGATTAAAATATAAAATATGTTAAAAAAATATGAATTTATTTCAAACCTGATGAGGCTATGAGATAAAAAAATTTACTCCCCATACTTACAAGGTAATTTTAAAATGTGACTAATACTCACATAATATGGGTTTATATATAGTTACTAATGCGAATAAATTAATAGTACTTAGTGCTTATAAAAACACTAACTTCAAATATCATATATTGTTATGATAATCATAAGCATATACTATTAAAATAATGTAAATTATTGCATGAATTTTAATATATATCTAGTGCATCATTATAACATTAAAATTTAATATTTTTACATGTTACCTGACTTTGTTATGGATACAAATCATGTTGATTAATTTTATGTGCTCTTAAAAATATGGCAAAAATAAGTAATTATCTTAAAAAGAGATAAAATTGTATTTAATTACTTTTTATAGATAAAACATATGTACATTATATATTTAATTATTATTTGGTTGCATGATATGAAAATTGTCTTATATTGATCTTCATTTTTTAATCAGTTGGAACTACTTAGTAAGATAATTGATATTCATTGTATTTATTGACATTGATGAATGTTATCGAAGCATATACAAATATTGAATCTTACAGAAGAACAAAATAATGAGTTTGATTATAATTAAATATATGAATTATCATCATTATTACAGTATGTTTTATAAGTGCAAGATTTCTAATTAATTTTGTAATTACTGACAAAACAAATGACTTTATAAAACAATTTTTACCTTGCAAGTTAGTTTTTAAATGTAACATATCATTAAGATACGTGCATTTGGTCTATAATTATGAAATATGAATAAATTATATTATACATGAAGTCAAATGAAGATCAAGTAGGCTCACTTGCTATGAGTTATTACATTTATTTCAACATTTTAGAAATTTCCATAATGATTTTAAAATGTGTTAAGTAAAAGGACATCTTATATTGAACAATTGTCATCATTAGGGGGAGCACATTTGTATAGGAGTTGTACCATTTTTTCTTTCTATGATTTTGTTCCACTGGATTTTCTTAGAAATATGTTAATGAGGGAACTTATGCTTATTACATGAGAATAATTTGCTCTTTTTTTTTGCTAATTTTTTATCCCATTGAATTTTCTGATAAAGTTTTTAACGTGGTATATTTTCAATGTATTTGACACTCAGGGAGAGTGTTATAATTTAAATGTCAAATCTTAAATATGATATTATTTCTCTTATTATTAGATTTATTTCAAATAAAAATTTATCTCTATTGTATCACAAATTTGTATTTAATTAGAGAGATTTGATTTCTATCATAATCTTATACTCAAAATTCATATTCTATATTATAAATTTTATAAATAGGATCTTTAATAGTGTATTATAAAACAAATTATTAATAAAAATTATTTTTTTATTTACTCTCTCTCTACTTTTTTTTTCCTCTTATTTTGTATAATTTTATAACTTTTTTTTATAACAAAATTAATCTTCATTTACAATAGCCTCGTAAAAAAAACCCCTCTTATTAGAAAAGACAATGAATTACATTTCATAATTAAAAAAAATTTAAAATTTAAATAAATAAATAAATAAATAAATAAAAACCCATCATGTCTGCAACTCCAAATTAAATTCTTTCATCAAATGGGCTTGAAAAAAAAAATCACATAAACTTATAATAACAAAAATAATATTTTTATATTAACTCAATACTAGCTAATTCAATCTTTCAATTCAAAAAAAAAAATATTATTTTTAATATTATAAATTTTAACCACTATTCTTTAAGTAATTTTCCTATTGACTTATCTCAAGTTGCTCATGTCAACTAGTCAAGTTGGTAAAGAGATGCCTTTCACCATAAACCGCATAACATCTGATTTCAATTAGTCCTCTGCTCTGAATGGCTTGTATTATGCCAGATATATCAAGTGGCAAATGTGAAGGAATCTAACTATGAAAAACAAAAGACTATTTATATATACGTATGTTCAAAAAATACCAATTGAGTGAAAGATGTGGGACGTTAGTGGTTTTGTTCTTTTAGAAAAAGAGCGGAACTTTATTCTTATGTGTTTGTATATATATAAAGTTAAAAATATGTGTATTATATATAAATTATTTTATTTATTTTAATTTTTTTTATTAATATCAATAATATATTTCAAATAATTTTTTTTTTTTATGTTTACAAATTAATTGTGAAAGTAAAATAATTTTTAAGTTCTTATTATATATGGTAATTATCATATAATTAGATTTCTTATTAGATATGATACTTATTTCATTAATATGATAATAAATGTAAAAAAAGCAACAATGTCAATTACTTAAAATAAACGGATAATTTTATCCAAAAAAAAATATAAAGCGTGATTTAGACTTTTGTATTTATGATAAATATTCGCACACATTAGTTATATATTTTTTGTTGGGAAACTAAAAAATATAACACTCCTAACAACCAAAATAACACTCTTATTATTAACTCAATACTAACTCATATCCCTCCAAATTTAAAAAATGATGCTATTTTTATTATTATAAATTTTAAGGAGTGTTATTTTAAGTAATTTTCCAATTTGTTTTTATTGTAACTAAAACTTATACAAGGCTAAAGTGCATCTATTAAAAAATAAAAAATATCTTACTAGTTTTATAATTGTATGAAAAGCACTTTAATCTTGTTTTTTTTTTTAGCTCACTCTTACTACCCCAGTTATGAAAATAAACGTTCATATCCCCTCGTTATGAAAAATTAACATTTTAGTCCCTTAATTTATTAAAATAGAGAACTTTAGTTGCCAATTTTTAAAAATAAAACAACTAATATTTGCACTATAGTGCTCATATTACATAAATGTGAGACTACAAGTGTCATATTGAAAATAACAAAACAAAACAGTTTATTTTTACAAATAAGGCACCCTATTAAAAAGTACATGAATTTATTCTCATGCCATGAAGTATGTGATTACATGTGCCTTTTTCCTTGAATCAAATGGTATTATTGGAAAGCAAAACATCAACATATCCTAATGGGATCCCAACATATTGTAAAAAAAAATATGACAAATAAATTATAAATGAGGTGAATAGTTATAGAATAGACCATAGAGATAGAAAAGATAGAAGATCCTCCACGATTATGCTTAAATCGACCACCACATACTTCTATACATACAACACTCTTTGTCTTTTAAGAATGAGAGTTAATGGAGGATGTGTTATATTCATTATTTTTGGACTAATTTTATTAGTTGCTCTTTTTATTATATATTAAGTATATTTGTTTTAATTTTAAAAAATTAGTCGCACTAGTCTTATATTTTATTGGTTTAAAGTACCACAATATCACTTACATAAAGAGACCAATCTTCTCATGAATGATTTAATTTAGAATATTCTCAACCTCTCTTCTTCATTAACTTCATTCTTTTGTATTCTACAAGCTTCTTATACCCACCGCGTGTGTCCCGTGTTACTTCTTCAAAACCTTAGTTGCTAAGTACATCGTGAATTATATAAATTTATAGAATATAGTAATAATATTCTTATATATATAAGTATTATTTTTCTATCATAGAAGAAGCATGAGTTGAATTTTACATTGAAAAAATGAAATTTCTTTATAAGATATTAAGCATTCATTGGCTCTTTGAAATTCGACCCTATAGTAATATGGAATCGTTATCTGGTTACGTTTTGTCATAAAATTGTCCTTAAAGTTAGGTTAAAAAAAGAAAAAAAGAAAGAAAGTTAAAGCTAGGTTGATGAAGAATAATAAATTTAATAATATATAGCGCATGATGTCATTTATTTATTTTGGTGTTAGTCATGTAATATTCTAAAAAGATTAACTAGGAATGCCAAAATACTATACATGCAGTATTCAGAAATCAGAACCATATCAACTTGAAATCTAGTTTTTAGGTTACTCTGTCATGAATGATCGATGAAACATTAATCTTTATGACTCCAAACTATTAAATTTGGACCCTTATTTTCTTTTTATTTGATTAATTAAGGATGTATTTGAAAACGATTTTTATTTTTTATTTTTTCTTTCAAGTCACTCTGTCATGAATGATCGATGAAACATTAATCTTTATGACTCCAAACTATTAAATTTGGATCCTTATTTTCTTTTTATTTGATTAATTAAGGATGTATTTGAAAACGATTTTTATTTTTTATTTTTTCTTTCAAGTGATTTATAATCAGATATATATGTTTAAGATAGTAATATCTAATTTTGATTTTCATATTTTATGGAATAGTTAACATAATATGTAGTATTCGTAAATCTTTATAAAGAAGATTTTTTATTATGAATTGTGCCTTCTTCTTTTTTCCATTTTCACTAATATTTTTCTAAATATATAGTAAATCAAGTTTATAACATTTGTATGCATTATTATTGAAAGAAAATGATTAAAAACATAAAATTCATAACTAATAACCAAAAAATTTCTTAATACTATAAGCTTTTTGAAAGGAAAAAAAAAAAAACATAAATAATAAATTGTTATCAAACAACTTATATGGGATTTTGATTTTTTTTGTCCTTAAAAAATCACAAAGTAAAAATTGTTATCGAACATTTGATGATTGTTTAAAAAAATAATAAATTAAAAAATTAATTATTTAATTACAAATCAAACATTGCCTAACATTTTAATTAGACAAATGTAATCCCTTACTTTCTTTTATTGGAGTGATTTGATCAAACCATTTAATTTAACGAATTTAATCTCAAACCTTTTGAAATTGGGTAAGTTTAATAGTCATGTATTTATTGGACTAATTAGGTTATTTTTGTGTTAAACATAATGAAGATATAAAAACACTTCAATCTCATGTATTTTGCTAGCAATTATATTTAGTGCATTTAGATTGAGTAGCCTTTTTTGCGATAATTTAATTTATTAATTTTGAAAAAGTGATAATTTAGTTCAATTGGTCAATTTTTTTGTTTTCTTTAATTGTATTTAAAAAGAAAATTTTTAACATGAATAATTATTGAAGCATTTTTTTAAATAAAAATTTAAAAATAGAAAAAAGAAATTGAAGAAAAATATAAAAATTAACTATTTGAGCCTATGCTTTTATTTTTTCATAAATGGTACGTGGATTAGAGATGACAACGGGTCAATTTAGGTCAGATTCGAACTATTTTGACCTGCGGTTCAAATTGAACTGAACAGTTTCAAACAAAATGGATTCGGTTCAATTCGGGTAATATCTGCGGGTCAAAAAAACTGAACCATTGACCCATTTTTTAAAAAAAAAATGAAAAAAAAAATATTATAATTTTTTATGTAATTAAATTTTTTTGTAAATAAGCCGGTACTCGAATGGTGCCCCGAATTGAATGAATTTTTGCCCCGAATCGAACTGTTATAAATAAAATGGATAATGTTTGGATCCGTTTTCGAACCGTTTTATTCCAAATCGAACTGGCCCGAACGGGGTCAGATACCTGCAGGTACCCAAACCGTCGATTCAAATTATCATCCCTAATTGATCATCCATTCTAAAAAGAAAATAAATCTGGTTACCCGCCCTTAAAATAATAAAAAAACTCAAAATTGAATTCTTATGTTAAGTCGTCACCTCATCGGTACTTGGGTGGGATTCTGGGAACAAACTCCTTTTTTTCCTTTTTTTTTTTTTTTTAATAAGATGATTGAGGGCAAATTGGTTAGACAAGAAAAAGTTTTTTAATAAATTAAACAGTTACACCCTCCTACATCCACACACGTAAGTTTGAACCCACACGTTCACAATTCTCATAAGGGGTTACATTATTGCACTGCAACGTAATTAGTTAAAACTATAATTTTATTTAAAAAAAAATAAATCTGTGTTTTATTAATTCATCGATAAGTTTGCATCAAAAGCTAAAATAGAATGAAGCCAATATGGGCTTTCCTCTGACCATGTTTTAAACTATTACATTACATGTTTAACCATCCTTAGCTAGTTTATGAGGTAAAATTAGCTCGGCAAAAATAATCACACGAAAAACATCGAGTTCTTGTGGCCAAACTGCGAACTGCCTCAGCGAAATTACTTATTCACACTGTAAACAGTCAGCTGTGAATCGGACTCCAAAATCATATCTTGACAACCTACTTTTAGTCTAAACTTCGACCCTCACCACATTGCATGAAATTCAGCAACTAGGGGGAGAAAGATCGATCCGTCGTATTATCCCCCATAGCAACAAATACTTGCCCAATTTCGTCTCGAATAATACAATTAAAACCTAAATTTTTATCCCTAGCAGAAATAACATCATCTACAAATTTGCAATAATTATAAATATTGTGTCAAAATTTGATTGCTTCTTGCATAGAAGGCCTACATAACTTTGTTATTTAATAATATTAAATATTTAAAGAGTCAATTACAAACTGACATATTATTTAAGATTATTATAAATTCGTGATATATAGTATTATGGTATTTCTTCTCGGCTTTTTTGAGAGGAGTAAAAAAAAAAAAAAAACATATTTTTACTTAACTTTCGACCGATGCTTTCTCATGCATGAAGTGTGAACACAACATTTTCTTTGTTCCATGTTTCGAATCCTCAGGATACGAGAATTAGAAAAGAAAGAGGTACTTTAGCAATTGATTACCTTTTATTATTTAAAATTACTTACTAAGATTAGGATTATTAGTTTGCCTTCTTTAATGTTAGAGAAAGATGCCATATTATCATATTTTTATATTTGCTTTGTAATTAACTTTTTGTTTTTCTTGATTATATTGAAGAAAAATTCTAGTTTTTGAATATTCAAAATGCTCGTATACAAGGGAGTGAAATTACTACTATCAAAAAAGATATATATATATATACACACACTAGTAAATTGCACGTGTTTAGCATATATTATATTTTACTTTTTTTTTGTTATATTCCCCCGAGATATTAAAATATATATTTATTAATTTTTTTAATAAATAAAATACTAAAAATTGATCAATTATTTAATTATGAAAAAAACTCATTGTGAGCACAGCAATATCAATACTCAATTTGAGAGACTCAAACTTAAAAAAATAAAAATGAAAATAATTATTCATCACAAAATTCAAATTATCTAGAGCATGAAAATAATTGCATTACAAATATAAAAAGATAAGTTTTAATTATAAAATAATTAATGCTTAGGTAGTATATAAGTAAACTCTTGTAATAAAAAAGAAAATAAATAAATAAATAATAAATAAATAAAATTAACAATAGTGATATTTTTTCGTAATTAAATTTGAAGAATTTTGTACATTTCTTTAATTATAATACTGCTATTATTTTAAAAATAAATATGTATTTTAACTTATCTAAGACTTATAATATAAAAATTAAACCATAAATAAAATTTTTATAATCTTATCTTTTATATTTCAATTTTTTTTCCTTCTTTACTTGTTACGGTTTTTTTTTCATTTATTTTTTAACTCATTATTTTTAGAAAGGAAAAATAAAAAATTAATTTAAATGTATATTATGTATTTTAAGTTATATAGGACTTCTTGTAATATATATATATATATATGCACCGTTCTTTACTTTAAAATCAGCACTAAATGATTAATTAAACGCGATTAAAATACGAGTCTTAAACAATGGTAAAGTCACAATTATTATGAAAAAAATTTATAAAATATTTTTTTTGAATATTTGTTAATTGTTACGGTCTTATTTTACAAAAAACTTAAGGGAAATTATCTAAAATAATATCCCTAAAACTTATAATAATAAAATAATATTATTTTTTTGAATTGAGAGTATATGAGTTAGTATTGGATTAATATTAAAAGAATTATTTTTATTATTATAAATTTTAAATAATATTATTTTTATTCTTTTAAAAAAAATTAATTATATAATGTCACATATCTACCTTAATTTGTTTTCGAAATGGAATTTGATACACACTATTACTAAATGTACTAAGTATAGTACGTAATGAGTCTAGTGACTCAGTCATTACTTATTAGATAAATAATAATTTGATATATATTATTGGAATTTTTATTATATTTAGTGATTGATGTATATGAATTGTAATATTTAACCATTCATACATTTACATTATTGACACATGTTACTAATAAAAAATTATCCAAATTGATACATTTTCTGGGTTAGTATTACGGTTATAATTTAAATTATTATTATTATTATAATGTTTAACAATTTTATTTAATAATAATAATAATAAAATGTAATTAATTATAAGATTAAAAAAAACATTTAAAGGTGGCTCAAAGCAAAATATAAAAACGAAACGCTGAGTATTTTTTATAAATTTAAATTTCATTGATAAATAATTAATTAATGATATGAGATTATTTTTGATAAAATATAAATAATAAATTAAATAATTAAATATGTAAATAAAAGTTAATTTTCTTGGGAAAAAATCAGATGAATTAAAACTTATTTTGAATCTTATTATCTACTTGAGATTTTTTTTTAAAGAAATGAAATAAAATAAAATATAAAGTAAATTGTCTATAAAACTATAATGTTTATATCTAAAATTTGAACAAAATAAATTTTTGAACTTTGAGTAGAATATGAAATGAGATATAAAAAAAAAAAAAAGAGGAAGAATAAATGCCTATAAAAAAAATGGACATTTTTATATTAAAAAAAATTGTGAGAAAAAAAGTAAATTTGGATTAAAATCCTAGTATATTAAAGAATTCAATTATAAGATATAAATAAAAAATAATAATAAGTACATTTATGCACAAAAAAAGGTATCAAATAGATTAAAAAACATGCTAAAAATCGAAATAGACAATGTGTATGAGATAAATAAATCCATCTAAATTAAAATTGAAGCAAAAATACACTGCAAAATATTGTGTTTTTATTATAAACTTATCCGGAGAAAGCAAACTTATATTAGAGCATATCTCTTTTCAATTTTTAATTGAAAAAAAAAAAAAAAAAAGTATAAAAAAGAGTGAGAGAGATGATGACTAGGTTTTTTATTCTTCTCTCCATGATAACTGCCGTCAAATTGTTAAAACTTTCATTTATTATTTTATTTACTTAATCTTAATAATTAATTGGAAAAAAAAAATGACATTATTAAGAAATATATATATATATATATATATATATATATATATATATATAAGAAATGCAGGAGTTGTTTTATCTTCTTTACTAAAACTAAGAGTTCATCTTTCCTATTAATAATGTATAGGTCAAAGTTTGACCGTCAAACTATGTTATTAATCTCTAATTTTAAATAAATTTATACATAAATTTTTAAACTTTTTAAACATATAATTTACTCTCTAAAATTTTAAAATTTTGTATATAAATTTCTAAACTTTTAAATCATATAATTTAGTCTCTATATTTTTAAAATTTCATACATAGATCTTAAAATTTTAACACAAATATATATATTTTAGTAGCCAAATTAGAACCTATGTGTAAATTTTTTAAAATTTGTAAAATAAATTATAGAATTTAAAAATTTAAAAATCTATGTGTAAAATTTTAGAATTTTGGAGAGTATAAACTGTATGATTAAAAAGTTTATAGATCTATATATATAAATTTACTTAAAGTTTAAAAACTAATGAAGTAGTTAAACCTAATAAATAACATGTAAATTGTTATTTTCATAAATAATTTTTATTAATAATAAAATTATCCAACAATAATAACACTATAATATAATTATTTATAAATAATAAAAAATTTATGTATTATTTTTGTAACAATAAAAATTTTATTATAAAATATTTTTATCTTAATAATATTGAATTAGATACATAATAATTTTTTTAAAATAAATATATTTTTTAATAATTTTTATTTTCTTTTAAAAATATAAAATAAATATTTTTTTTTTAAATTAGAGCCCCTATTTAATTAGGAACTAAAGCAACAAAACATGAGCCACCTTTAAATATTTTATATATTTTTATTGTAATATTAATAAAAATAATTATTGTAATATCTATAACTAAGAAAGTATCCGCAACTCCGAAAATTAGTTATATCAACTTTGGAAGGATCTGTAACTCAGAAAGTAATTAATGATGGTTCTTTTGCTAAGCTTTTTTAAAGTAAAAAGGATAGGTGGTAGAGTTTTTTTTTTTTCCTTCTTTTTTTTGTCATGGGTCTCTTTTTTTTTTTTTGCTATATACAAGCCTCGAACTCGAGAGCTCCCTCTTATTAGGGCGGTTACAATGCCATTGGGCTACCAGGGCCTTGGCGTCATGGGTCTCTTTAAAAGATCTGATTAGAGTTTATGTGGGTCATTGTTAGAGGTTTTTTTTTTTTTTGACATATGTTTGAAACTTTTGAAGCCATTGTTTTCGTGCCATAGTGTTTGGAATAGTAATTGTGTCGAATTATATTTATATCGTATTTATTTTATAATATTTATGTTACGTTTGTTTGTATAAAGCATAAGTCATTTTTAATTATATATTAATTCACATATTATAATATAATTAATTTTAATAACAATGTTTTCACAAATATTTCAATATTTCACGTTTTCAATTTAATAGTAATGTGACTTCATCAATACAACTTTAACATTGCTCAATTAAACAAAGAAAAGAGAATTAGTTAGGAATAAAAAAAAGCAAAGACAAACTCAAAAAGCAATGTCTAAAAAAAAAAAAAAATCTTTGTTCCTGGCCCAAAAAAAAGCAGCAGCAATATTTGTTAACTTGAAGAAGAAGCTTGAAAGAGATAAAACAGAGCCTGCTGACTCGTCTTATACTTGTCTGTTATGTATGAGATTATTCAACATATAATATGGTAATACTCATACACTACAGTACCACGTACATGCACACACGCAAAGATAAAAAGCCCAGAGTCATAACTCCCAAAAACCCCTCCACTCTTTCTCAATATCGAATTAACAATAGAAAACAGAGCTTTTTTTAGCTCAGTTAATTCAATATTCGAAACCTTCTTGCTTGGAAATGAGAGTACCCATTACCTCTACTCAAAACAACAACAACAGATCAAATTTAATTAGTTTTCAAAGTCCTTCTCATACTCCTAACTTCTGCTTCGAACCCAAATCGGTTCTTGATCTTCGTCGGAGTCCTAGCCCCGTAATTACCACAAAACCCACCAAGGTGAATTCTTCAATTTCAGACTTTGTTTCGTCTCAGCCAAATGACCCAATTGAATGGGACGAGCAAGTTTTGCATAGCTTTGAATGGGATTCAATTATGACTGATTTGGGGATAAATCATGACTCTGCCTCTGTACTGAAGTGTGAGAATCAAATTTCAAATCTACCCGAATTTCAATTTCCAAATCCACATAATTTTGAACCAACCCAATTGGTAAACTCCTCTGAGTTCAATCCCTTTGTATTGTATTCCAATCAGCAGAATCATCCAAACCCAAACAACACTTTTGATGTTTCTCTTGACTTGATTGATGATCAATTCGCATATTGGAACGTTGGATATGAATTCATAGAAGATCTTATCCGTACAGCTGATTGTTTTGACTCGGACGATTTACAACAAACCCATGTGATATTGGAGCGGCTCAATCAACGACTAAGATCTCCTCCAATTGGAAAATCAGTCGGAAAACCTCTCCAACGAGCAGCTCTGTATTTCAAAGAAGCTCTTCAATCTCATCTAGCCGGTTCCAACCGCCCGGCTCAACTCTCTTCTTGGTCAGAAATTGTTCAAACCATCAGAGCTTACAAGGCCTTCTCTAACATATCTCCAATCCCTATGTTCTCTCAATTCACAACAAACCAAGCTCTACTAGAAGCTCTCAATGGATCCTCTTTTATTCACATAATCGATTTCGATATTGGGCTTGGAGGACAATACGCTTCTTTTATGAAAGAACTCGCAGAAAAAGCTAACGGTTCGAGATTTAATCCACCATTTCTTCGAATCACTGCTATTGTTTCTGAAGAATACGCAATTGAAAGCAAGTTGATTACAGAAAATCTCTTTCAATTTGCTCAAGAAGTCAAAATTAGATTCCAGATTGAGTTTGTTCTTCTACGTAACTTTGAATTGTTATCTTTTAAAGCTATAAAGTTTATAGAGGGAGAAAAAACTGCTCTGGTTTTATCCCCTAATGTACTACGTCGTTTTAGCTCCATCAACAACGTTTCGGGATTTCTAAGCGATGTCCGACAAGTTTCGCCGGTTGTTCTGGTGTTTGTGGATAGTGAGGGTTTGGGGCAAGGAGAAAGTGGATCAACGACGTCGTTTAGGAGGAATTTCTTGAGCGGTCTTGAGTTTTATGCGATGGTATTGGAGTCGTTGGATGCGTCTATGGCTTCGGGGGTTTGGATTAAAAAGATCGAGACTTATTTGGTTCGGCCCAAGATACAAGCCGCCGTTGAAGCGGCGGCTGGAATGAAAGGTTCGGCTTGGCTAGAGGAGTTTCTTGGGGCCGGAATGAGAGCGGTTCAGCTGAGTCAATTTGCGGACTTTCAAGCCGAGTGTTTGTTAGGCAAGGTCCAAGTCAGGGGTTTCCACGTGGCAAAACGACATGGTGAGCTGGTTCTTTTCTGGCATGAGCGCGCCCTTGTTTCCACTTCGGCTTGGAGGTGTTAGGTATATGAAAAGGGAAAGTTATCATAAATCTGTTGAGAGTTCATGATGGTCATAAAATTATTGGATAATATGATTTCTTACTAATTTTCAATCACTAAATTTTATCATTACAATTCTGTAATGAATAGCATTGCTCTTTTTCAAAAAATATCAAGAAAAATAGCATTTTTTTTAATTTTTAATAACAAAAATAACATCCTCATGTTTAAATAATATATTTTTACAATTAAAAAAAAATGATTTTTACATCATTTTTTTAACTTCTGTTTAATTAAACGTTGTTCAAATTAAATTGTGATAATTTAAATCCGTTTAATATTGAACGGTTAATGTTATTGGAGTGCTATTTTTATTATTATAAATTTTAGAGATATTACTTTTAATAATTTTTCAAAATAGTTCATTTCAATTGTCTACATTAATCAAAATAGGAAAAATACAAGGTTGTTAACCGGGCGAAGTGGGATTAGAGACTCCCTCTTCGTCTTCGTCCACAATTTTGAATTTGTCATTTATCCTCACTTTAAATTCTTGTAAGGACATATAGAGAATCCTTAGTAGGGAACGAGAACCCTCAAATAGGGAATGGAGATCTAAGTAATATTAATTTTTTTTAACTTTTTAAAAAATAAAAAAATATTAATAATGAATATCTTATGATGAGAAAGAAAATAAAATTCCTAGCCAATAAATAATATTATACAATAAAAAAAGAAAGAAATAAAATTGTATAATAATAAATATATAATCTTTTTATATTAAATAACATTTATAGAATTTTGTTGAATAAATAAGAATAAATTATAAAATAATTATATGATTTTAATTTTTTTGAATTTAAGTAAATAGTTTAAGTAATATTTATAAAATAATTAGGCTTAACTACTTTATTAGTCCCTAAACTTTAACTAAATTTACACTTAGGTCCCTAAATTTTTAAAATTTTACATATAAGTTTCTAAACTTTTAATTCTATAATTTAGTACCTAAATTTTAAAAATCTATACATAGATCCTATCTTATGTACTAAAATACATATTTTTTAATTAAATTTTTAGGATCTATGTGTAAATTTTTAAAAGTTTGAAAATTAAATTGTAATATTTAAAAGTTTGAGAATCTAATTGTAAAATTTTAAAAGTTTGGGAAATAAATTATAAAATTTAAAAGTTTGAAGACTTAAGTGTAGATTTAGTTAAAATTTAAGGATCAATGATATAATTTAGCCAAATAATTGTTAATGTTTACAATAATAAAAATATAATTTAAAGATAAAATATATAATATATAATGCATAATTTAAAATTAGTTTGAATTTTATGTAACTAAATTTATAAAAAAAAATTAAAAAATATAAATAAATTTATATATTTATTAAAATAAGGTATATAATTTTGAAAAATGGGGTAATGAATGCAATCTCTTTCTTTTCCCTACCTTGTATTATAAAATATGAATTTTTGTCCCCCATTTTCTATTTTGTTGACTCCATCTTTGCCCCATTCAAATTATCCCAGCTGGGATTTTTGCCTAGTAAAGAAATATAAAAGAAAGAAAATCAATGTTCTTTATATTTCATATTATTTTTTATATTTTAATTAGTTTGAACTATGTTAAATTAAATTTTTTTTTTTTTGGGGTTTTAATGTCATTAGAAAAACAAAAACTTGGAAGAAAATTAGTACATTAAAAACCAAATTGTAAAAAGGTTTTGAGATGTAATAAATTGTAAAGTTAATTATTATTGATATTGGCAATAGTCCTAAAGGGAGTCCTTTTTTTTTTTTTTTTCAATAAAAAAAAATTATTATTGATGTTGGTGGAGGCTGTTTGTAATTTTTGATGAAAACAAAAAATAAATTACGAAAATTAATGGTGCAGATAAAATTAAGATCAGAACTACAAACATTTTTCTTTCTGATTTTGTCTGGATGCATGGACCGAAAAGCCTGGTGGCACTCTGTCTTGTAATTCATTTTGGAGATTTCTTTCTTTCTTTTTTCAGAATGAGAGAGATTATTGTTATTATTTTAATTTATTAGTTATCAAAACCAGCTTTAAAACCAAACTAACCACTTGAATTAAAAAATCTGGACAAGTAGAGAACGAATAAAACTTTGTTAAATAAAATTTTGATCATGCAACTAAAAGATATGCTATTTGATTAAAGGATCTTGCACAATATTACAATTTTGAAACTTGACAATAATTTATATATAGCTTGATGTCTTGAGCAATAATTCTTACCTACGATATAGCTGATTGTGAACTCCGAATTGTTTACACTGTTGCTAAACAATCATTTTCAAGCACAAGATTTGAGTACCCTTTTTGAATATCTAATTTTGCACCTTTTCTTTAGGCCAAACGTTCAGTAACATTCATAGATCTAGCCAAACGTTCACTTAGAACATTCTTCAATTTCAATGCTCTCCATTCATAGATCTAGCCACCACACCCAATCCGAATACACATGATTTTGAATCCCAACTTGCATCAACATTAATCTTACAATAGCCCAAAGGTGGGGATTGCCATTTAAGAAAAGTTAATTCGAATAGGATTTGCAACATTACAAGCGAATGAATTTATCATAAAACTAAACATAAAATTTACCTCCTGGGTTATCAAATCCTTTTGATCATGCACAAGACATTTCCATATGGACCATAGCAAGCACAAAAATTCCATTATTTTAGATTTATTGAACCTATAGTTGGATTGATTCTCAACCGATCGTGTTTAATCTACGCAATTTTTTTTTGGAGGTCTGGAGATACGGATCGATCCCACCATAGACAGATCAATCCCCCTATAAGTTGGATCAATCTATTAGTGTGTTGGATCGACCCAAAGTCTCACTGGCGTAACTTTTTTTATTGATGGATCGATCCCGCCATTTGTTATTAGATTTTTACACGTAATTTTTAATCCTAATCAGCCCTCAATTGCCTATCATAGTTTGACACATCAATAAGTGACGTATTTTTATTAGGCTTTTATAAGACAATACGATACACCACTATTTGCATGTAAATAGCTGCCTATGCTTTTGATTTTCTGAGCTTGTTGATTTTATGATTCATGTTGCTAGGCTTAGATTCATCTTTTCATATTTTATATCTATGCTCATTTATGCCTGCTTTATTCATTGATCATTGATCTATTATATTTGCATAGTTATGTTAGATTTGAACCTATTCATTATATCGTGAATCATTGAATACGGATTTGTGCTTAAACTATATTTGTTTTAGATTTTCAATTTGCTTCTAGTTACATTTGATTATCTAACTGAAGCATTTGATAGGACTTTTCAATGTATTAGTCCCTCTAGAATACACATTGCACTTGTGTTATTTGTGCTAACCTTTCAGATTGTTCCGTGAACGTGTTCAAGAGTTTGAGAAGAGTTGTTCGAAAAGTTAATCCAGATTTATTCACTTACCTTGAGGAGACTTTGAAAAAAAGAGTGATGGCTTGTAAATAGAGTACATAGGAGCTTTATCACTCTAAGGGTAGTCTAAGACTTCTTATACTTGAACATTTATTTTTTCATAGTGGACAGGTTAGGTGGTCCCAGTGCACCTGTGGTTTTCCTCTTAAGTCATATTAATCTAAGTTGTTTCCACCTAAAATCTACGTGTCATCCTTTTCTTTATTTTTACAATTATTCCGTAATTGCATGTTTGGCCGTTGTGATTAGTTTAGAAATTAAAATTAATAATAATTGTTATAATAAGCTATTCACCCCATCTAAGCTTTTTAGGTCCTTAACTTAGAACTTTCAGAGATTTTGAATGAGGCGTGTGTTGTAATTTAATTTTGGGTAAACTAACAAATACATCTTGAAAGTTACAAATATACTATCTAATTTTATTTTGTGATAAAAATATCATTTATATATAATTAATAGTATAAATCAATCATTAAATTCATTATTAATGTTATAAATCTACCATGAAAATTCTTATTAATTATATAAATCTACTACCAAAATAAACGAAAACATAATATAGTGGTATCTTATACTACTAGTTACATTTAAGTAATACTTTTATTATTCAATAAAATAAAATTAGATAATATATTTGTAGCTTTTTCCATAATTTAGTGATACATTTGCCAGCTTATCCTTTAATTTTAGAAGGAATTTTGTGTCATTTTTTTTTTTTCCCTCAAAAAGTTTCTAAATAGGAACTACCAACTCCTTTCTTCCCCCCGCCGTAAATCCCATTTTCAGTTCTTGTCATGCTTTTGGTTTGATATCTCTACTTTGTCTTATTTTTGCACTCTATTGATTCCGAACAAGTACAGTTCACGTTAATGTTTGTCCATCGTCATGTATAATAAATGCTGGTTTGTGTTTGCTCCTTTGTCCTCTTAGTTCTAACATGGTTGTTCAAACGGCTTTGTGAGAATTGATGTTCGGTTTTAAATGTATTTTACCTAGAGACTACATTAACTCATGTGACATCTCGAGTATATTTGTCTTAACTAAATTATATCATTAGTCTTCAATTAAGACATATGTATAAATTTTTAAAAAATTTAAAATTAAATTATAAAATTTAAAAACTTACGTGTAAAATTTTAAAAGTTTTGAGACTAAATTATAGAACTCAAATCTTAAATGTAAATTTAATTAAAATTTAAAACGGGAAGAATGTTCCAGAATTAAGCCTCATAATTCAAACAGTAGTGTGAAAGTATCTAAAACTCCAACAACTCCCATATTCAGTATCTTCCCAAGTAGTTTCTTGCGGGGTATGGCCAAAGAAAAGGGAGAAAATCAATTATTCCTGAGAGTGTTGTTGTCGGAGGCCATAGCTCAGGCGATGTGATCATGGGGACATCTTCGCATTGGTTCCAAGGAGCATGGGTCTAGACCGAGGTTTGGCGAGATATGATGATGGCAGTGAAAGCATGGGTAAATACTTCCACTACTAAATTGGTAAATACTTCCACTACTAGAGGTTCCTCACCACTTGAATGCGTAACTTCAAGTATGGTTGGCAATAAGAGCAGCAATTCGGCAATAGTCAAGATTTAGAGAGCCTACACCGAGGAAAAATAATACGTCTATGGCCATGGTTAACGGGCTTTGTTACTTTGCTATTGGGGTAAAACAGAACTCCATTTTGTTGTGTGGGTATGGTATTTGGAAAAGTTTCAAAGGACCCAAGCAATGACTTTTTCCGGTTTTGAGCACAAGAGCTTTCTCCAGGGGCCAATGAATATAGTTAAGATATTTATCTTAAACAAATTTGAATAAAAAATTATGGAGGGAAACATGCCTCACTTTCCCATCAACTTGCAAAATCTCCATCGATCCATTTATAGTAGGAAGAAATTATTCACCATTAATAAAATGCAATATTAATACAACTATTTAAAATAAAAAAAAATAAAAAATAAAAACCACACAAATACTCGTTACTTAATAAAAGAACAAGCAAATTCAATTGGTGGAGAACGTAACACCCTTCTGAATAGGGAAAGCAATGTTGGCCAACTGGGTTTTAAGAAGCCAGTCCAATTAAAACATAAACATACTCCATGTTCGTGGCTTCAAGCAATAGATTATTTTCTACAGAGACAAAATATAAACGGACCATGGGCATTGTCATAATTTTCAGTAGTTATAAAAAGGTCTTCAAAGAGTAGTAGTCTTTTGCAATAATTTCCGTAGGTTTCCTTAACAAACAAAAGAAACTATGTCTGTAGATTCATCAAGATTCTGGCTCAGTAAAAAGCTATCCAAAATAAATATTAAAGTTACATAAGATGATGAGGGTTAAAGGTAAAATTAGTAGCAAAAATAATTGTTCTACGCTATAGTATATTTAAGCCATGGTTGCTATTTATCTGGAGTCGTTCTTTTTTTCTGATATTAATGAATGCTTCAAATTTTAACTGTTACCCTCTCCACCATGAGACTGATGTTCCAGTTTTGCTAGTACTTCTGGTCCACATATTCGCGTTAATTCTTCCTGTACCGGAACAAATCCAAAATGCAGTTATTCAAATAAAGACATTTTACAGCATTGTTTTTACTGGGTTGGTTTAACTTATTTTTACTAACACTTCTCTATATCACAACTAACGTATTAATTCCTTATTGGATACAGTTATATTGGCCTGACCTGACTGTACATTCTAATAAGACTGTCCTATATCACTTGTGATTTATCACCAACTAATGATAAATAAAGTTTTCCTAATATTACAACATAAAAATTAAGAATTGGTCAGAGCTAAGAAGCTTCGAAGCTGGAATGGCAAAAATAAATGTATATAATGAGCGTCCATTGAATACCTTAATGGAACTATTCTCAGATGTAAGCTTTGCACATTCGTCGGAAAGCCTCTGTAGTTCATCCCTAAGGGTGTGATTCTCATTGTTTAAGGTCTCCACCCTTGCTTGTAGTTCTTCACATTCCGCCTAGTCAAAAGGAATGCAAAATCCAAGCAAATTTTAAATAATAAAAAAATTGTTTAGATGGTAGATTAAATCACACGTATAAATGAGATGGGTTTTTGGACAATACAGTCAACTATAGAGACTAGCCCTCTTAAGAGTATTCAGTTTCGGAACTATGTTGGTCACAGTGGTCTTCATAAAATGTATATTATAATATTTTTTTTCTTTTGTACATTTTTACTAACTTTTATCGACATTTATTAGAAACGTTTGATACTTTTTCATAAAATACTCGATTAAATTTATATGTCAATAATTATTGTTCAGTCAAATTAAAATTATATTTTTTACTATTAATTATTGTACACATTTTAGTTGGCATAAGTTCAGTCTTTATTCATAACAATTGTGTATGTATGTATAAGTGTGTTTATCATATATTAGAAATATTCATAACAATTGTATATGTATATGTATGTATGTATAAGTGCGTTATCATATATTAGAAATATATATGTTCATTTCATAACAACAATAATAATAATAGAGAAGGAAAATAACATCTAAAATTTATATTTATACTTTAATACAATTTTTTACTTATAGATTAAAACGTTTTCCATTTGTCACTTAAACCTTGGCCCCCTGAAATTTTCATTCTAGTACCGTCACCAAACAGTCCATTTTGTCATGTTCTTAGGGGTCATGTTGTGTTTGTTTCTAGCCCAAATTCACATGTTTTTAATATTATAACCATTCAAATTATTAGTAGTCAAGTTAGTTATTTATAATAATAAAAAAAGACAGTTATTTTTACGAGCACAAAAGAAGTAGCACTAGCAGTCAATTCTAACTAAAAAAATAATTTGTATGGTATTGTGTTCGTGTTGTATATAAAGCCCCAAATTGTAACACCCCTCTTATTCCATCTATTTTAATGCGATTGAGGTGAGATATAATAAGACAATTTGTGTCAATCATGTGTATTATAATTATTTTTAGGAGCATTGCTAAGGCACACACCTCTCTTTTAAGGCAAATCCTTTCTCATTGCAAACATGTTAATTTCTCAAACCACACATAAAATTATGTTGACATTTCAAAAGTTGCTCAACTTAAATCCACTATTAATAAGTTAAAATCCAGCAATTTCTCTGAAGGCAACTGCTTGGAAACATATTAAAATGTAGAAAGTACTGCTTGAACTGCTAAGAAAAGAGAGAAAATATTCCAGATTTTAAAGCCTATGTATTACATCCAAAATAAACAAAGCCTGTGCACCGCATAACAGAAACTAAGATAGCTCTAAATTATTTTTTCCTTTATAACATCCTAAGTTCTAAATGATTCACCCAACAAGTAGAAAATGAATCTAAGTCAAAAGTATCGAAACACAAGAGCACTTAATAGACATTAAGATTTGCCCACACCCCTCCAGTAGAGGGAGGTTCGAGTCTCCCTACCTCCATTTGTAGATTTTGGTTACATCTGATTGGGTGCTTATCCTTTATTAAAAACAGATTTAAAATTGTTGAAATTAAAAAATAAAATTATGTTAACGCATAAGGTGTTATGCCTATAAGAACAGTGGAGAAATAGTAGAAATAGTAGAAATTGCATTGCCTTTCAAATTATTCTAATTGGTGGGTTGCTTTTGAACCATTATCTCATTTTGATCATGTTAATAGTTTTGGGACCGATGGCACTGGCCAACCCACATATACATCTTCAAATGCAGACAAGTAAAGCCATACCTGCTTGCGTAATCTTGACCTCCTGGCTGACTCCCTATTAGATTGCTTCCTCTTTTGTCTTTTAAGCTCCCGCTCATCCTGTCAAATCAAAAGGCACATTAAGAAGAAATATTAAGCATAATTAATGATTTCGAACAAAAGCAATCTCTGGCCTCCAAAGTTATTTTTCACTGTTATAGGTATCAAGTTATGTACAGTCCATGGCTTCCCATTCCCACAACATTAAACCCAACCAATGTCCTCATAAACTCTACATGAGGACGGGACTATTTTATAGTAACAAAAGGCATATAACAGTGCATGAAATGAAATTGAGTGGCAACTTGGATTATCTCAATTCTTTTTACCATCATGTTGAAAATTTGAACATGAGAATACAGTGTTTATGTGAGAGAGAATTTAGCAAGACTCATACTTGAACCCATTGGTCAGGCGGAACAGCTGATGCATTTGATCTCATTTTTGTGCCAGAGGATGCATTCCACAAATCCATGCCGATATTCAGATTGGTTGCAGGCATAGAAACTACAGGCTTTCCTGGCACTGAAGTGTTGTTTTGTGCATTGGCTCCTGAGATATTTATGAGTTGTGAATACGAGATCAATTCATCAATTTCTTAGGCCAGGAATGGACAAAAAATAAGTTGAACACAAGCAAGGTACCCTCTTGAAGCATCTGATCAAAGCTTCCCTTTTTGCCAGCAGAGAATTCCTATAGACATTCAACACATAAGCTAGATGGAAAAGGCTACAATATCAAAATGTCATTGGACCATAGAAGTGGCCAAAATTGATTTCAGCTCTGACTCATTTCTTATCCATGAATTTTAAGATGAATAAAAACACACAAGATGAGAAAATACATCTGAAGCATAAATATATACCTGTTGATTATTGTTCTCATCACTTCCATCAGATGAACCCTCACAGCCACTCTCGCCACTATCAACCATTAGAGAGTTTAAAGAAAGAAGGGGGAAAAGTAGGATCGGGAACATAAAGAATAAATCAACAACAACAAAACAATTGATTCGATACATTCGAAATAAGAAATTGAATTGAAACCTCAAAGTACATTTCTAGCAACAAGGCAAGACTTAGCAAACCTTTGTGAAGCACCATCATTTCCGGAACCAGAAGTTGCTTTTCCACTATCCCCACTCTTACCACCAGCAAGCCCTGTATTTCCAGATGTCCCCTTGGTCTTTTTCACTGACGCACGGTCTTTTCCATCTGAGTTCTTCCCATTTGACTCAGGATTTGTATGTACAGTCACATTAGTCTACAAAAGAAATGAAACAAATAAGCACTAGAGATTCAGCTTGACATCATCCTACTGGAAACAGACATCCTTCTAACCAAAGAAAGGGTCAGTTGCATAATGCAAATAGAAGGGACTCTGTATTCAAATTGATAATCTGAAGGGGGGAAAATAGCAAAGGTGATTAGAAGCAAAATAACATACAGTGGTCATATTAGGATGAGCATAAACTGCTCCAGGAGGATACATAGCCGGGTATGGAACTGGGGTTCCATATGGTGGAATCAAAGGATGCTGAAAAGTTGTCAACATGAGAATAAATAAGAACTGTCTCCTAAAAAGAAATGAATTCCAATGCATCATACAAAGTAAGAGAAGAGACTAACCTGGCCTCCCCACATATAGGGATGAGGAGTTGGAGAAGCAACTGTTGAAGCAAAAAACGGAGGTGGAGTAGCTCCAGCTCCATAATAAGCCTAGATAAGCATCCGAGCTATGAGCTATTTGGTTTTTGTTTCAAGATATGAAAATTTATTGCTAGATTCGGTTGACAAATACGTCTAAGTTACGTAAAAATAAAACAAATGCAACATATTTCATCACAAACCTGCATAGAGTTTGACCAATCAGGATATGAAGGTGCCACCGGTATATCCTAAGAAAATATTGAAATAAATTGAGAATATGAGTTGAAGTACCGTTTTGAGGTCACAGAATCGCAGGTTTTGGAAGTTCAAGTGAAAATGGTACCAAAACCGTAGATTTAGCAATCCATAGGACGCAGAGGTGTTTTGTAAGGCTGTACTTTTTTTTTTTTTGGGGTACATTTTTCACCAAATCTCCAAAATCTATCTATTTCGGGCCCAAACTGGGAAATACCTGGATTGAAGAAGTTTTGATAGGCTTAGAAGGCGCACTCTCTTCCCCTGTTCCCATCAGATTGGATTTGGCTTGGACCGTGTAAATTGTCCCTTTTTGGTTCAAAAATGTATTACCAGTTTCCGCTAATAGTTTACACTGAATCCATCAAAAGCAACAGCTATAAATACATAAAATTTATTGTTACTTATGACTATGACAACCTTCTCTAAAAGCAATCATGCGATTCATTCAAAATGTTGAACAAATCAATCGCGAAAAGTTGAATCAATTTTTTGAAAAATGCCTATATGTTGAGCTCAGGTCATTGAATTAAAATAGTCTATAGAATACAACTAAAACTAAACTAAAGACTCAGCTCGACAACCTAAAACCACTTATCAGCTCCAAAATAACATAAATCAGTAAATCTGCACTCTCTCTCACCCTTTTTTTTTTTTTTTTCCCTTTCCTCTCTCATTAGATAGTACAGAAACGGTATGGAATAAACAATTCCACTGAACCACAAACAATAATTTCTCAAAACACAAACTATTTGACCAAGAAGCCGCAAGCATCTAATCATAACAACTCTCAAGTATTTAACAAATCTCAGAATTAAGCTTAAAGAAGCATGATTTATCAGAACCAAATTTTTTTAGAAATTACAAAATAATTAATTCTCAAACAAATAGTAAATAGTAATTGAAATAATGAGACAAATTATTGGGAGGTTAAATCAGACGTGTACAAAGAAAAGGAAAGCGAGCAAAATCAGGAGAGATAGAGAGAAAGAGAGTGACCGAACCTGCTATGATGGCGTTTGGTTGCAGATTTAGAGAGAATGAGGTGGAAGTCCAGGTGGCCTAGGAAATTTATAAAGCAAAAGAAACCCTTGGCGTTTCACTTGTATATAAGATCAACGGCCAGAGTTTAGGGGCTCAAAACAGAACGCAATCTCAGCCGCCGTCAAACTTTAAAATTAGAAACCCAAACCTAGCGAAAATACTAAGAAGAGAGAGAGAGAGAGAGAGAGTATAAAATCAACCTTATCGTATCGTCCTTTGGTATTTTCCTGAAGAAATTTGAGAAAGAAAGTTGTAGTTGTAGATTTGTAGTTGTAGTTGTAGTTGTAGTTGGATGAGTACGTCTGTGTCTTTATTTGCGCGCGTTTAGAATAATAGGTGTCAAAGACAAAGATGTGTGGATTTGGTTGAATCGGTGTGGCATTGATGTGTTGCTTGGTTTAAAGTGGTGGGATGGACACGTGCTAGAAAGAGGAAACCAGCTGTCCACGTTTAAGTGGATCAGACTGCCACTCTTGTAAAATTATTTATTTCTTTTTTTATCAAGATGATTTTTTATTTTTAAGCAAGACATAAACCTACAATATGTAATTTTCCATTAAAAATTTATGTAACCCTTAACAAATAAAAAATTATTCATTTACATCCTCATATTAAAATAAATAAAAAAGATTAGTAAAAAAAAAAAAAATATATATATATATATATATTGCGTACTTTTTTTTCCTTAATATATAATTTATTTTTAAACATCTACATGTTTTTTACAGTACAAATAAATAAATATATATATGTGTGTGTAAAAATATAAATTTTTATAATGTTTAAAAAAATTAATTAAATAATAAAATTATTTAAATATTAAAAGTTATTTTCTTATAAAAAATATTAAATTATAAATGGTATTTTTTTTTGTTTTTCCTTCCTCATTTCATTTTAACTGTTGTGAATTAACATTTCAGTTTAATCAATCACCAATCCATAAAGATCTCGGTATGACTCATCCTCACAACTAACGGATAAGCCCTTTTCCTCTATTTTTTTATGCCATTTTTTTTTAACTTCCACTAGGGGACGAGAACGACTGGAAATCTGAGTACGGCTTGCAGCATTCTTTGCCGCGTCAGATTCCAATTGATAGATTTGGATTTTATTTCGTTTTTGTTATCCACAATAAATTTAATTGTTTTGTTTTTATTATTGCCACACGATGTCAAAAGTACCAAAATTTTACACTTAAATTTTTAACACACTGTTATATTTTACAATGTGATAATTATTTTAAAAAATTAATAAATATTTTTTTATTAAAAATTATCTTAAATAAAAATTTTAAAATTTATAATAACAAAAATAATATATTAATAACATTGAATAGAATTTAAATCGATTGTAGTTTACAATTAAATAATATCTAATTAATTATTATTTAGAATTAAATTTATATAATTATTACATTTATTTAATTTAAATGATATTCAACTCACAAACATTTAGTAGGATATTTAAATTGAGTTTTTTTTTTTGCAAACATATATAAATTAAATATAAAAATTGTTGTGTTTATAGATACAAGTTATAAATAATATTTTTTCTTTATTTTTACATAATATTACATAAATATGTAACTAAACATAAATAACATGCTTAAAATATGTATAGTTTGGTATCATTAACATTTCTATTGGCATAATCAATTATATGAATAAAATAAATTATTGACAAAAATATTATGATAATAGTAATAAAAATAGTCGTAAAAATATCATTATTATTTATTTGAAAAGCAATATTACTATATCAAAAAAAGGTTTATTTTAATTTGCATACTCGATATGTAAATACTATCATTTTTTTATCGAGTTTGATATTTTAGTGGTATTTTTATTAAACAAAAAATATATATTTGCACTCATATTATAAAATTAGCATATCAATAGTCTCCTAATTTAATAAAAGGTACATCAATGGTTCAATTAAAAAACACTAATTTATAGATGGATAATTTTATCTTTATAAAAATATTTATTATGTTTTTTTCAATTTCATTAAAAAATAATCATATTTACCCTAACAACCATTTCTACCTAAGGGTGGCAATCGTGTCGTGTTAGCCGTGTCCGTATCGTGTTCGTATCGTGTTATTCGTGTCTGCATCGGATTCAGTTCGTATTATTCGTGTCAAATTTTTGTGTCAGTTGACACATGAGAAAATTTATTCGACTTTTTTTGGTGTTGCCTATTTATAATAATAAGAAATAACAAAACATTTAAAAACATGAAAAAATTATTGATCAATTCTTACTAAAAAAAATTTCGTGTCGTGTCGTGTTCAGTTCTTATTATCGAGTTGTGTCAGAAATTGCCACCTCTATTTCTACCTCTATCATTCTTCTTATCCTGTGCCCATGATCCCATCTCACTATTTTGCCCATCAACTATTATTTTACTGTTTACTGTAGAATAATTCAAAAATGCAATTTTTATTAAAATTAAAGTTAAACAACCACCAATAATCGTGACTATCGTTATCTCATTTCTTCCGATTCTCTTGACTCCCATATCCTTTTTTTTTTATTACTGTGTGCTCGATCAAAACTATTTTTACTTTAGGTTTGATAGAATAAAAAGTTGTTGAAAATGATGAAAAATTTAGTGAGATAAGAGTGAATGAAAGGGTAGTAGTGATAATTAGGACAAGAGATAAGTATTTCAAATAAGTTGATGGTAGTTTAACTACAAATTTAATATAAAAAAAATATAAATTTGAATTGTTCTATAAAAAATACTAAACGTTAGTTAGCTGAAAAAGTAATAAAGTGATATTAGGATAAGATGGAGAAGATAATGAAAATTAATGATAACTACTATGATGATATGGAATATTTTCTTATTAAATTATAAAATAATGCAAGAAAATATAAAATAATAAATATTTTATAAAAATAAAATTATTTTTTTATAAATTAGATTAGTATTGTTCCTTTTGTTAAATAAAAAATGACTGATATATTAATTTGATATTATGAATCCAAATATATACATTTTATTTAATAAATATAAGATTGAAGTAGCAAATCTTTTTGGTCTTTAGATATTCAAGTCAATATCATTATTATATTTATTTAAAAAATAAATATTTATTGATGATGTAAAGATGTAAAATACAAGTTAGAATTTAAAAGGCCATTATTATTTAAATTATTATTATCATAACAATAATTTAAATAATTTTATTTAATAATAGTGATACTAAAATATAATTTATTTATAGTCTTAAAATATCTTGTATATTTTAAATTCATAATTTTAAAATTGTAAATTCAATTATATTAAGCATCTAGTACATTATAGACTAATATAACTTGTGTGGGTTAAAATTTTTATCTAATCGTATAATATAATTTATATATTTTAAATATATGATTATACGGAATTTATAAAAAGTAATAAAGGAGGGTTTTTTTCTTTTTCTTTTTTTGTTGATAAGGAGTGCTATTCATATACTCACCATTTAACTTTACGGCATCCAGTTGCACAACTCGGTGTATAAGTAAGCGAAAAGTGAGTGCTAAAAAAAAATTATATTTCTGATGAAAAGTGAACATATAGTCATTTTCTTAAAACACAAACTATTAGTCTTCGCATTGTAAAATTATTTTATTTTATTAAAAATTACCCTAAATCCTACCAAGAAAAAATCTATTTACTATAAATTGGGATAATATTACAATTGATATGTTTAAAAAATAAATAATAATAAGTCATTATTTTATCCAATAATTATATCATATAAATTATAATTTATAATTATACCACAATTTATTGCATAAATAAGTGCTCAACTTTTAATAATAACTCTAATTTTTTTCTTCTCACTGCATAAATGTACTACACAATTAAGAAAGTCCAAATCAAACAACCCTTAAATAATTGGTCATAGACTCATCTGTCTGTCACATGAAAAGATATATATATAATTAATTTTCAAATTATACTGAATTGATACTTTTATTAATTATGGTAGGAACTAGCACAAGAATTGCATAAAAATATGTTACTAAAATTAAAAATGAACATAAAAAAAGGTAAAATTTTAATGTAATTAAAGGATATTTTTACGTCTCTGGTTCATTCACTTTCCAAAATTTCTCTTTTGATTGTATCCCGTCTATCTCTCTATGCATTTTTTTGAAGACTCAAAAAATCAGTTTCTACTCTGATAACCCATCTTGTTCGAAGGCTGTATATATCATGCTTGTGAAAGAGAAGGTCTATCATGTGTATGAAGATTTGAAGCTTAATCCCCACAGAGCCTAAAATATGACTAATCAGGCCCGTTGGTTAACTAAAGAAGCAAAAATCAAAGCAACTGAGGAACCCGAGTGATGATCTCCCACGTTTTTTAACCTTCTTCTCAGGCTTGTTCATCAAAGGATGGGTAGGTGTGTTTGAGGAGTCTCCCTTCATGTTGCTTTGTGAATGTTCAATCTCAACCACTTTAGTAGAAGGCTTATCCTCGTCAAGGAAGAAGCTCTGAAATAAGTTGTACAGAAAGTTGGTTATTTCCATAAATTCTGGTCGGTTCTTTGCGTCCTCTTCCCAACAAGACTCTAAGAGAGGGATAATGTCCTTTGAAATCTCCTCCAAGCTAGGCCGCACTTTCTAAAGATCAAAATATAAACCATCAAAAGGTTGCAACACAATGCATCAAATAAAGAAATGAACAATTGATAGAAATGTTTTTTTTATTAATTCATATGTTCTTATGAGTTTTTACGTGGTTTATATAAGCATATATTAACTACTACTACGATTGCTCTAATCAATGAACTAAGTGGCATGCAACTATTTGGTTCCAAGAAGTTTTATATGTCAATAGGTACCATAAATGTCGATAGGCGCCGGTTGTATTGATTGTTGGATTCATCACTTCTCTCAAGTTGGTGCATAGATGTCTCACATGTCTAATTTGACTGAAACTTCTACAAATACTCGACATGAGATTGTTTTAGTGAGAATATCGGCCAACTGATCTTTTGATCTAATTTTGTAAGTCCAAAGAATTTTCTTCTAACTTTTTCTTAATAAAGAATCTGTCAACTTACAACATGTTTTGTGCGATCATGTTGATATAGATTGTGAGCATTATCACATGCTACTTTATTGTTACAAAATAATTTAATTGATTCTTTAGAAGGATATCCTAAATCATTCAAGAGAAATTGTAACTACAGAGCCTTACAAAGCTCAAGTTTCATGCCTCTATATTCAATCTTTATGCACAAATGTGCGACAACATGTTTCTTACTTCTCTATGTTACAACGTTTCCCCTACAAAGGTAAAATAGCCTGATGTAGATCGTCTGTCAACTAATGATCTAGCCCAGTTTCTGTATATACTTCTATTCTTTGAAACTCTATGTTTTTAGTGAACAATACATCTTTTTCAGAAGAAGACTTCATATAACTCAAAATATGAATAATTGAATTTATATGTTGTTCTCCAAGATTATGCATAAATTAACTAACAATACTTAAAGTATAGGCAACATCTAACTTTGTATATGCCAAATACAATAACCTTCTAATAAGTTTTTAGTATCTTTCTTTATTTACTAGAATTTGATCAATCTTGATACATAACTTTAATCATTCTATTGGTGTATTAGTAAGTTGACATGCTAACATACCGGATTCTTTTAATAAATTTATGGCATACTTCTTTTGAGACAATAAGATTCTTTTTAAATTGAGAAACCTCAATGCCGAGAAAATATTTTAAGGAACCAAGGTCTTTTATTTCAAATCTTCTAAACAAATAACTATGTAGAGCTTTCATTTTTCAGAAACATTTCATGTTACTATCATATTGTCAACATATACAATAAGTGCAGTGATCTTCTCAAGATTTTTTTTTTCAAAAATAAAGTATGGTTTAAATTGTTCTGCTTGTAGTCAAATACCTTTATAGACTTTGTAAACCTACCAAACCATGCTCTTAGAGAATATTTTAAATCATATAGTGATTTTTTTTATCAACACACTTTTCTATCATGGATTTCTAATTTCCTGATCCCTAGTGGAAGATCCATATATATTTATATAAATCTCTATGTAGAAAAGCATTTTTTACATCAAACTGATATAATGACCAATCTAGATTTGCAACTAGAGATACCATGATTCGAACGGTATTAATTTTGGCTACAGGTGCAAATATTTTTGTATAGTTGATCCCATAAATCTGAGAATATCCTTTTGCAAACAATCTTGTTTTATAATGTTCAATCATACCATCTGTTTGGTATTTCACTGAAAAAAATCCATCAACATCTAACAATTTTCTTTGTTGGTGGATGATCGACTAGTTCCGAAGTTCTATTTAGGGTTAACTATTATGTTAATCCATAACCTTTACTCAATAATAGACTTTGATCTTCCAATCTTTTTTTCATATAAAATAGTCATTATTTTAAAATTTCACATATTTAGTCCAATTTAACATTTTTCGTTAATTTTCAATCTGAACATTAAATTTTGAATGTCACACGTGATCCATTTTAAACGTTAGTATTAATGACCCCTGATTAAAATTGACTTTGGTTTAAATGAAAAAAAATTAAATCAACAAGGCCTAGTGAGAAAGACAATGCAGCCGTCTCTAAGCCCTCATCAATTTAGCATTTCCCCCACTCAATCCCTCTCTAGCAAAACTATCGATAAGGAGGACGAAGGTCAAGAGAAGCCCATTGGATCTAAATTCACATTACAAGAACCTGAGCACAACCAGATGTGGTGGAGGACAAGCACAGGAAGATTTGGATTTGATTTCAAAGTTGGATGGGTTATTGATCTCTTGTCATGTTGATTCGAGCTTGTCACATAAGAAAGATTTGCAACTATGTGTAGAGCATTCTAGGATGTGGCTTGCTGATTCCGACCAACTTATCAAGCCTAATGCCGACTTAGTGGAGATCAAAGTCAATTCCTCTGTTCTCAACAATGAGTTCATTGCCCACAAAGTCAACCTCATCCAACTCACTAGCCAACGAACCATGTCTATGTGCTTCTCTTGACCGTAACACCTACAATAGTGATGGCCAGTGTGAATTCATCGTCCACCGACTCGACCCCATCCTCCTCCAAGGACCTTTACAACTCTGGCCACATTGTTTAGATTGCAGTGGATATTTAGATTAATAAAAAATCCTAAATCCTAAAATCAAAATTTAACGTTCCGATAAGAAATTAAGGAAAAGTGTTAAATTAAACTAAATGTGTGAAAATTTAAAAACTTAGGGACTATTTTATATGAAAAAAATGTTGAGAACTAAGGTATATTATTGGGTAAAGGATAGAAACTAACGGAATAGTTAATCATCATTCATAGTATATTTTCATTTTGGGTCAGCTAAAACTTAATGCACACTGTTAATAATAGATACATCAAATAATTGATTTATAAATGACATGATTGATTTTGACAAGTGATGATTAGACATATAATTACTCATGGAATATTTGACTTTACTAGAAATTTTTGGTTTGTATATAGTTCTAGGAAAACCTTTGTTAGGACATGGTGGAAGTATTTTTCTAACTGGTTCAAAAGTTGGACCATCCTTTGCAAATAATTGGTTAGGTATATCAACAACTTGTGAAATGAGAAACTTGTACTCACTTAGTGGTGGTAATGAACTTGTTTGAAGATCTAGTAGTTTGAGTAATTGATTCCATTTTACTTGCTTCTCTTTCATTTTGAGAGTTGTTACCATCTGAATTCAAGCTATTTGTGTTTTAATCACATATAATTTGTCTTTCTACATAAGGTAACAAATTATATGTGAGGGTATAAATTTCATACTGGTTATACTCCATCTAAAATTCAGGCTTAGAAGAGAAATATATTGTATCTTCATAAAAAACTACATAGTGGTAATCATTTGTTTTAAAATAGAATGATAGCAACCCCTTTTGTTGTATAGCATATCCAAGAAAAACACAACGTTTTGCTCGTGGATCTAACTTATTACATTGTTGTTTATGTAGATGTACAAATGCCACACACTCAAAGACACGAGGAGGTAGATTGGGAACACTTGGTGCAATAATTGATTTAATTAAGGCCTGTAGTGTTTGGAAGTTAATGGAACTAGAAAATACCTGATTGATCAAATATGCAATGAAGTTAAGTGTTTCTCCCTAATAAGATAATGACATATGAGCTTCGATTAATGAGGCACGAACCACCATTTTGCTTAGGTGTATCAACACAAGTAGTTTGATAAATAATTCCTTCTGATTTCAAATATTCTTAAAGCTCAGAACTCTTATACTCTCTTTTATTGTTAGTACGTAGAACTTGAATCTGTGTATTATACTTAGTACGAATCATTTTATGGAATTTTTTAAACAATAAGTTTGCCTCTCATTTAGACTTCATTAAACATACTCAAGTCATTCTACAAAAATTATCAATAAATATAACAAACCAACGTGATCCATCCAAAGTAGAGACTTAGAAGAACCCCATACATTAGAGTGTATAACCACAAAAAGAACTGAATTTTTATTTAAGGTCACAAGAAAAGAAGAATAATGACTTTTTGCTAGTTCAAAAACATCACTTAAGACAAGACAAATCTAAGTTCAAAAATAAACTTAGAAATAGTTTCATTAAATATCCAAAAGAAGCATGACTTAATCTCCTATGCCATAACCATATATTTGATGTATCCTTTGTCTTGGACCCATTTGCTACCAATGTGAGACTTAATGAAGCCAAGTTCAAATAATACAAGTTTCCTCGCCTAACACCACGACCAATCATTTTCTTTATTTAGATGTCCATAAACACACCAAAGTCGGGCCAAAAAAGAACAAAACAAGATAAAGCAGTTTTTCTTTGACAAATAGATATAAGGTTATACTCTAAAGAAAGAACAACTAGCATTTAATCTAAATTCAAAGTACTAGTGAGAGACAAAGATCATTTTCCAATAACTGAGGTTGTATTACCATTGGCAGTACAAACAGTGTTTTGTGAAAATGATTTTAATGTTGAAATTTGTCTAGATTCGAATGTAATATGTTTAGTTAGACCTGAATCAATTATTCATATATTATTAAAAACAATGGTAGAAGTTTTAAGCATCTTACCAACATTATTTGAGGTTACTACTAGTACTAAGGCGCTCGCAACATTGATCCTTTCTTGTTTTAGCAATAGTGGTAGTAGACATCTGCTTTGGATTTTTCTTTTGAGAGTCACGATTTTTGATCCCATTAGTCTGGTTATCTCACAAGCTCAAAGCATCATTCTTTGGTATGATCCTTTTAATGGCAATAGGTACATTTAATTGATGATTTATCAGCAACCTTTTTGAAATTCATTAATTTTTACTAATTTGAAAATAAACGATTTTGAGGTATTATAACGGAAGCGTTAGAGTCTCTAAATTTTTCCTTCAATGTGATTAGACGTATTGCCTCTCGTCGAATCAAGGAATAACATCCTTCTAAATCCGCGATGGTTTCTTTTGGCATAATTTCTCCACGAACTTGCTCAAATTCATCATCCAATCCAGCAAGAAAAATATGTACCCGTCTTTCAATACTCTTCATACAATATAAGATCATCAGAATTTTTCATGATCACTTTATCATGATGGTCTAGTTCTTGAAATATTTCAGTCAACTCTCCATAATATTCTATAGAGTAATTTCTGTTTTGTGTGAAAGTAAAGGCTTTTTTATTTAAGAAAAATACCTGTAATTTGTCACTTCCATCATAGAAAGTTTTTGCTAAAGTGCCACAAATGTCAAGAGTAGTGGATATGTATAAATAACGCTTCATAATTTCTAGACGCATTAACATAAATAGCCATCTCTTCACTTTTTTAGTTTTTAGCATACCATTTGCTATATCCTTCTAATGTTTTTTCAGGTTGCAAATTTTTTTCATAAATATAAGCGCGTGGGTACGAGTGACAGTGAGTAAGAATGTGAGGAATCTTCTGGCGGTACTAGGGGACTTTTCGACTACCCTAATTTTACAAAAATGCTCAAAATTTTGTTTAGAGTGGTCTGATAAAATGAGACGAGACAAATACTACTTCAAAAACGGGTTTTTAAATTAAGTTTAATATGGGTGCTTGAGTGAGTAGTTTTCTGAGAAAAAAATTGTTACAAAGGAAGAATCAATTTTAGAGAACTAAAGCATCAAGTTTGTATAGAGCAACGACTTGGATCTAATACCATGAAGAAACGATTAATTTATAGAAATAATTTTTCTGATTAATTCATATGTTCATATGAGTTTGTACATGGTTTATATAAGCATATATTAGCTACTATTACACCTGTTTTAATTAATGAAATACTTAGTATACAGCTACTTTGTATCAAGAAATCGTTGTATATGTCAGTAGATGCCATATATATAGGTAGGCGCTAGTTATAGTAATTGTTGAATTCAACATCAAATTCCATGATATTACATTTGATAAAAGTGGATGAATGGATGGATCAAATCCCATGATATTATATTTGATAAAACTAGATGGATGGATGCATGGATGAACAGACGGACGGGTATGGATGGACGGACGGACCAACCAACCACACCTTGAACCTATTGACTTGAAGGTTGAATAAATTGATTTAAGTTTCTTGGTCAGCTTTGAAAGAAAAGAAATTTTTGAAAGCCTAGAAAATAAAATTAAAAACATTACTAGAACATGCATGTTACTTTACAATATACTCTATGTTTGATGAAGTAAAGAAGTTAGTTATGGAAGGCTTGTATTCATAAACATAAGCCAAAATGTAGACGGGAAATGGTATGATCAACAGTTTCTTATGTCTATTATGGGTGCCTAGAATAGGGAACGTCCACACGAAGAACAAATAAATTACCTTGGCTGTGGCATATGCTGCCATCACGTTGTTCCTTCCCTTGAATGGTGTTCTGTTTGTAAGTAGTTCCCACAGAACAATTGAGAAGCTGTAAACGTCCACCTTATGATCATATATTTTCTTTGCTCCAATTGGAAGTGGATCTATGCTGAATAACTGGTTGACATAAAGGTACATGGAGGCAATCAAAAAACCATATAGGGATTTAAACCTGTATGAAACAAAAGAGAAGAAAAACTGAAAGACAAGTCAGTACCTCTGGAGCCATCCATCGGTAAGTACCAGACTCGCAAGTCATTTCACCTGATATCTCCTCTCTAGCATGACCAAAATCGGCCAATTTAATATGTTTCCTGTCTTCAGTAAGGAGTAGATTGCCTAAAATAGAAAACAAAAAAGGAACCATGTCTAGACCTTATTTCACATAATTGGATTCATGAACAAGGATTGTAAACATCCCTCTTTAACATATTTGGATTCAAATAAACTCTGCCTTACAAGATGGGTATGGTTATAAATAATGATACCAGGGAAGAATTTACATGTATTTCTACTTGGGCAGATAGGGATAGGTATCAGTTGTTTATTAACTGTAACCAACCAAATTGACAATGACAAAAGGAAAACAGATTACTTGGCTTTAAGTCACGATGAATAATGCCCTTTGCATGCAAGTATTCCATAACTCGAGATATTTGCAAAGCAAAACTTATGGAAATATTCAGCTCAAGCGTCCTTGGGCGGGCACTCCACAGGTACTTTTGAAGTGTACCACCTCTCATGAGCTCAGTAATTATCACCATAGTTGGTTCCACGCAGGCGCCAATAAACTGTTCCACCATAAAGTCAAGTTGGACTACATATGATACAAACTATGATAAAATATAGAGAGATAGAGAACATAGAAAATGATTATTATAGTGCAAGAAAATTGCTTTCATCAAATATTCAATATTGAACAAGGAAAATCCAAAAGAAGGTGAGCTAGAAGACCAAAACAAGAATGATTGTGAATAATAATATTACCAGTCTCAGAATGTTTTTGACCAATAATCTCCACAAAGACATCATTTTCTATCAATGATTACAATTTTCATGCGTCAACTTTTGACTAGTCATAGTTGGCACTCTAAAACTGAAGCAATTGCATAAAAAACTTTAAGCACAAATGCTTATATGCTACCAATTTTGTGTAGGCATTTCAGTTTGTTTGCCTAAACTGAGGACAGATAAAATATCTCTTTTGCTAATGTTGTGCACGTAGAAATTACAAAAGTACAATTCCCTTCAGAAGAAAGGCAGATAAATCATATGTTGAGGATCATTGATGTAACAGCAATATCGGTTACATTTAAACAAAAGAATATTAGAGCTCCAAATCTAAGCCATGAACCGATACGTAAAGAGATTTTACAGAGGCCTTCAGGCTTATAAATATATTATAGAGAAAAGTGTCATGGACCTCTATATTATAATAAAATACAAACAGAAAATTCGACCTTCGATGATCATTAAATCACTTCATCTGAAGCGCAATGCAGCATCTTTTTTAAAGATAAAATGCACAAACCACAGAAGTCTTTCGCACCACATATATGAAACAAATTCTGACCAAAACATAAATACAGCACCGGGTATTGTTAGACAATGAATGCACAAAACAATACATGTAAATCAGAATACCTTCACAATGTTTTCATGTTTAACCTTTGATAGCAATGTAACCTCCCTCTGAAATCTTTCTTTGCATTCAGCACTTATAGCTGACGTTCTGGTTGGCTGTAAAAATTTTACTGCAACAGGCTTGGATTTATACCTAGAAAAACACGAATCTGACTATTAATTTTTATGACAACCATGACACAGAATTCCACAACTGCAGAATTGAACAACAAGATTTAAGGAACACTTTATCACTTATAGACAGAAAATAACATAAAACATAAATAAAGAAGCCACCTCATGTATAGAGTTTTGTCATAAATGCAGTCATACGTCACAGCAAATTGCAAAATAAAGTCCTTAAAGACTTCCCCACATATACGCTAGCTTGCCAGAAGTTCTAAATAAAAATTTCAACAATCTCAATAACTTTTAATCAAGTATAAAGAGAAACTTTGTTTGAAACTGAAACACCCATGGAGATAAGGATATACTTCCTTTTCTGCTACTCTATGTAAAGCTATTCACACTCTTTAAATCTTCCACTCTCCTTAAGCAGCACCTCTAAGAGGATTTAAGTACATTCTATGAATCAAAAGCACAACTGTTCGTTTAAGTTATAGGTGCTCTTTCACTCCCGATTCATGTCATCACCTAGTGGTGCAACCTAAGCCTTGCCACACTTTAATGTCAATGTTTGCTTCACCCTGCTCACAAATTTTGGGTCTAGCATCCGGAACCATGAAGCATACTGCCTTTAAACCTTGTCATCCCCTTATCTTCCTTTTAATCATCAATCAACAAACCATGCAGACCTCTATTGACAATAGACTTCATTGTTTTCAAACCACACAAGTATAATGTATTGACTTTGTCCTGACATATGCAAACTTCTATATCTCTCCAACATCTTTTAATCTGAAATTTAAAAGTTGGATTAAATACCCTAGAGGTTATTTTGTTTATGTCAATAGGACACTTTAGTCATATAGTTTCTACACAGTACACATAAGTTATTCATTTAAATAAACTATGACATGTAAGTCACTTTAATCTTCCTACCTTCACTAAAAATTAATATAATATTACATTTAGTGTATGTGAAAGAAATGTGTAACTCTTTTAAAGGACAGAATGGATATTTTGAATTAATAAACTAACTTTTTAGCCCTAATTTTCCTTCACCTCTCACACACACACACACATACAAAGTTCTCATTCCCTTAACGCCACAACCCCCTTAGTTTAATTACAAATCAACCCCCAAATTAGAAAAAAGTGAGACAAACCTCTTTATTGGGTTACAAATAGTCCATGAAGTTATTATAGGTGCTACCTAGCCACAAAATCAGTTTGGAATTTATGTACTCTCCATTTTGATAGTTTTCTTGTTTGATAGAAGAAACAATGAATAAATGAGAATAGAGCACAAGAAATAAATAATGAAATGAAGATAAAGCTGAAAATTTGAGCCTATAATAGAAGCAAAAAATAGCGCCATAAATGACAAAAAGGAGGTAAAGATAGGCTGGTAATTAAGAGAAACATGTACAATGATATTTTTGCCCCTAATTAAATAGGGTCTTAAATGAGTGGTTCCTTTTAATAATAAAATATTCATGTTATTATTTAAAAAATGACTTCTATGTCCTAGTTTTTTAAAATAAGTGACTTACGTGTACCATGCATAAACTATGTGACTAAAGTGTTCTAATGATATAAACAAAATGACTTGAAGAACTCGTGACCCTTCATAGCTCTTGGGTATTATCAACTGATTTAACATCCTCAAATTAATAGGAAAAATAGTAGTTATCTGATAAAAATAACTAGGCATTTTAAATCTATATGTTATACTTAAATGCCATCATTTCACAGCTTGGATGAAGGGTATAGTGCAGAATGTTGACAGCCAGCCCAAAACTGCAGCACAACTAACAATTGTGTCCTTTACAAACTTCAGAAATGACATACAGGTAGACCTAATATTTTTGGATAAAGGTTTTTATAATTGAATTTGAGGAAATTAATTGCACTAAAGGAAAAGAAAAACGTTTCAGCTAAAAGTGCTTCTGCCTGCCAAACATTTACACTTACCCATAGAAATATAAATCTAAAACAGGTATTTGACCCCTGTAATCTAACTTGGGCAGGAGAAACATCTATCATGTATAACTAAAAGCTACCATACATTATCACATAATTTTCCATCTCAACTATTTCAGTAGACATTAATGTAGGCTGGCCTGAATTAGCCTCATTAGTAAACACAAGCCTCCATTTCAATTCTTTTCACACCTTCAATCAAAATTAAAAGATTGAAGACGATCACTGTAACACATTGTTTTTGGTTAGTAATGCATTTCCAATTTAATTTCAAGAAAAGGTATTTTTTTTTTGGGGGGTAAACGAAAAGGGTAGTCATAAGTCAACTGAATATTTACATGAAAATTCAATAGGTCTTCCAGTACTGTTAATGACAGAAGAACCTCTATGAAAAGAATCAATGAGAATTCTAAAGCAATAGCTAAATGCACTTTGAAAAGAATTCTCAATTGAATAATTGATGACATTCATAAATCGGTTACATTTTTATGTATCTCAATATAGAATCATTTGATCCCATCCACGGTTAAGTTATATTTATACAGAAACAGTCATTTGGATGTATCAAAATGAAAACGATCAAATTTGCAACTTCTACAGCATAAAATGGACAGTAATGCTTCTATTCCAAGGCATCAATATCATCAACCGAGATTCTGGAATTGAAAATTTGAACCATTGATTTTGCTTAACATTAGTAGCTTACAATCAACAGCCAAAAAAGCATTGAAATATATTTTACACTGCACAATATTCAGCTAGTCCTTACTAAAATCCAAGAGGAATATTAAACAATTTAAACACACAGAGGATGAGAGGGTTTATTTTAATAGTAATAATATCACAACAACAACAAAAAGATTCCCAATATCAAAACCAGCCGAAAGATTAAGAGAAAATAAATGACAACTTACTCAAACCAAAATTAAAAGCAAAGGCAAAAAGGCAATAGAATTTAGGGACATGCGAACAATGTGAATAACCTAAAATTTAACGTAAAGAAGAAAACGAAAGCAGAAACAGTTTCAGAGCAAGAGAGGACCCACAATCCTTCAAAGACGATGGAGTTAGGTCCTTCACCGATCACTTGACTAATTTTGACTATACGAGGGTCAATAAGCAAACTGGGATCAATGTTGAAAACGAATTCTTTGCCCGAATTATAAGTGCCGTCATCGTAGTCATTGAGTCCACCCAAACCTTTTCCGTCTCTATCGAGGTCTAGCTCGGCTTTACGTACAGCCATTGCCGGAACTCTCGTTTCTGGTATTACACAGAATATAAGATATAAAAGACGAATGCTGTACCTAAATTGATCTCAGAAAACGAAGAATATAAAAATAAAAATAAAATGCAACAAAATAACATTTATGGTATCAATTAACACTAGAATACTTGTTTGTGTCTTTAAGCCGTTCCAAAACGAAGGCTGTGACCTGTGAGCGAAACGAGAGGGAATGTAAAGGAAATTCTTTCGTACTTTTTTGGAAAATTCATTTATTTGTTAATCTACATTAAAAGCAGGTTATGATTCAGTGAAGTACGGTACATTAAAATGAATCGGTACGTACACATGAAATTATGAGGTGTTTGTAGTTCGGTCCGATCGATCTAATTTAAAAAAAAAAATTAAATTGAATCAAACATATCATTTTAACTAAATCGATTAGTTAATAAAATTTTAAAACCGAATGATTTGGTCCGATTTGATTAACGATTTTTTTTAACTTTTTTTTTAATACAAAGACGAATTTTTTTCCAACTATTTACTATTTTTATGTATATTATAATAAAATAAATATCTACTTGAAAGAAAAAAACCTAACAATAAAAAAAAGTAGAATACAAGACTTTAGTAAAATTTAATCTACAAAGAGTATTTAAAAGTTGTTAAAAATATTTAAAATTTATAACTCTTCTAGCAAATCCTAACTCAATACACAATTCTAAGTCTGTTAACAATTATTAAATCAAATGTTAGGGATTATACATTAGTTGAATTATGGAAACCTACAACAAAATTATTTGTAGTAGTAACAAAGTTGAATCAAACAAGGGTTTGATTCAAAACCAATCATGTTTCAAAAAGAGATAAAATTCTCAGGTCTTCTAGGCCTCCATTAAAAAGTTTAAGAAAAAACAAGTAGATTTCACTAGAGTACTGACTCAATAATCAAAAAAATTATAAAATTATAAGTTTGTCTCTTTATTCTCATCCCATAAAATTATCTTCATAAAAGGTTTAAGACAAAAATCTATTTGCACGTGCATTTGATTTTAATTGCTAGAATCAAAAGAACAAGACTTGAGAGAAGTAAATACATAAATAAATAAATAAATAAATAAATAAATATATATATATATATATATATATATATATATATATATATATATATATATAATTTTAATAATGGTTTGGTTCGGTTCGATTTGGTTTGGTTTAGAAATTGAAAAAATTGGACCGAACCGTTAGTGTAACGGTTTAGAAAAAAAAACTAAATCGGACTGTTTGATTTTTAAAACTGTCTATTTCAGTTTGGTTTATCGATTTTATACGGTTTGTTCCAATTTTTTGACACTCCTACATGGAAGTCATCTCATTGGTGAATGTAAATATGTTTTAAATTTTTTTTTAGTATTGTATAAATTGAAAAATGCTACTAGTTTTAAAATATAATAATTTTTTTTATCTTTATACATATTATAATTTATATGACATAATTTAATTAATTTTTTTTAACATTTTTAACTTTTTTATCTCATATTTTTATCTTTACATTCGATCAATAATTAACACTTTATTTATAGTATACTACAATTTGATTTATATTGCAAAATTCTTTAAACTAATCTTCCCGGTCATTGCTATGTTACAAGTCATTGATTTAATTTATTTATTACTTTTTCATACTTGAATTTAATAGTTTAAATTTAGTAAGATACGAAATATAATTTTAAAGTCATAACTCTTATAAATTATTTGTTTTAATTTATTGCATATATTTATACAATATGCCAATAATAAATTAGATGCTAAACTAAAAATATGAAATCTTAGTGTAATTGTAGTAAGAGTTAATTTTATGACATATAAATTTATTCATATATTTAGTAGCAATAAAGTTCTTTTTTTCTTTTTTGATGATTTTTTATTTATTTATAAAAAACAGGATGGTGAGGAGGGTCATCTCAACTTTTAGAAACATGTAGAGATATAAGGAACGTCTGATTCGATCGTACTAAGTTTGATTTGATTAATTTGTTTTGTGGAAAAGTCTATATATCAAACTTGGAGAAATTTTTTATATCTTCGTTAATTTCAATCTCATTATATTTTTACTCAAAAATTAATTAACTTTTTTATTAATTATTGTGGGATCCATCTATGACAACAAATAAAAAATTAACATGTTAGTGGGACTTCGTCCCAATGGATACAAATTGAACTATTCCAAATTTAACATTAATTTTAAATAATATAATATAATATAATATTATTGATAAATGTCACAAAATTATATTTAATAAAAAGCTATAATATTAATTTTAATTATGATATTTATGATATATTAGTTAAAAATATATGTATTTTACATAAATTATTTTATTTATTTTAATTTTTTCATTAATTAATTTTTAAAATATATTTAAAATAAATATAAAATTTATTTTCTTATGCTTTAAAATTAATTAAAAAAATAGAATAATATTTAAAAATTTTATTAAATGTGATAATTATTATATAATTAGAGTTCTTATAGATGTGGTACAAAATATTTATCAAATGAGAGTCCTTATTTAATATGATAATAAATCATAAAAAGATCAACTAATATCAATAACTTAAAATATATGAATAATTTATTTAAAAAATATTAAATATAATTTAAATTTGTTATATACAAAGTATAAATAACTATACTCTTAGAGGGGCAAAGCCAGCATAAAAAATTAGAGGGGCTGAAATTTAATTATTTTTATACAAAGTAAAAAATTAGTAAGAGTTATAGTTGATTATACTCAATCTAACACTAAATTTTTCATGTTATATTATAATAGAGACATAAAGTTAGCGCTAAAAAAATATAAAGTTAACACATTATAATTAACTTATAACGAAAATTAAACAAAAATATAATAAGTTAATAATTATTAGTATCATTCATAAATAAAATAAATGTATTAACTAAAAAATTTAAGAAAATATAAAATTCAATTAAACACATTAAAATTTATAGTTGTTAAAACTAAAATAAAATATGAAAATGTAAAAAGTAAAATATGATTTAGAACTTTAAGCTTGAGACTATATTTAAAAATATATGTTTATAAATAATATAAAACTGACCAATAATAATAAAAATAATAAAAAATTTATATAAAAAAATTTCAAATAAATTCTAAAAGATTATTAAAATAAAATGTCAAATAATATAATATTATATAAAGTTAAAATTTGGGTTAAAATAAAATATAATAAACATAAACTTAAAAGTTTTAATATACTTATTATTTTAATTTTATTTTTATAACGTTGAGTTTAAAGTTAAATATTTATAAAATAAAAAAAAATTGAATTAACACATTTAAGAAGAATTTTTAAATAATATATGACTATAATTTTATTTTTCTTATTAATAGTTATCAAATACATGAAAAAATATATGTATATATATTTAACCACTTTATTTACAATTCATATCATTTTTATCCATATATTTATTAAATATTGTTAATATATTTTAAAATATGTACATAAAAATTATATATAATATATTAATATAAATAAAATATTTATTTAATATTAAAAATATATATAATTAATTTTAAAAAAAATTAGCCAAAATTGCAGGGCCATCTAGCCCCAAAATGCTCCGCCCCTTTGAGTCAGGGCATAACTTACATAATCTTGGTTGATTTGGACATTGGAGGATGCAATCCCACACAAGGAGCACAACAACTAACGGGAGTTAATCCATTTGGATAAAGAAAAGAGATTTTCATTTCAGATCGTACAATACTTTTTGTTTTGACTTTTAATTAATTTATGCTTAAATCTAAACATATATTTAAAATAAATTTCATTTGAAGTTTGTAGTTTGTAGTTTTAACTGATGTTTAGAAATAGTAGTTATAGTTCAACATTTATTTTTTAAGATATAACATGATGTTCTATTTGTTTCAGTTCATGACTATTTGTTGCGAGATTGACCAGTTGATAAAATTTATATATTTTAACGCTTGTTCAAAAATAAAAAGATAAATATGAATTAATGTTGTCAATTTTTTGTATAGATGGATAATCAAGAAATTTTGTTTTTTTACCGATGAAAAAAATTAAATAGAAAAAATTTCTTTGTGTGATGGATCACATTTCTCACCCTTTCAAATCTCTGAATCCAAATTTTTTTATCATTTTATGTAATTTTTATATATTTTTTTAAAAAAATACAACATCATAATTAAAAATACATTATTTTTATTTTTTAACAATCATAAAATAAGCAACTTAATTATATTTATAATTTATGTATTACATGTAATATTTGTTAAACATTATTTTAAATTTATTTTATTTTTAAGTATAAATTTTATTAATTTATAATATAAAATATATATTATTATAGTAAAAAAAATTTAGTAAAAAATACCAAATTTTCACAAATTCTTTAAAACTTTGGTCAAGAATATTTGTTCCACCCTTATAATCACTTAGCGTAGAAATGCAGACATCAAACCCTTCCCCTCTATTCCCACTCTCCATCTATATATTATAATATAATATTATTGTATTTTATTATTAATTAATTTTATAATTATTTTAATATTTAATATTTTTAATTTTATATTTAATTTAAAATTATATATTACTTATTGCAATATAATAATTTAATAAGTATAAAATAACTCATTAGTTAAAGTCAAATTACTAAAGAAAGAGTGATAAAATAATTCATCATTTATGAAATAAATAATAATATAGTATTTGAAGGATATAAAATATAAAAGTTAATATATTTATTTCATTAAAAAATATAAATATTAATTATTTAATTAAAAAATAAATTATATAAGTGGTAGGGTCACCTACTTTAAAAATAATTAATAGTAATTTAAAAAGAGCATGGCCACTTATTTAATAGTGTAAAATTAACAGTGCAGCGAACTAAGAATAAATAAATAAATAATATTAAAAATGGAGTATTTATGATGGAATATAATTTTGATTAAATTATTTAAAATATTAATAAAATAAAAAATTTAAAATTAAAGAAGAACGTAAAATATTTCACATTAAATTTTTTTCTCTCTCTTCTTTCTCTCTTTGGTTTATAATATTTTAGGTCTTCAAGCAATCATAGAAACAATTTCAAGGTAAGAATTTAGTCCTAAAATTCATAATTTTTTTATAGTTTTCATATGTTTTTATTAAGAGTTTTAAGGGGAAATAAAAATTTTAAATTTTTATGATGCAACTCTACATAATCTGAGTTTTCTATAAATTTTTGTGGCTTTTATGTACTAAAATTAAGAGGAAAAAAAGAGACTATATGGACATGTTTTATGATAATTTTGAAATAGTTAAGTTTTGAATTAAGACTTGAAATTTTTATTGAAAAATATAGACATGTTTTCGAGTTTACTGATTTTTGAATCACTCAAAAATATTTTGTTTTCTAATTCTCATGAAATTTTGAAGTTAGATCTAAAAATTTGAAATTCTGTAATTTTTTGTATTAATATCTGAAATAAAAATAGTTTTAGATTCTTTAACCTAGTTATTTTAATCTAAAATTTTAATAACAACTTTAAATATATGTTATTTATTGTTTATGAAAATTTTGAAGCCAAATAATTTTTCTAGAATATTTGAGATATTTTTCAATAGAGGGTGCTTTGACAAGGAAATTTTCTGACAGATTTCGTAAATTGATTTTTAAGTATGTTTTGAATATGATTACTCTATCATTTGAATTTAAAATTTTTAATGCAAGTAGATACATGTGTCTAGTCTAATTTCAAGAAATTTTTACGAAAAAATTAATTTTTAATGATACATGTTTAGGTTAGCTTAGATTTTTAGGTTATAATAAGTGTCCTATATTTTACTTGAAATAATCTTCTATAAATGTGAAGGAAATTTTAGAACATAAATTATTTACCAAAAATGTCATAATTTATGAAAACACACGAGGAATAGGATTTAAGAAAGAATAAAAGAAAAATAGATAGTTATATCCTTATAGTTAAGATTATAAGTTGATTATTTTATTCTTAAAATTTATAGCATAATATTGGTTATGCTTAAATCATATGGTATTGTAAAATTTTACAGCATATTTGAGGTAAGTAAACTGACCCTGCTTGAAAGATTAAGTGCATGTTTATTTGCTTGTCTGATTATATGTTTGTTGTTGTTATAAAAAGGTATTTGTGCTATGTCATTGTTTGGAGTGAAATAATGTTTTATGAATGTGTATGATCTATTTTTTAAGTTTTTCTATGTACAATTGAGCATTGTTTGACATATATATTATCTCATACATGTCATCATAAGCATAAGTTTTATAAAAGCTTTTTTTCAAATGAAGCATTTTAAAGAAATAAGATCTTTTTAAGGAAAGTTTTCAAACAAACGTATGTTTTAATAGGATGCCTGAATCTTTCAAATATAAGTTAAGCATCTTAGAGCGACATGATATAATATGTTATGATAAGTTTAAATGCCGTGTGCGGGAAGTATCTCTTGTGTAAGTTAGGATACTCAGGAACTAAAAAGTCCTTACCTTTAGTTTGGACGTATAAGTGCATGTGACAATTATGTACGAAATTCCAATTTTGCTAAGTTATAAGTTAAGTCTCACTTGCATATGTCTTTCACACGTGCCAGTTGCCAACAAGTGACTTATATAAGGCTCCACTATGATAAGTTTAAGGGATGATTCATGATACTCCTAAAGAAAGAAAGAAATGCTTCGAAAAGTGTTTATAAGAAAAAAAGCAATGTTTTGCAAGCTTTACCATATAAGCATAAGCATGTTATATAAAAAATAGAAGTACGTTACAAGCTTTACTACATAAGCATAAGCACGTTTTTGAAAAGATATAAATGCATTACAAGCATAAGCATAAGCACGTTTTTGAAAAGATATAAATGCATTACAAACATTACTATATATGCATAAGCATGTTATAAGAAAATATTTTTGTTAAGGAAGGTTTTTATGTTGTGTTACTTAATGTTTTAATTATGGTGAGTTTGCTTACTGAGTAATATCACTCATTCAAGTTTCATTAATCACTTTTTAGGAACCCAAGAGAAGGATTTGGCAACATCCTTAAAAATTGTTGGTCCCCCAAGTTCCGTGCTAGGTTTAAGAAATTTTGTTGCTAAATTATATTATTATTGGATTTTATAAATATTAAGTTTAAGGATATTAATATTTTAAATTGAGGATATTTATATTGGTAGACTGTTTAAAAACTTTATTTTGCATTAATAATTCTCTTTTACTATATTTATGTATAAAAAAAATTAGGACGTTATAAATAGTATAAATTAAAATTATTTATTATAATAGAGAGAAGATAATAATAAAAGTTAAAAGTAGTCAATTTAGCATAAATTAGTATTTTATTAAAGGACAGTATTATATATATTAAATTAAAGTATTTATTAAATAATATATTAATTATTGATTATATGTAAAATTAAGGATGTGTGATTATGAAGTAATTGTGAAATTTTTTACTAATATGGAGCTAATTAAATTGCATCATGTAAATTAATATATGCATAAAATTATAAATTTTTTTTTTGGTTTATTAAAAGGAGTGGTAGGTAGCAATAATTTCGTTATTTTTAAAAATTAAGAGTTTAGTTTCGAAAATTTTAAAATACATTAGGTCCCATAATTTTTTAAAATTAATTAATTTAGTCTAAATTATATTAATATATGTCAAAATTTAAAGAAAACATCCATAAATGTAAGAAAATGCCTCGTTTCAATTACCTAATGAAAGTCACACAAAATTCAAGTATTAATTTCATTAATTTTAATCTCAATTCAAATACTTTAGTTGTAATAAGATTAAATTGATTAACTTGTTCAAAGGACTCAAATGCTATACCCAATAATTATAAGACTAAAGTACATTTTATTATATAATTGTAAGGTTTGTAGTACATTTTTTCCTAACTAAAAAAATTTAACTACTATATTAGTTCTTAAATTTTGAACAACGTTACACATATGATATAGTTATCAAATTTTTAAAATTTCATGCAAAAATTCATAAAATTTTAATTTATATGATTTAGTTCATTAATTTTTAAAATTTTACACATAAATTCAAGTAGCTTGACTACTAAAATGCAAATTTATAATTTAAAATTTTGAAACATATGTAAAAAAATTTAAAAATTAATCACGCCATTTAAAAATTTAAGACCTATTCATAAAGCTTTAAACGTTTGAGTATTAAACTATATATTTTAAAATTTTTAGGATCATATAAATTTATACACTTATTTACAGCTCCATTAATTATGATATAGCACTGGTAAAAAAAACCTTTATAAATGGAAAAGTACTTAAAATTTGTTTAACAAAATTTTTCTAATTATATTACACTTCAAAAAATAATAGCATCATATAAACCTCTATCTTATCCCAATTTCATTTCTAACTTCATCCCATTCCCATTCCCATTTTTCTTTTCTTTTCTATTTTTTAGTTTCCAGCTTTTTATTTTAAAATTCCTTAAAAATTGTTCTTACGTTTTCTCTTTTCATTTTTTTTATTAAAAATAAAGTTGTTCAAATTTTCTTAAGTTTTGAATACATGATATCACAAGTTGTTTATAATTTTCGTAACTAATGAATATATATTCATATGTTAAAAAATTATAAATAAATACTCTTTTTGTTTGTTAGATGTGCATATATATCATCAAAACATGCACATATTTTTTAAACAAATATTGCCAATTTGTGAGTTATAGAAATAAAATGGACAATTCATATTAAATGTAATGATAACAAAATTAATTATTGGAATATCTTTACCCTAAAATAAACTTTTTTGCTCTGCCATGAGGTAAACTTTCAATTGCAAGCAAAAGAAGTGAGGATAGATTCATTTAAGGTTGTCAACAGGGTAGGGTGGGGCGAGGCTAGAGAACCTTCCTCGTTCCTTGTTCTTGATTTTGAATCTGTTTTTTATCTTCACTTAAAATTCTTACAAAGATATATCGGAGACTTTAGTGAAAAATAGGACCCTCAAATAAAGAATGGGGATTTAAGTAATATTAATATCATTATTTTTTTTATAAAAGAAAAAAATTTAAAAAATTATTCAATAATAAATATTTTATGTTGAAAAAGAAAATAAAATTTAGAGCCAATAAATAATATTATATGATAAGAAGAAAAATAAAAATATGTAACAATAAATACATAATTTTTTATATACTAAATAACATTAATAAAATTTTGTTAGAAATTAGTTTCATATAATAAGAATGAATTATAAAATATTAATTATATGATTTTAGATTTTTTTTAATTTAAGTAAATAGTTTCAATGATTTTTATAAAACAATTATTGATGTTTTAAAAGAATAAAAAATAATAAAATATATAATACATTACTTAGAATTAGTTTAAGTTTTATGTAACTAATTTTATAAAAAAATATATAAATAAATTTATATATTTATTAAAATGAGATATATAATTTTAAAAAATTAGGCAGAAACATTCTGTCTTTGCCTCACCTTGTATTAGTAGGTTTTACTTGATTTCTTATTTACTTTCAATGCAACCTGATTTTTTTTTTTCCCTTTCTAATTCTGAACAATTTTGTTTTGATTTGGAAACACCAAACGAAAAGGAAGAAGATGAAGAAGAAGAAAAGGAGTTTTTGTCTCATTGCATTGGGCCGGGCTCGATACTTGAGTAAATTTAATCAACTTTTAATCAAATAAATTTAATAAACTTAAAAGTTAAGTATACTGATGCAAATAAAATGCAAGTTGATATACCATTCATGAATAATTAATTTATATTTAAATCCAACTTCAACTTTATTTTTATCCATTTTTTACATGAATCGATAAATGTTAATTTTAAGTGTAAGAGAGAAGATTATTATCTTTATCGAAGTTCGAATCTCCAACTTTTTTAAAAAATCGGACATCATTTCAAGCTGCAAAGGATTCAAATTAAACATCCAGTATAACATGCATGTGATCAACGAGTAATAAGAAGAGTAGAAAGTAGCACAAGAGTTATATGACTGGTGTACGTCTTCACTGTAATCTTACTATTAAAAGCCTTACCATCCTTTGTTGGTAGTGAATTTGGAATGCATATATAAAGATAAAAGCTAATCACAGCTGGTTGTGATTCTGATATGGTCTCCTTATCCATTGATTTTGTGCTTATTAATTCACTTGCTCATATTCATACATGCTTTACTTAAATAGTACGTACTATCGGAATTTTGGTAAGATTCCACAGCATATTCTTCCCATATTCTATATAATATTTATTCGAAAAATCATTTAAAATAATATTATTAAAATTTATAACAATAAAAATAATAATAAACATGGTCTAATTACTCAAAATTATAATAAAAATATGAGATTTACGTAAAAGGGTGTTTTTTTTTTTTTAGTTGACATCCCAATTTGACAATAAATTCAGAGACATATTCTCTCCTTAAATAATAATCTTTTCTTATGATTATATATTATTTAAAAGAAGTCATAATTGTTGATATACAAGAGATTATAGGTGTCATAAATGAAGCGTCAAAATTAACATTTTTTTTTTAATATAATCGACCTCAGTCTAAAAGTTTATAAATTATCAATAACACTTAGTAATTAAGTTATGACGGGCTAAGTTATTTTTCTTTTTTCACAAAAAAAAAAAAAAAAATATTATTTTATGTTGTAAGAAAAATAACATATATTTTTTTTAATAAATTAAAAACAAAATTATATGAATAAATGAGTCTTATATATTTAAGAGGGAAAAAATTTATTTATTATTTTTTTTTGAATATTATCAACCTTAGCCTAGATATTTATAAATTATAAATCACACTTATTGATTAAGTTGAATCGTACACCAATTTTTATGACTGACTAAGTTATTTTTCGGATATTAATTTGATTATTTAGTGCTCAAACTTCTTTAATTTAATAATCTACAAATATATAGATTTTTTTTTTATCAGAAAAAAATTTGAATTAGGATTATTGTAACACCCGTAGATTATAAAAAATGTAGTTAATTTTCCAATCATAAAAATACTTAAGGTCGTATTCAAACTCAATATTATGGAACGTTAATCTCAAACCTCGAATCACATCTCTATTATCTAACAAAATTACAGCTTTACATACAATACTCAAACTAATTAAGTTACCTTTGCTACAAATGTATAGATTTGAAGAAGTTATTATTTCAAATTGGTTTAATAGGAGAGGTTGTAATACCAAAATTTTCAAAATAGAGAAGTTAGAGTATTAAATTAGTCAAAGTACTTTTTGAGGACCAACTCGGTGAGGTTATAAAAATTTGATAGTAAATTAGTAATTCAACACGTTAATTATTACATCTCACTTTAAATATTTTATAGGTTTATTTTGGATCCTTGTAAAGAAAACATGGACCATAGTCTCTTTTTTTTAAGAAAAAAAATTAAAACTCTTAAAATAATCAAAACTTGGGCATTAATTTTTTATAAGTCAAATACTCGGTGTTTTATGAACTTTTCTTTATCATGAAAAAAATGTAAGTTTGTATTCCCTGCACTCTCCTTTTTTTCAATTAAACATATAAGTTAATATTCATTAATTTAAATTGTTCAACAATTGAGATTTAAATTATTCTTAAGTTTAAACGTGAAAAACGATGATATATCTACATATATATATGATAGTTATAAAGAATTATTAAAAAAAAAAAAAACGTAGGTATTTTGGATCAATTTTGATCTTTATTCTCGTAAAATATTAGTTATTTTCTTACAAAAATAAGAATATATATTTTTTTATCTTCAGTTGCAAAATTTAACATAAAAATGCTAATCACAATTAAATTAAGCATGCTGAGAATTTTACTATTAAATTATGTTAATAATGTTATAAATATTTGATTTGAATTAAATATAAAATAAATTTAAAAACAAAACTAAAAAGTTAAATTAACCAATTAATTTAAATAAAATATATTTAGTTTTAGTTAGCTCGTCCTTTAAAAAAAATTCTTGGTATTGTAGGCTTAATTATTTTATTGATCCTTAAATTTTAAACAAATTTATAGATAAATCTTTAAATTTTTAAATTATAAAATTTACTTCTTAAACTTATAAAACTTCATACATAAATTTTTAAATTTTTAAATTTTATAATTTAGTCTCCATAATTTTTTTAGATATAAGTCTTAACTGGACTACTAAAATACATATTTGTAAATAAAAAATTTAGAACTTATGTATAAAATTTTAAAAATTTAGATATTAAATTTTATAATTTAAAATTTTAGGAACCTATATGTGAAGTTTTAAAAAGTTGAGACCAAATCATACAATCTAAAAATTTGTGGATCTATATATGAATTTAATGACTAATGGTATAATTTAAGCAGTACTGTATTATTGAATAGTGCTATATGTATTAAGTTATGGTATGTATTAAATGATATATTAGTTATTGATTGAATATAAAGTTAAAAATATAGAATGAAAAAGTAATTGTATAATTTTTATTAATAAAAATTAATTAAATTAAATTATATTAATTTTATTAGTGTCCGAGATAAAACAAAAATATGTTTGTGTATTATTCTCCATATCGATGTTAAGTCATATGAGTAGGAGTAATCATCGTCCCTCGTGAAAAGTGATGCTCAAACAAAAGGTGTTGTAGCTGAACTCATACTTGATACTTGGTACACATTATTTTCTTCTAATTTAATGGCAGCAAAAGTATCCAAGTTAAATCATATCAACTTTTCCTGCTTGTGCCTTATTTTCTTCTTTCACAATTGACATTCAAAGTAAAGATGATAGTTTGTAAAGGGGGAAAAAAAAAAAAAAAAAAAAAAAAAAAAATATATATATATATATATATATATATATATATATATAATAGTAAAGAAGATAATAATTAGAGGTTGATCGGATAAGGTAGACTTAATTCGTTATTTTTTAATTCAAATCCTATAAGCACATGCAACCAAGTGAAATTAAATAACTTTCATTAATTTCAACGATCAATATCAGGGAATATATTTTAGGTCAAGTTTTGCAGCTGCTGAACTGAATATTAGTATTTAATTATAATTAACTTAATTAATCAAACTTGGTTAACTTATTTGTCTTTTTTCAAAACAGATACAATAGAAGTGTTATAGTTAAATACTTACTTTACATTTATATATATATATATATAGCAACACTAAAATGCTTAATTAATCAGAATGACAAATTTTTACTAAGTTCTAGCTAGTTGATCATCATCAAGTCATAAGCGCATCAAATTGGTAGTTAAACACACTAATTAAAAGCCTAGCACTAAATAGAGAGAAAAAAAAGAAAAGATTTTACACATTATGTTATGATCTTATCATCACTAGCAATCTACAAAATAGTAATACCAAAAGTGCTTTTCTTGAGTTCACATATACAGATGGGGCCATTCCATCCCAAAAATATAATTGGTTTCTGGCATGTAGAAAACGTCGTTATATCCTTCAACTCCAAATTGATCTCCCAAAAACTGAGCTGCTGGCTCCATAGTAATCTCCATTGAGAGTGACGAGCTTGGACTATTGCTTGAGCCAGCTCCATGATCAACTCGCTCTGACAGCCGTTGGATCTTTTTCTCTGCTTCTAACAGTTGCTCCTTCAACTTCAGTACCTAAATATTATACAACAATTAGTCACGTTAGATAATTAATTATAAACTAAATATTAATTAATTTAGGATTTATACTACATTTATGAAAATTTATTTATAATATGTGGGACATGTCACGTGCTGTTCCCTGAAGAACATTGTACGGTCACCAATCACCATGGTTGGTTATTACACATTTTTACTTTTGCGGTCTACTTAGGTGGCATCAAGTTACTAATTTTTTTTTTTTTTTTTTCCTTCGAGCCCAGAGCTCATGCACGTTAGGAATGTGGTGGGTCACATTTTTATCTCCTAAAAAATAGAAGCCACTAACTTAGCTCTCCGTACTTTCTTAATTTCTTCTTTATTAATCAAAATTTAAGCGATTACAATATTATAAAAGCATTATCTATTAATTTATTATTTTAATTTCTATAATTTAAAAATACAACAGTAAATTGAAGAGTAGTGAGAAAGCTAAATTTAACTAAATTGTTGATTAAGGAAACATGCTGGTCCTAATTTGATGTTAACTAAAAAGAAAAGAAAAAATAGCTTAATTAATTTTTATTTTTAGATCAACCTTTGTTTAATTTCTAAGAAATATAACTCCGAAAATAAGTAGATAAACTCAGAAGACTGATCAAGTTGTCCAAACTTGGACAGCAAAAAAACGAATAACTTATCCACAATTTTCTTGAAAAAAAAATTAGGCGAATCGATGAAGTCAGAGATGTGAAAAACACGTTAAAAAAATTGCAAATCAAAAATAATTTTTATCACAACTTGATGCATAAAACATGAACTTTTTTGACATTGATATCGTTGTTAAATCACATATTCATCATATATCTTAAACTTTATATCCAATTAATAAATGACATGTTATAGATGATGATGCATATTGAGAGAAGAAAAAAAGGGAAAATTAACTGAAGTATGTAGTACCTCGGATTCAAGCTGGCACTTCTCAACAACGACAGTTTCATGTGATTTCTTAATATTGCTGTACTCTTCCTCCAATTTCTGGTTCTTCCAACGAGCCCGTCGGTTTTGAAACCAAACCGCAACTTGGCGAGGATCCAGACCGAGCTCAGCAGCTAACCGATCTTTTCTTTCTGAGTCCAGTTTATGTTCATTTCCAAAATTAATCTCTAGCATGTTCACTTGCTCATCAGTTAGCTTCCTTTTCTTCGCTCCACCAGTTCCAGTTTCACTATTTTTGTTCTTCTTACGCCGTCGTTTTCGTTTCGATTCTCCTGAGGAAAAAAAAAAACAATATTATGAGGAAGGTCAAAAGTGACTTTGTCTCTGTAGGATAAAAGTAGAAGCAATTAACGAACCTTGTTGTTGTTGTTGTTGTTGGGGTACTATTTGAGTGTACACATCAGGGTACAATTGAGACATAAGTACCAAGTGATCTTGATTATGAATAGCTTGATGGTTCATGGTGTTGTTAGTCATTCTCCTTTTTACTTTCTCTCTCCTACCTTTCAAAGTCTCAGTTTCTCTCAATATGAGTGATGTTCTCTGTTAAAGCCTTAAAGGAGTGAATGGCTTAGGAGACAGAGCAGGAACCTTATTTATAATGGAAACGATTTATGTATTGTCCTGACTTTTGTATTATTTAAACATGTCAATTTACGAAAGTGCCCGCAAACTCTTTTTGTTTCTTAAATGCACACAAATATGTAAAATTTTGTCATTTCTTTCTTGTGACGTAAAATGGGCATGATTGTAAATTCATGTGAATTAGCAAATATAACATATATCCTTATCCTCTTTGTTTTCCTTGCTATTTTGAATATTTTTCCCTTTATCTAAACTTGTGATGTTTTTGGGTAACAAGAAGGCGCAATGATGGGTGTTTTATGATTACCTTGCAAATTGTAACATGAATTGGAAGAGGTAGGATTCCCTTTCTTGTTTTTCCTTGCCTTGCCTGATCTAACGGTACATATACAATCCTTAAATTCAAATAACATTTTAAATATATAATATATTAATAATCACAAACTTACTAGATAAATACATTGGGTATGAAATATATATAATAAGTGAGGAGGAAATAATAATAATTATAAATATATAATGCATGGTATTAAAAGAAAGAAACCCACCCTAGCTAGAGAGAGAGTTTGGATTAGGCTTTCCTTATAAAGTAATTATTAAAAAAAAAAAAAAAAAAGAGGGTCATTATGGTATAAACAACAATAATATTGTGAATTAGTTAGGATGGAGGGTTGGGATCCCAAACCTGACCATCTCGAAGTTAATAATAATATATATATATAAAAAATTATTAATTATGGACATCTAAGTCACATTTGTTGTCGAATTGGGTGGTATTTTTCTCTTTCAATGTTTTCTATTAGCCAAGCTGCACAGGGTTTTAGCTAATCTAATCACACCTTTGGCTTTAATTACAATATAGCTCATGCGCGGCTCGAGATGGGTGAATTTTTTTTATTTATTAAAATTAAGCTCCAAAGTTAGAGATTGCTTAATCAGTATGTAAACTGTACACGTAGTGTTGTTCAAAGTTGAAAACAAGATTTAAAAATTTTTAACTCGTGGGATTAAAGGAGCCCCTTCCTTCCTTGTTCCTTCCCTACCTTTTCTTTTTAGTTTTTACTTTGATGACAGTGAGATCTGTGAGTGAGAGACAGAGAGACTAATAGTGATGATTAAAATCAATTGAAAAATATCATCCTAATCTTTTACTTGTTGTAAAATTAATATTTAAATTTTGTATTTATTTTTTATAATAGTTTAATTCTATTATTATTGTTAATTTTTTTTCATTTTATTTTTAAAAGAATTTCAACTGCTGTTTTACTTTGAATAAAATGAAACTAAAAATTTGAAGAAAAAAAGAATTAAATAAAAATATTAAAAAATACTTATTTATTCTAGTGCAATTACTTTTAAATAATAATAATAAGACTAAGCTGTTAAAAAAATTAATAAGCAAATAACTTAAATTTTTATTTTTAGAGAAAAATGAACAAAAAATCTCCTAATTTTTAAAGTTGTTTAGAGTTAAGTGTATGAGGGTTGGTCGAATACAAGTTATATGAATATGTAAAATTTTCACATGTAAAATTTCAACATACATATCAAAAAATTACAATTGTGTTTGAAATTTTCTCACAATTTGTTAATTATGTGAAAGAGAAGATTTCACAGAGAAATCGTAAATAATAATATAAGTAATGAACGAAATATATCATAAAATAAAAATTAGATTATAAATATTTGCAAAATTAAAACTCATTTTTTAAGTTTCTAAAAAAATGCTTTCCAAAAAATAAGTTAAGTGGAGTTCTCATTGTTTACGTCTTCTCTTGCTACAAGAGTGTGTTTTTACGTCCCTGCCCTTCTTTTAACATACAGTTGATTTTCACTATCATTCATACATACAATGATATACATTTTTAATTTTCTGAATAAATAAAGACTAAAACGGTTTTGTTTACTAAAAAGAATGACAAGATAACTAGGAAAGCTTGTTGCATATAATCGGACATTATAGAATAAGTTTATTTTAACTTTTTATTTTTACAAAAATAAAAAATAAAAAAAGTGGAAAAAAAAAATCAATAACTATTACTAACGTATGATGGGGTATGTAAGATTTTCGGGATAATATTGAGTGTTTATTTCTTGATTTCTTTATCTTTATTTTTGTTTTGAAGATAATTACTGTTTGTTGTCTAAACGTTAATTGTGTGAACATTGGCAAATCCAAGGACGAAATCTCATATAAAATACTCATCTATTACTTCATACATAATTAAACACAAGTCTTCCGATTAAAATAATAATTACAATAAGTTTAAACACGGATTATTTTTTAACTAACCACGTTATTTATTCGCTTGTAATTTAAATTCAAACCCCAATTTTTATTAAAAAAAAATAATAAAATAACACCATTTAAAATTTATAATAATAAAAATAGTACGTTCAAATAATATATTTTCACAATTAAAAAAATAATTTTTACTTCATTTTTTTTGAACGTCTGTTCAATTAAATGTCTTTCAAATTAAATTGTGGCAATTTAGATCAATTTAATGTTGAATATTCAATATTATATGTTCAATATTAAATATTATTATGGTGCTAATTTTATTATTATAAATTTTATGGGTGTTATTGTTGATAATTTTTCATTTTTTTTTATTAGTAGTGCCAGTCTTTTGGAGAGTAATCAAAATATGATTGCTTTAGTATTATAATAAGACTTTTTAACAAAACGTATTTCATTTATTTGTTTTCTTAATGTATTTCGTTCTATTCTCTCTACAATATAAATTCTTTAAATAAAATATATATGGGTTATTGACATAAATATCCTATTTTTTGCTACATTTTTTTTTTTTAATATTTTTCCCTTTTTCAAAAATTTTTACCTTTTTTTTTCGTTGTTGAATATTTTCACTGATTTTTGAAAATTTTTGTAGCTCAATTGTACCGGTACAACAATAATTAGAATTTTATGGCTTTTTGTTTTTTGATTTGAAACTCCCTAGAGAAAGTCATTGTGAACTTCTATGAAAGATTGTTTAGAACTCACTGAATCCAAAATTGATTGGTATCATAAAGGTTTTTTTGCTATGCTTAAGAATTAGTTATAGTATTTCTTTATTACTCTGTCTAATTAGTTTACTATTCACTTTTTCATTGTATTTTTCGTTTCTTTAAACATGAAGGCTTTTCCCAAGAAGCCTATCTCTAGTGTCTTTTCTGATAAGATATTTATGTGTTGATGATTTTTGCGTGTTGAGGGTCATTTGAGAGTAATTATAGTCAGAATCATGTATTGTATATCTATTAAAATCAATTAAGTGGTGAGCTTCTATTTTTTATTGTGTGTTCTTTGGCTTTGTATTGAGCAGTTATCAAAAATTCTAATTGAAAATATAAGAAATTGAAGTGTTAGTTTAATTAAATTAAATTTTTTGTTTTTTATTTAATTAAAAATATATGAATATGTGAAATATTCATGAAAAACAATGAGTGAAATTTAAAAAAAAAAAAAAAAAAAGTAAATAAAAAAAACTTGAAAAAAAGAAGAAGTAGGTGGGTAGGTGTTATAATTAAAAGGGGAATATGAGGGTTTATATCGTGCTATTATTCGTATATAGTATATATGAATCTAACTAATGAAAACAATAATACTAAACTCTTTGATTTATATATGATAAAGTTATTAACTTATTTTACATTTAAATCCTCTAAAAAAAAAACATATTTTTTATATTATAAAAAACAAACTATGGGTATCGCATGCAGAAAACATATATTTTTTTACGAAAACATATTTTTTATGTAAAATATATATTTTTTTACGTTGTAAATAAAAATATATGTGCACTAATTAAAAAGAGATTAAAAATAAAACTTCATATGTAAAGAGATTTACGCTATTATTTTCCTTCATTGCTTTGTCTAATTAGTTTTCTATTCGCTTTCCAACGTATTTTTCCTTTCTTTAAACATAAAGGCTTTTTTTTCTCAAGAAGCCAATCTCTATCGTGTTTTCTGATAAGATATTTATGTTTTGATGATTTCTGAGTGTTGAGGATCATTTTTGAGTACATATAGTCAAAATCATGCATTGCATATCTTTAAAAAGCAATTAAGTGGTGAGCTTCTATTTTTCATAGTAATATTTGTGTGTTCTTTGGCTTTGTATTTAGCGGTTATCAAAAATAGTAAATGAAAAATATAAGAATTTGAAGTGTTTGTTTTATTAAATTTAATTTGTTGTCTGTTTTTTGTTACATGTTTTTTCTAATTATCCCACAATATAATTTTTATAACATTGCTCAAACACATATAAGGCAGAAGAGACAATTGAATGTTATGTTTATAAATGTGGGAGAGCAAAAAAAAAAAAAAAAAGGGCAAAAATTTAGGCGTTGTGTTGTGGCATCCAAGTCTTTTAACAAATGATGTAATCTTGAAATTTTGGGTTAAAGCCTTACATAAGATAATATTTATAATTTGTCAAATTCGTAGTGATAGTTTTAAAAATCTTTTTCTCATTTTTATTTAAGCTAAATTCGGAGTAACATTGAAAACATTAAGAAATAGACAAAACATTGAAAACATTAAGAAATAGACAAAACATTGGAAACATAAGGTTTTGTTTGGTATGTAATTTGAAAGTAATTTTTTTTATTTATTTATTTATAAAAAAACTATAAAACATAAGAAACCTATGTGTGGTAAGATACTTATGTTATTAATACAAGTTTTAATAAATATTGAAAATACTTATGTTATTATCTTTTGTTTTTAGTAATGGCATAAACATCAAGAAATATGTTAAGATTACATATTTCTTTATACATTATTTTAAGATTTGGTATTTTATAAGTCTCTTGCCTTTTTTTAAAATGTATATTTTAATCTCTTTTTATTTTAAGTGATATACCTTAGATCTTAACTTTTCGAAAAATGCACTTAAGTTAATTTAAAAAAAAATACAATTTTTTGACCCATAGTTCTCATGTGACTTTTTAAGAGAGTAATTTTGAAATTTCATTTTTTTTACTAAAGAAATTAAAAAAATAAACACAAAAAATCAAATTATGAGGTAGAAAAAATTAAATAAAAAAATTGACCAATTTTTTAAAAAAATTAAATTTTTTTTAATTTAAAAAAAATGATTTTAGTAAAAAAAAAATATTAAAATTTCAAAATTATCCTTCTAAAAAATCACATAAAAATCATGTGCTAAAAAATTAACAACTTTTTTTTTTTAAATTTAAAGTTAAATGTATATTTTAAAAAATTTAGGACCTAAAATATATTACTTGAAAGAAAAAAAAAAAAAAAAAAAATATATATATATATATATATATATATATATATATATATATATATATATATATATTTTAAAAATGTAAAAAATTATTAGAGTACCAAAATCCATTAATTTATATATTCTTTCAATTATTTATTTATTTATATATTTATTTAACATAAGCATGTTTGTACAATATAATTAATATTAAAATATGATATAATAATATATAAATAATGATACAAATATAATATTTTTTTTTTTATTACACAATTTGTCAACCTAAAAATTATGATAAAAAGTAATTTATTTTTGTGTTTTTGTTTTTTTTGTTTTTTTTCAGATGAAAGTACTGAGTGGTTACAGGATAGGACTACGTGTCCGTTGTAAAGACCAAGTACTCAGGGAATATTCAGGTGTGGACGTGGAAAAGCAAACCCACTTTAATGGTCTGACCATGGGAAAGGTTTTTGTATCGCCAATAAACGATCGAAATAGAAAAAGGTGGTATTCATTATTATTATGGAGTATATATTTTATTATTTATTGATTTTTAATGTTTTATAAAAAAATATTTATATTTATTTTAAATTTTATTAATCTAAAATATTATTTCATAATTTACCTCAAGCAAAATGAATAATTTTTCAAACAAAAATAGTAGATAAAAAGCTAAATAATCCCCAAAGATAAAAGCTATTTTGCTCCACTTCACAATCCCATGATGTTTATTTTAACTTTCAAGTACTGAATTGAGTTAACAACTTGAGAGCCTTCCACGTAGCACCGTAGAAAACCATAAAGAAACTCCCTTTCCCCATCAACGCAGACTCGCAGTTCAAGATAAAAAAGCTGTGCCTCCCTTTGTATTGGCTACCAAATAATTGAGTTGTTATTTATTATTTTTAAAATATATATTTTATTAATTACTTTATATTATTTTTTTATTATTTATTGAATATTTATATTTTTTTAAAATATATTTGTATCAATTTTAAATATCATTAATTTATAATACTATATTATTACTTATTTTAAAAATATTGAATAATTGTTTTCAAATGATTAAGATAAAGAAAATATAAACTAATAAAAGTCATCTAGAGGCTAGGGGCATCAAAGTAGTAGGAAGCAACCCAATGGAGATTTTTTTTTTTTAAATATTAAAACCATAGACAGTTGAGATGTATACGATTGAAATACTAATTCAATCAATCTACCAATATACTAAAATGTTATGCTGGTTGTTATGTACGCAGGGGAGAAGGCAGAAAAAAAATAAATTAAGAAGGGGTTAATTTTTTTTTTTTTATACAAAATAAAAAATTAATAAGAATTATAATAAATTATATTCAATTTAACATTAAATTTTTTCATGCCATATTATAATAAAAATATAAAGTTAACACATTATAATTAACTTATAAGAAAAATTAAACAAAAATATAACAAGTTAATAAATATTAGTATCATTCATGAATAAAATAAATTTATTAACAAAAAAATCTAAGCAAATAAAAAGCTCAATCAAATACATTAAGATTTATAGATATTAAAAATAAAATAAACATATAAAAATGTAAAAAAATAAAATTTGATTTATAATTTTAAGCTTCAGACTATATTTAAAAATATATGTTTATAAACAATATAAGAATGACTAATAACAATAAAAATAATAAAATTTTTATATAAAAAAATTGCAAATAAAATTTCAAATAATATATTATTAGATAAAGTTAAAATTTGGATTGAAATAAAATATAATACATATAAACTTAAAAAATTTTAATATGAAGTTTATCATATACTTATTTTTAAAATTTTATTTTTATAATGTTGACTTTAAAAATATTTAAACATTATTTGGATTCTTATATTTAAGAAGAACTTTTTTTAGTATACTATTCTAATTTTATTTTTATTACTAATAGTTACAAAATACATGAAAAAAAAAGAGAGCATATATTTAACCATTTTATTTACAATTTATGTCATTTTTATCCACGTATTTGTTAAATATTGTTAAGATATACTAAAATATGTATATAAAAATTAGACACAATACATTACTATAAATAAAATATTTATTTAATACTAAAAATATACACATAAATATAATATATTAAAAAAATGTGAAATTATTTATAAATAATAGGTCAATTATATTATTAAATATAGATTAGTGCATATATCACTACAAAAATAAGCTTATTTAGATACGGTTCTACTATTAAAATTTTGAAAATAACTATACTTAAATAGATTTAAGTACGGTTGGCTGCATTTTAAAAAAAAAAATTAGTTTTATACCGTACCTAAAAGTGAATTAAGACATATATGATTTTTTGAAAACTTTCAGGTACAGTTAACAACCGTACTAGGTACAATTGTTAACTTTACTTGAAAGTCTATGGTTATAGTTAACAACCGTACCTAAATCTTAAGTAAAACGTTTTTAGGTACGGTTAATTAGACTTTCAGGTGTTAACTGTACCTAAATCTTATGTAACAACGGTACCTATATTCTTTTAAGTACAATTGTTAACCGTACATAAAAGTCTTTAAAATAACAAATTATTAGAGCTCCACCATCAACTCCACAAAATCTATGTTTTTTTTTCCTTCTCCACTTAGAGTGAAAATGTGAAAGTGACCCTTCAATTCCAGCCAGCGCCAGCGCTGTCGCCCACCACACCCACACAACCTAGCGCCGACAATACCCACTGTGACTATCCTTCATTGCATGCGCTGTCCACTGTTATTGCATTCACCGCTTCCTCGCGTTCTGCCCCTGCTTGTTTCATGCTTCTCACAACACCACACAACACATTTTTCAGCCACCAATCGCCGCCCAAGTGCCTTTTCTCACATTATTACTTCAAGGTATTTATTTATTTTTTCACAGGTTCTTGTATTTTAATATTACTAATATAATTAAGTGACATATATATATATGTTTGTGTTTTTTTATTAATGAAATATATATTATTGTGTGTGTGTGTGTGTGTGTGTGTGTATATATGAATTTTTGATCAAATTATGAAATGATCATGTATAAATTGTGTCAAATGAGCAGAGCATACAAACCGGTCAAAAAAAAATTAGAACCGAAAATAATTTTAAAAAAAAGTTTAACTTTTAGCTATAATTGTTAAACGTATCTAAAAGTTAAAAACAAAAAAAATAATTGTACCTAAAAGATTTTAGGTACAGTTGTTAACCGTACCTATATACTTTTAAGTACAGTTAGTGTTCTATGGGTACGGTTTTTAACCGTATTTAAAACGTTTTAAATATGGTTAATAACTGTATCTATAGACTTTTAGGTACGGTTACTAAAACTATTATGTACGGTTAAAAAGGTGTTCCTATGACAACAGTGGCTATTGGTACGGTTACTTGTACGTTGACAACAGTACATAAAATCCTTTAAGTACGGTTAACAACTGTACCTAAAACTTTTTTTTTTTTTTTTTGGTGTATTAGGTTGTAATAAAACAATTTTAAAATTATAGAAGATGTAAATGTTATTTTACACGTATAGAGTTTTCAAACTTATTTATTTATGATAATTGCTATTGTAGAACATTGTTATTGTAATTCTATATAGCATTAATGGAGGAGTAAAAAGACTTTTATACTGTCGAATTTTAGGATTATTAAAAATATATAATCAAATATTTATTTATTATTTTTATACTATTAAACTTTACATTTATGATAAATATACTATTGTCGTTAATCCCTTAGCGAGAGTTAATGATAAATCACACGTACAACTCTAAATTCCTAAATTCTATGCGTAACCCAACTCATAATACTAATTACCCCAAATTAAAACCCTATTTATACCCAAATTACCCCAATCAAAGAAGCAATGGCATAGACGGCGGCACAAGACAAACAACAGCAAATTTGATTGAATTTTAGGGTATTTTTTCAATTTTTTGGTGATAAGGGCTGAAAATTAGAATATAGGTGGCGATATAGGCTGGAGTTGCGATGAGGACTAGAAAACACGTGGGGGTGGAGGTAGTGGCCAAAAATCATGCGAGGGGTGGAGATAGTGACTAGTTTCATGAAGATAGGGTTAGTAAGTGCTGGGTTTTGCAATTTTAGAGTTCATAGGGGCTAGGATTCATGATTTTAAGGTTGTTGGAGAGTGGTTTGTTGGCGGTGAGTGGGATGAGTCATTAGCTATGATGCACGACTTTAGGCAACTTGGTAGTGGTTTTCACGAATATGGGGTGGGTGGTTCAGAGGCTAAGCTCTCGAATGACTATGAGGTTGGCAATGATGAACTTAAGTTTTTGATGGATAATAGACTGACGATGGTAATTGAGCTCTTTGGTAGGAAGAAATGGGTGGAAGTTGCAGTAAACTTTATAGTGTGTGGTAGAGGATTTTTTGGGATTTTAGATCCACACTTGCGACGTCATTATCCCACGTTAAGTAATTAATGTTGATGATGTATTTGTCATACATGCAAAATTTAATAGTATGAAAGTAATAAATTAAAAGTTGATAATATATTTGTAACAATTTTAAAATTTAGTGGTATAAAAATTTATTTACTTTTACTAAAGCATTAAAATTATTTAAGTAGATAAACTTTTAGTTCTTATTTATATTTCACTAAAATATAGAGGTCATTAAATTTATAATAGGTAAATGGTCTTAAGTGTTATAAACTTATAATGGGTGGTATTATGACCATAGTCCTCTTATTTATTTATTTATTTATTATTAAGTAACTAATTGTAAAGCTCAAACAGTAATTTTTTAAACACTTTAGAAGTACCAATAAATAGGTACTTTTAGAAGAGATATAGATTCATAATTTCAAATTAATTCATGTATTGTTGATCCATTTTCTTCTGCTCTTATTTTTAATTAATTTATTTTTATTTCTCTCTAAAAATATACGTACTAAAAATGTTCTCCATAAGTAGAGATTGGAACGGTGTTAGAGTGAATTAGTAAATTTAATTATTGAATTTCAAAGTTTTGAGCCTAAGCATTTAGCCCATACTTGCATGTGATAGAGAGATGAATGTATAACTAACTTCTAACAAATGGGTATGTATATGGTTATTTATTAAAATAAAAGTGCTTACATTTTACTAACAAGAAAATGAAATAAGTGAAAATACTTCCTATAAATTTAAGAGTAATTTTTCATACATTCTATTAGTTTGAATTTTATTTCTCAAATTCATAAAATGTAAATTAATGTTAGTCATTATTACTTTTAAAATGCCATTTAAATAAATTAATATTTTGATTTCCACTCTAATTCTTTAAAATTCTTTAATAAACAAAAAGAAAGAAAGAAAAAATGAATTAAATATTTTATTTTATCTCCAATTCAAATCATATTCACTCTAATAAATGCAATCCAACTTACTAACAACGTCTAGTCCTCAAATATTCTATACTTATTATAAGTCAAGTTAATTAGTGTCATAATTTGATTGATCGATATAAAAATATAAGTTTAATCATTATTTTTAGCGATAATTTAAGTTAAATTTTTGTATATATTATTAGATGATAATATTTTTATCATATATGTACGTGCAATTATAATAAGTGGATCGAACTAAAAATTTTAAAATTATTTTAACTTACTGATAAAGTAAGATAGAGGATCACCTCTTCTTACAAAAGTTTTTAGTTGATGATAAAAAAAATTCTTTATATATATATATATATATATTAGGAAAAAGATATGTGGTTCAGGAATTTTGTTTTCCACTTGCGTGCCCAAGTTGCTAATGGTTGAAACATGCATGTTTTACTTTTGATATTAGTATTGTTTAATGTTTATTCTAAGAAAATCGATTCATATTTTATAATTTGATTGATTGTTTATTTAAATAATTTTATAATTATTTAATTATTATTGGGTGAAATGTACCATAATTCTATTAATTATAATTATAATGAACAAAAATTTACTAACAATTAGCCAATTAAGTGAAATATTAAAAATTTAATAATTATTAAAAATAACACTAAAAATTTAAAAATGTAATAAATTTGTCTATATAACATGTGATAAGTAGAATTAAGTTGATAAAATTCTAATAACTTTAAATGTTTTAGACTTTTAATCTCTTTTTTAATTGTTATTTAACCTTTTAGTATCACACTCAAAAATTAGTAAATTTTTATACATTTTAATTATAATTAATAAACTTTTAATATTTTTTTACATTATTATATATCATAATTTTATTTTTAATTAATAATTAATATATCATTTAATTCATAAAATAATTTAATGAATATAATACACGCGTTTATTAGCACACTCAACACTTCTTTTCTCAACTCTCATTCATCTATAAGAAATAATCATAACAGAAATACTTATTTAAGATAAAAATAGAAAGAAATAAAATGGAGATTGATATTTCAAAAACGAAAAAAGTGCAAGTAGAACATCTTAAAATTTTAACTTACAACTTAATCCTTTAGTCCTTTAAAAAATAATAATAATAATAATACTTTTACATTAAAACAATTGGGTATTAGGATAAGCAATCTATTTGAATTGTAATATATATATATATATATATATATTGGTACTTAGTAATTAGTTCGGTGACTAGATTTATTGTACTTAGTGGTCAGCAATTTTAATTAATGAAATATGATTGTTTATTTATTTTATTTTTTAAGAAAATTATATAAATTAATATTTTAACTATTAATTGAATATAAAATTTAAAATAAAAAATAAAAAAATAGTTGTAAAATTATAAAAAAAAAATCATTTAAATTATATTATATAAATTATTATATATTTTAAATTACAATAAAAAAAATATTTTTCTTGTTAAAAGCAAAATATCATTATTTCTTAATAGACTTTCTTGGTCAGTTTGTACATTAGAAGTCTTTACATGAAAATAACATCATGATTTTGATTGTTGACAGCAAACTAATCAGAAAGCGCCGTGTGATGGAAAAATGTTAAAAATTCACAAAAACTTATGCAAGTATTTACACATATATAACACATTTTAGCCCCCCAAAAAAAAAAAAAAAATTCATAGTATAACAGATAACATTGTTTTTTTTTTCCACACACATTCATCCTTATTGAATTTATTTTTCACACATAACACACTAATTTATTATAATAAAAATATTTCTAAATTTATATATTTTTAATATTTATTATATTTTAAGAATGAATAAATATTCATTTTTTAGACACAAAATTTTAATAATATTAATGTGATAAATTATGATTAGTATCTTAAATATTTAATTTTAATAAATAGCAAAATCAATTAAAAGCAATCATAACTTTATAATATAGAGTGATGGTATTGCAATTATTAGTTCTACTGAAATTTAGCAGACGTGCTTGTACCATCGCACCATGAGATTAAAATATATAAACTCAACAAAAAAAAAAAAAAAAAAATGGAGTGGCATGAAGTTATGCTCATAAAATGGGAAAAAAGAAATTGAAAGTAGGTTTAGTTAATATATATATATATATATATATATATATATGTATGTATATTCTTAGATATTAAAATATATGAATTAATTATTAAACTTTTAATTTTTTTTACATATTATATCATAAATTATAATTTAATCTTTAAATTTTAAAATTTTGCATACAAGTCTTAATTTGACAACTAACATACTTATTTATGATAAAAAAAATTGAAAGTTTCATGTGAATTTTTAAAAATTTGAAAAATTAATTAAATAATTTAAAATTTTAGAATTATGTATAAATTTTTTTAAAAAAAATTTATAATTAAATCATTCATTTTAAAATTTTAAAAATCTACCCATAAATTTAGTCGATTTTCACATTAATAATATAATTTATTACTAAAAATAATACTTTTACCGAACAAGGAAAGTAAATAGTGAACATAAACAATACTATAAATATCTAAATTTAAAATATTATTAAATTAAGAACAGTGTTATTGTCGAAGCCAAAAGGAGCAAATTTATTTATTTTTTTTTTTCTGAAAAAGTTTACTTGTTATTTTATAAGTTAAATTTTAAATTTAAACTGACGTTAGTATTTTTTTTCTGTTGCAACAACAATATTTTATTATTTAAATAAATAACTAAAGAAAATCTTTTATGCAAACAAATTTATACTTATGCCAATAACGATATATCATAATATTTCTTTTGAATCTCTACATTAAAAGAAATCGGACATATTTACATCTAACAAACTCAAATTAACGATCTTGAACTAATCTCATATACCACTTAGATTGAAGAATATATATTTCTATTTACTCAGCTATGCCATTATATATATATATTTTTATTAATTGTTATAATTTGATAAATAAAATTGCTCAAGTAAATATAGAGGCTCGCTAATGACAATGAGTACTGTCAAGCTAGCAAGCTTAGCTAGCCAATAAGTGAATAGAGATTTGACAAGCTATAAATTCAAAGTTCATTGAGAAAAAGAAAATAAAGAAGAAGAAGAAGAAGAAAATTGGAGAGAGAATAAGAAAAAGGAAATAAAGAAGAAGAAGAAAATTGGAGAAAGAAACAAAAGAAAAGAAGTTGTATGCCCAGGAAAGCAAGAGCACATGGGTACAACTTGTAAACTTTTACACGTGTAGACACCCCAAGAAGTAGTGAATGGGACCGCATATTTTATCTATCCAGGTGTAAGTCATATAGTTACGAAGACACTATGTTGACTAGTCAGATCCAACCAATCAGTAATCACCCCTCCTGTTAATCAGAAAATTGTAGCCGCCATGTGTAACAGTATTCAAACACACTTTTACCATTTTTGTGCTTCTTTCAATTTCTTAGATAATCTCTGTGTTTCGTCACTACAATCTCTTATGGTAACAAAGTTAATCACCAATCGCATTATAGCAAAACAAAAAACAAAACTCAGTTCATGCATCACGAGCTTCGTTAAGAACCTTATCCTATTACGTGTAAACTACTTGTTAACTGATTTTTTCAATATCTCAGATATTTAACAATTTTTATCTTTTAACTTTCTTTATAAAAAATAATATATATATATATATATATATATTTTATTATAAAATTAAAAATAAATTTTTATATATAAAAATTAAGATTATGACGTACAATTATAAAATAAAAATTCAAATCTTACGTGTAGTCAATAAATAAATATCTTACGTGTAGTCAATAAAACAATAGGTGAATTTCAAATTACAAAATATCTATGAAGATGCGGATGGGAGAAGGAGAACATGGTGTGGGGTCCAAAGTTACTAAGATTAAATCAGAAACACAATTAATGCAAGTGTTACCGCAGAGGATGAAACATTACTTTACCCAGTGAACAATATTTTGAAACGATTCAGAGATTTGACAGATGATGTATATGCAATGCATGCATGACTCAATGTAGGAGGCTTTATTCATTAAGCTTATGAGTTCTTTTAGATGTCTTCTGAACTCTCAAGAAAAGTTGGGATGAAGCTAAATTAAGAATTTTTTTTTTAAAAAAAAAGTACGAATAAATTAATGTACTGAATTGAACCTTGATATTGTTTATGTTCATCCGATTGGTCGTTGCATTGAAATTTTAATTTTTCTGTACGTTCGTTAACAGAGACGTAGCGTCTGTGACTTTCTTCCTTTAGTAAGATAAAGACGGTATTTTGAAAGGTGTACTTCTCGTTTCTAACTTCTAGTTCTAGAAGAAAATAAGAGTACTGAACTACTGATGCTTAAATATATTAATAAATTAATAATTTGACAAAAAATTGATAATTTAAAATAATAAAATAATTGCAAATTTAATTACTTACAAAAAAAAAAAAAAAATTAAATTAAATTATATAAATTAATGTATTAATTACATTATAATAAAATCATTTTTGAGATAATAATATCATATCCCAAACTTGCACAAGGAATAAAATACCTTGTAATCATGATTTTGTAGAGCTTACGAGATTGCGATCTTCAATTTTAAAAGAAAAACGAGATTGAATCAGTATTTAAAGTTTAATACAATTAATTATCATTTTACCCTCTAAAATTGAGTAATGTTATTCAAATTTTACATTTTTTATTAGGATAGTAATTCTTGACAGGTACGATACAAATAAAAATTTAATTAAAATTAATTGATAACTTTTTATTATGTCTTTAAAGGATATATAGTTTTTTTATTATTATAAAATAAAGAATTAATTATATTTTATGTTGATAATATTTAAAAATGTTTAAAATATTTAATTAGTTGAAATTATGACTAAAACACATAGATAACGATAACACATGCCCAAGTAACAAATAACGTTAAATTGTTTAACTATTTAACTACGTTTTATGTTCAAAATATATAAAACGAATTATAAAAATATTAAAAAATTTTATTTAATTGTAATCATACTCATAATATTATGAGTAACTATAAAACATGTTTAATTTATAGTTGATGTTAAATCATTAGATAATTGCTTTTGTTCATAATATTTTGATAAAACTATATGTTTAGACGGTAGATTCAACTACTTTTTATGCCCACAAAATATGAGATGAGTTATAAAAGTGCTCAAAATTTACTTAGTTGTAATTATATCCACAATATTATAGGTAACGATAAAACATGTTAAATTGATAACTGATTTTAAATTATTTAACAAAATTACTTTTTTGTTGAGGAATGAATAATATATTTTGATTATCTGTGATTATGATTAAACTTACAATCATTTTATATTTTTATAAATACGTAACAGTCGTATGATTATTCCATAATAACAGTAAATTCATATAATTTTTAAATACAATCTATATCAAATTTATATAATAATGAATTCATAATACATATGATTACTCTAGTAGTGATAATGATCGATAAGCTTTTTTTTGTGAGTCTCTTCATGAAGTCTGTACCGTAAACTTTTGATATAAATTTGGACATTAATTGTAATATATAAAGTTGTGACATAAATTATATTTGACAATCATATAAATTTACTGTTACTATACGATAATCATATGACTATTATGTATTTATAAAAATATTAAAGGGATTATAAGTTTCACAGATAATCATTGATAGGCAAAATATTATTCATTTCTTAACAAAAATAATTATGTTAAATAATTTAAAGTTAGTTATTAGTTAGGTATATTTTTTTTTATCATTATTCATAACGTTGTGTACATAATTGCAACTACTTTTTGTACATTTTTGTAACTTATTTCGTACGTTTTGGGCATAAAACGTCATTAATCTGTTAAATAATTTAACGTCAGTTATCAATTGAGATGTTTTTATAGTTACCCATTAGTTGTAGACATAATTAAAACTAAGTAAATTTTTTAGACATTTTTACAACTCAATTCATGTATTTTAAATATAAAACATAATTAATCCTAAATTAAACAACACTAAAATAAGTATGTAAATTTTTTAAAATGCCCAACAAATACATAAATATAACATGCACGATTAATATATTGCAACACAAAACAATAAATGATATGAACACAACTAACTCAGCATGATACACACCCTATTTTTTATTCTTTCCGGTTTTTGTGTCAATATATGATTTACCTCTAAGCAAAGAAGAATATATGAACTAAAACACTCAACTTAAAAAAATAATAATAACAAAAGCATTTTACGGACTATAAATTACCCATAAAATAAATTTAAAACCTTTTTTAATCATGCTTTTGTTGAGTGTACTAGGGTTAACCTCATGGGTAAGTGAGGATAAGGATGAAATTGAAACAGCAAAAAAGCATATGTGTGTGAGAGAGAGAGAGAGAATCTCATAATTCGTTGGCAGATTAAGTTAAATTGTGTCCTAATCTTTGTTGTTATTTAATAAATAAAGAGAATATATAGCAGAGGAGGAGTCTGTAAAGATGCGCATGGGTATGGATTGGAATTGGAGTTGGGAATTCTTTTGAGTTGTTTATTGGGTTTCAATCAAATTATTTTCTTTAATTTATATTAAAATGGGTGTCATCTTTATCCCGACACTGTCAAGCTTTGTTTCCCATCTTCCAACTCTCCTTATTTAAGATGCTTAACATTCATTGCTGACTATAATTCATATTTTATTATAATTAGACTCAATTAAAAATCAAGTTTATATATTTATTTAACTTTTTCTTTTTTTCCTTAATATTTAATTAGGGATCTCAAAATTCATAATTCTTCTTCATTAATCTACTTTTATATCTTCCAGGCTTAATCTAAAACATGATCATCACTTTCATTACCTTTTGGATATATATCTTTCCAGGGAATATATAGTACTGGTCCCTGCAAAGGGTTCCATGGCATTTGATCTCAAATCTCATGACAAATAGCTGTCGTATTTCATGTTAATTATCTCTTATTATATTTCCCAAGAACATTTGTACCCATTTGGTGTAGTCATTGACATTTAATGATATATTGAATTTTTTATTATATTTTCTCTATAATAGAAAACTATAAATATGAGTAATTATCATGAAATAATAAGAAAAAAAGAATTAATTATTTTTTCCTTTCTAAAATGCTTTTCATAGCTAACCCTATAGATATTTTATTAGAAATTGAGGAAGATATTTAGAAAAATAATAAATATAACACTTTCTAAAACTTATATCAACAAAATTAGCATCTCATCATTAACCCAATTATAACTCATACTCATCTCAATTTAAGAAAATTGTGTTATTTTTGTTATTATCATTTTTAAGGATGCTATTTTAGGTAATTTTTTTTAAAAAAATTTGTATAAATCACATGCATCAACGCACCTTACTAATTTCAAGAAAATATAATTAGTGTTTATATTAATATAAACTCTATACATTCAAATAAATGTATTCATATAAAATAATAAATCCAAAGTTTTTCTACCTCATCTAAGAATTTTTGACTGATGTAAAAAAAAATTTGTAACAGAGAGATTTTTTTATTTTATTTTATAAAAGTATATTACAATCATATTCTTTTTGCTGTTGGATGTTGGTAAACATTCATCATCTAAGTCATTAGAAGTGAAATTAGACTAGATTTTATGATTAAGACACTTTTCTGTAAAAAATAAATTCCGACCAACCACTCAAGCTCATGATATGAAAAATGAAAGTTTATATAGGAACTTGTTCAATAGTAAAGTATACATGATTTTAACTCAGAATTATCTAATTCTACTAATTCTATTTTTAAGTTTTAGTTTTTGAACTTGTGTTTTTTTAAATATGTGTTATTTGATAATTAATTTAATTTTTAAAAGTTAAAAATCATGTTGAATTTAGCTACATTTTTATTAGTAATTTATTTCCAAAAATACTCTTCATATTTTTATTAGTAGTTGTGAGACTTTTCGATAAAAACATATTACACTCCTTTTTGTTTTTTTTTTTGGAGAGAGAGCAAGAATATTTATTCTCTCTTCTAAAGAAGAATACTGAATACATATTCATTATCTTAAGTGAATATGTATTTCAAATGAATTGTAATTTCTGGCAATAAAAATTCAAATGCACTAATACATATTTAGTGTTATCAACAAGGCAGGGTTGGCAGGGTCGTGTTTAACATCCCATCCGCATGCTAGTTGTTTTCGGAGGTGGGACAGATATTCTCCACCGAGAAATTTGTAGTGATTGGGTAACTATTATCCACTAATAAATAATATATATTTAATTATATATTTTATGTTAAAAATTAACAAAATTTATGTTTAAAAATAAAATAAATTTCAAATTATGTTTAATAGATATAATTAAATTGTTTATTTTATGGTTGTTAAAAATTCAAAATAAATATCTATTTTTTATTATAATGTTATTTTTTTTTAAGTAAATATATAAAAAAAAAAATTTATAAAATGATAATAAATTATGGTTTGAATATTTCATGGGGTGGGAAATGCGATTCCTAGCCTACCCCACAAATACATTTTCTTCATTGGGTTTTCTCTATCAGTAAAAATTTGAATTTTTTTTTGACGCTTACTTACCCAGATGAGAAAAATTGATAGCACTATATATATTAGAGTCTATTTACACCAACCGAATATACCTTTAAATAATATTGCATGCATTTGTATCTTCATGATTAACAAATAATAAGATAAAGTAATTTGAAATAGATTTGTTTGTATTATTATTGGAGTGTTTGGTAATCATTCATCAACTAAGTCATTGGAAGTGAAATTAGACTAGACTTTATGATTAAGACAATTTTCTGTAAAAATAAATTCTGACCGACCACTCAAACTCGTGATATGAAAATGAACGTTTAGAAAGGATCTTGTTCGCAAGTAACGCATACATGATTTTAACACAGAAATAGCACCACAAAATCAGGTCTGTTTTGTTACTAATTTTGCTTTTTAAGTTGTAGTTTTTAAACTCAAGTTTTTTTTTTTTTTTGGTTAATATAAAGTCTCATTAATTAATATTCTAAAGTATATTAAGTAGTGTATCTCTTTGAGATACACATCCAAACGTCAAAAAGGCACATCAAGAAAAAAACTATATCCCTAGGAGAAAAAAATGTGAACGGACTCACACATTGGTGGTGAAACATGAGCATCCAACAACTTCCCCAACTGATCAACCTCCAACAACAGTAATGATTTGCTAAGTGGATGCAAAGAATTGTACTCAAAACAACAACACACATTTCTGTTGCTAAACTTCAGAAATTAATCACCTAAAAAACTTACAAATTTTTGAAACATTTTTAGACTACAACAGAACCAACCAAACTACAATCACAGGTAATAATAGATAATGACAACAATCACCTACAAGCTTTTAAACACACAAAATTTGTAGGACAAAATTACACACAAACAATAACCTTATTAAAATTAGCAAAAACCAAACAAAACACTTCGGTGGAAACACACCAGCAATGGAGCAAAGGGTTGGGCCACCAACGATAGTAGTAAAGCAGGTGAGGAGCCGTCGGAGTAAAACCACACTGTCACACCAACCACCTCCTTCACTCAGGCTCACACCGAAATCGAGCCAAAGAACCCCAATCACTGCACTGATTCTACAAAAGAACACCAACAAATCAAGATCGAAACCACCAGTGACGGAGCACCTAACCCCAGGGCCTACCACCACCAGTGATCAGGCCGAAACAAAGCAGGATGGAGGCAAGGAGCAGCTAACCAGCAGACTAGATCCGCCATTCCCCATACAAAGGAGAACCAAAAAGTGCCACCACTGCTGAAGAAAAATAGAAACAAAACCAAAATCGGACGGCAGGGGCAACCAAAAAGCACGGCCGTTCCCTGCCGCTGGCCAATCACCAAGAAGAAACCCTAGAGCGAAGGCAGAGAAAAGAGATAGAGAGAGAAAATGAAAGTTAATGTCTTTTAATATACACTTTTTAAACTCAAGTTTATTTTTCTTCTTATTATTTAATTTTCCTTATTATTTGCTGTTACTTAAGAAGAAATGAAGGGGGAAAAAAACGTTTTATCAAATGAGTTTTTGTTTTTATCTTCATTAGAAAATAGAAAACTAGCTTTAAATACAAGAAAACAAAACGAGCCCTTAATAAATAGTAATGCTTACTTTTCAAATTGTATGATGTTTAAAATTATAATCGTATTAATAATCTCAATAAAGGGTTAAAGGAGTATAAGAAGTTTAATTTTATAAAATTTCTTGAATAAAAACATAAAACATATTTTATTAAAATTATAAGTACGTGTTTTATTTTTATATGATAAAAAAATATTGCTAGGTCATTGTAACCCCCTAAATTTTCAATGTTGAAGCCTAACTTCTCAAAATATCGATACTACTAATAGATCAAATAAAACAAAATGACCAGTCGTAATTTTATATTGTATAGACTATTATGCTGTATATATATAAATAGGGGATGTATGAAATCAATGTCATAAGGGTCTCTTTCGGTTAAAGTCAAGCTAAGTTTGTTTTTGTTGCATATGCCACACACAGTGCTCTTTCATGTTTCCCTCTTCCCATACTAAAATGTGTCACGCCCTAAACCCCATCTTTCAAGTGCTTTTTTTATTTTATTTTATTTTAATTTAAGTGCTTGTCAATTAACACTAGCTAATAAAAACACTTAATTGGTTGTCCCAACTTTGTACTCTATAACCTACAACAACTTAATTAATTCCCAACTTAGGTTTCAACAACCCTTGAATTACGCCTTGATTTATGCAATTATCTTGGTGGATTATGACTTGAATTTTACTAAAATTAATTATTATTATTATTATATATATTTAGCTTTAAAATCAAGGGACTATAATATTTTAAGGGCACTTTATTGCCTACCCTATCTGCCCTAATATTGAATTAATGAGAGAGATCATATGGGTGGGTGTTGTGATTTGTTTCTGACAACAATTAACCTAACCCAGATCTTACCTGTTAATTCATGAAAAAGATGGTAGTCAAATACTTAAAAAGAAATCCTAGTTAATATTAACGAGAGAGAGAGAGAGATATGGAGTTTTAATATTTTCTATTGGAAGGCAAACTCCTCCTAAGCTTCTTGTCACTTCCTTTAAAGCTATATAAAGTTCACAAACATATATATAAAATCAAAACCATACACAAAGTAGGATTATTCCCCATACTTAAAAGCAACAAATCCCCAACAGCTCAGTCAGTATCTTAATTAGAAGAGCTAAATAATAAGCAAAGATTCTAAACTTACTTAATGCTTTAACAGTTTGATTAGTTTAATATTTAAAATTGAGAGATTGTACAAACTGTGGACGCTTAAAAAGTAGTGATTAGTTATTAAAGTTTGTTCCCAATTTTTCAAAACTTCAAGTTTACTAGAGAGATGGATAAAAATTTGTTTTATCCAGTAAAAGTGTGAGTTTATATACTTTTAGGTATGTATGTTAGAGTACATACTTTATGCAAGTTTAATACTTGAAATTTAACAATTTAGCTTCTTTTGAATTACACTATATTAAAAGGTTTTAATCTTTCTCTAGTAAAACTTAAATTGATAGAGCATAAACCATTATTTAGCTTACATTGTTTTACTGGGGTGTGGTAGGGAATAGTACTTGAGTTTTTGTTAGATGCATGAACCAGTCCAACAATGAAAAGATATGAATAAGAAATTAATATATAGTTGAAATGGACAACTTTTTTTTAAAAAAAAGACTCTAAAGTCTCATTCTTTTTATTTATAAGAGAAAATACACTCACACACACTCGGGTAGGATTCAAACTTGGATTTTTGGTGGGATAATTGAGAGTCTTACCACCTGAACCACAAGTGACAACTGTTTGAGATGATATCTCTTTCTTTATAAAGTACTTCTTTTTAATTCAAATTGAGATGATATCTCAGCTTCTGTGGTGACTGGATGCTAAAATTAGTGCCCACTGTTTGATCCAAACATCCTGGTTGAGATTAAGTAGAGTTTTCCTTCTTTTGAATTTTGCACTACTCTTTATAGGGATTCCAAGCTGGCCTCTAGTTTGCCATCTGCTAGAACCAGCGACTCTTTGGGCTTTAGCACATGGTCACCAACTAACACTGTCTTCATTGCTTTTTAATTTTTAATATTTTTATAAAATTATAATTTGTATTTGAGTTGAGCTGTATGGCTTAAAGGGATTTATTTAAAAAAATAAAATAAAAATATTTAAATATCTTAATGAACACATGTTGGAGTAGAGGTGCCAATTTGTGGAAGCAAGCTAGGTAGATATAGATTCTTAATTTATTCTCAGGAGGTCTTTAGATTTCTAGAATGATCTTTCAGGTTGTCCTGGATCCGAAGACAGTGGGGGTGAGGAACCTTTATTGTTGTGTGGTTGGTGCATTTGTTAACTCTTTTTATTTGCTTGGTGTTTTGGTTACTAGACATCCACTACTCTACTCAATTCAAGTACACAATTAGGTTGGCAGATCATATGCTTTGATTTAATTATTTTGGTTTATAAAAAAAAAAAATTAGTGATTTTATGTTGATTGTCAATAAGACAAAGATGCAAGTGATGATCGATTTTCCTAGGGAAATTCATTGTCTCATCCTAGACATCAATAATTAATTGTCTGTAAACAGAAGCATCAAGTTTGTATGGATCTCATTTGGTCTCGTTATATCAGAGGCAAAGGGTTTTTCTGTGAAGTCTGTTATGTTAGATTTTATTTGTATCATACACTTCCTTTTTCTTAATTTATGAAATTAGCTTTCTCCACAAACAATTGCGAACATAGACATACCATGTGCAATGAACCATTGACAATAAGATTAATATTAAAATAAATTAATGGAAACCACGGATTGTTACACCTTCCAAGTAGACCCGTGACAAGATCAAAAGCCAAACAATTCAAGGAAGCATTAAATGAGCTAATTCAAGAGCTAAACCATCAGCCAAATTTGCCACAAAAGGACTTAAGGACTTGGTTTTTTCCTATCACTGAAATCAGAGTGCAATTTCACGCAAAATCAGGCGTGTAGCGGCATGAAGATATGGTGTTATTGCATGAAACCCTCAGGTGAGTCCAATGAAACCAGCATGGAGCTCTCGGGAATCAACACGGCACATGAAAGGTCACACCACAACATGGAGCTTTCGAGAATCAACAAAAAATGGCACATGTCACGACATTAAGTAATGAGTGCCGCGGCTGGAGGTCTCGGGCTTGAGTGTGTTTTACAGCTTTGTTTACGTCGCGGCATGAAATAATATTAGTCCTGACCTGCCTAATAATTTTTGTGTTTTTCATAATTTTTAGGGTTTTTTCAATACTAAACATTTTTAATTCATATTTTCATGTATTTAACTCTCATTTTTCGGAACAAAACAACCAGATTTTGAGTGATTTTATATCATATTTGAGAGTTTTCGGCCTTTTTTGTTCATCTTTCAACCTGTCTTACTAAGAATTTGCAATTCTTATGGTGTCTTTACTATTAAATTCGTAGTACGTAATATCCATAAAATCAAGGTGTTTGCAACTGATCCAAAAATTTGTTATTGGGATCGATTTCAATTTGTTGTTGGGTTTTTGGTCATTCTCTTGGAGTTTTCTAGCACATAGTTACTCGTGGGTTTCAAGGTTCGTGTATGGGTTCGCATCATAAATAATTTTATTTTATAAAATTATTTTTACTTCATTTACACTTGTACTATACAATATGGAGGCATGGAGTTGTATAAATAGAACCACACCTGATTAAACTTCAAATTCCGGTTTGTGGACTGAATTGCTATTAACATGCATAAATTTGATATGTTGCCTAGAATAAATTGTATACATATGTTAAGATTTTTTGAGTTTTTTATTAAATTTAAAATGCTTTTAAGTGGTAAGGTTGGATTGTTGTTAGAAAATACGTTTACAAACTTAAATTATAAAGTTTACACTCAAAATAGGTGCTTTTTGTTTGAATTTAATATTTTAATTATTATGCCAATGGCCTTCTAGTATTTTATCACTTTAAAGCCAATTTTTTTTTTTTTTATAAGCAAAACTAAAAATTTAAAAAACATACAATATGGGCAGTATCAAAACCAATATCCATCATATTGGAAGAGATGGAAGTAAGTAACGTGTAGATCAAACGCAGATGATTAAATTTCTAATCTGCAAAATTATAAATTAGCTTAAAATGTGCAATTTTCTATCCATTATACTTCGTAAAACAACATATATGATAGTCAGACTTAGATATAAGAAACTATATATATTGACATCTCTCTTTACTCATCTCTCATAATTAGATATAAGTGACATGTCACTTAAGTTCCTACTCCATGCCATCTCTGGGCTTCTTAATTACACCTTTGTCGTTTCTATGTGATAGTTTTGGGCCCATGAGAACAGAGGTACTCTGTTTTCAAACAGTAATCGGGTAGTTGGGCCATTTTCTTGTTTAATTTCTACAATGTGAGGCCTAAACTTCGGGATCATGATTATTATTATTATTTTATATATATATATACTTATAAATATTAAAATATTTTTAAAACATATACATTATTTATAAATAATTATTTTATAAATTTTATTTTATACAATTTAATTTCTTTTTTTATTTTCTGTAAGGTTACTGTTTCTTTTTTCTTTTCTCCCATATCAATAAATATCAAAATATTTACACAACACATAAATTGCATATAAATAGTTATTTTATTCATCGCACACCATTTTAATTAATTTTTAATTTTATTTTAGTTTCTATTTTTTTTAATGCATTAATAAATATCAAAATGTATTTATAATGAATAAATTTTTTTATAAATTGATTTTTTTTTACACCAATCAATATCAAAATATCTTTATAATAAATATATTTTTTATAAATAGTTGTACTCTTAAAAAAATAAATATCAAAATATTCCTCAAATTAATACATTTTTTATAAGTAGATAATTTAATAGTTTTATTGTGCACTATTTTGGTTATTATCCACTTTTTTTGTACACAAATAAATATCAAAATATACTTATAATAAATATTTTTTTTATAAATAAATTTCTATTTTACACTAATAAATATCAAAATGTCTTTATAATGAATACAATTCTTGTGAATAGTTATCCACTTAGTTTCTTGTACACAAATAAATATAAAAACGTCTTTAAAATAAATACTATTCTTATGAACAACATTTTGTTAGTTTTATTGTGTACTATTTTAATTATTCTCCATTTTTTTATTACATTAATAAATATTAAAATGTACCTATAATAAATACATTTTCTCATGAATTAATTTTTCTTGTACAATAATAAATACAAAAATATATTTATAATAAATACACTTCTTACCAATAGTTGTTGGGCTAGCATAAACAATATTTCGTTATTATCATTTATTTTATTATTGTTCATCTGTTATTATCTTGCTTTTTTTTTTCTTGTACACCAATAAATATCAAAATATTTCTATATAACCAAATTTTGCTTGTATTCTTTTTAAAAGTAATATCAATACTTTAAGTATATATATATATATATATATATATATATATATATATATATATATATATATATATATAAACTCTAACAAATTATAAATAAAATTATAAGTTAATTTAAATAATTATTTCAAAATAAATAATTTCAATAATGCAATTATATTATATGCAATGACCCATGCTATAGTAAAGTACCAAAAGGAGGTGACACAATATTATTAATAAGTATGATTGGACCTACATAACATTATCCAATAAAAAGCTGTCATATCTATTGTGATGTCTTACTTGAAGGGCTTTTAAAAATAAAAGTGTTTTTACTAATTGTCTTATAATGCAATAATATATGTTTATTGTGGGCACGGTAAATGTGGAAGTTCGAACTCTATCATTGAATGTGTGTGTAAATGTTATTTAAGTAAATAAATAAAAAGTATTGATTTGTGTTTGCTAGTAAACTTTGAAATAATTTAAAAAAATTTATGTCCCATATTTAAGCATTTTAAAATGTTTTAGAAGTAAATCTCATCACTTTTGAAAAATTACTTATTTTAAAATAATGGAACTCACTATAATTACATACTCTTCACAACGTTAAATAAATTCTTCGTTTTTATTTACTTTTATAATCTATATATTATAAATTGTATGAGGGATCTTTTAATTATAAAAAAAAAAAAAAAAATTACAAGCACTATGTAATAATGTTTACAAAGTCTTTTAAAGTGCTACACTTCATAAATTACTCTTGGTTATTTTGTTTGTTGAAAGTTATTCATATTTGAGTAATAATTTTTAGAGTATTTTTTTCGGTAATTACATAATAAAGGATCGACTAGTTTTGTAAATCTATTTCGCAAGGAAGATTTTCAAAAACATTTAAACACTTGTGTAACCACACCACACGCATGTACAACGTGATTACTCGAGTATGGAAATAATTAGGAAATTTTCTTTGTGAAATAAGTTCAACTTAAATTATATCGTGAATTTTCGTAGAACTCGCCTATATAATACGAGTTCTCCCTATTATTATTAATTTTATTTTAAGTTCTGAAATTTATGAACCAACAATAGCTGTTTTTATCTTGATAATTTGTTTTTTAGTGCTCAATCTGCCATTCATGAATATTTAAGAAAGGTACAAGTTTCTCTCTTTTGAAAATAAGACCTAAGATTAGTATGTTTTTATTATGCTTGAGTGGCATTTGTGCTTGTTTGTATGGGGCTATAATAACTGTAGCATTGGAGTTTTGCTTCAAGATGCTGGTGTTTGTTTCTTAGATAGGATATTTATTGAGTTCTTTTAATTAGAGGTGCAATTCTTAGGAATTATCACATTTTAAATTGGTATAAACTTAAATAAATTGAATTTAATTGGAATAAGTAAAAATAAGTTCGAATTTAAATCAAATATAAATATGTTGGTTCAAATTAATTCAAATAATAGAGGTTACTTTGATAACATATTATTTTAATTAATTTAATTAAAAATACTAATCTAATTGGATAAAACAACTAAAAAAAAAAGTTTAACATGAGATTTCAAGCAAATAGTTCCAATTATATAGTGTTTTCTTAATTAATTAGGGCTTGTTTGATAACGATTTTGATTCTTGATTCTTGATTTTTTTCAAGTGATATTTCAATCAGGTATATTTGGTAACGATTTCTGATTTAATTTTTTACATTTTTAAGGAATTATTACCAAAATATGGGGTGATTTATGGATCTTTAAAAAAAAGATTTTGTAATCAGATTTTTAATTTTTAATTTTTTTCATTTTGACTAAACATTTTATAGAAAGTTAATCAAGTCTTATAATTTTTATATGATTAAGTATAGAAGAAAATTATTAAAAACTTAAAATTTATAAAAAATAATCAAAATTTTTCTTTATTTTTAAAGTTTTTTGAAAAAAAAAATCAAAAAATATAAATTATTACCAAACAACATGGAAGTGATTTTTAATTTTGTAATATCCCAAAATTTCAAATAACATTAATTATTAAAAATAAAGAGTTATTTGAGAGTAAGTTATAAGTTTAAAATAGAATTATAAGTATAAATAAACTCTTTAAAGATAAAGCAGAAAGTAGGTTTGAATTTGTTGTCTAAGGTATATTTGACTCTTATTTAATTCAAAGAATATGACAATAATAATTAGAATATCCTAATAAGAATAGGTTTCTATTCACATATAAACTCTTTATTAGAATAAAATATATAAATTCTTTACTAGACCAAAGGAGAAACAAAAACCCTACGTCTATTCTTCTCACATATGTCTTTCACAACAACAGTCATAAGAGAATAGAAGTTTATGAAGTAAACTAGGTACGTTTATTAATTTTCCTCCATCACTTTATCAGTTATGATTTAAGGGTTTATGGTTAATGTTTAGTGATTTTTCTAAGAAATTTTATAAAGTAATTGTTTGCAAATTTTCTACAGAATCTTGAAAATAAATTAGTTTCGAAACCTTATACTATTCAATAAAATCTTAAACTATTTTTATATTAAACTAGACTTCTTGAAGAATTCAACGAATATTTATTTGTCAAAATATCATTTATATTGAATTTGTTATGAATTTGTGAAGTTTGTGTTTTGAATCTGTCAATTTTTGAACTACTCGAATTTTAGGGTTGTTTTATATGGGTTTTGATTTCAATTTGAAGATAAAATTTTTGTCTTTATAACTATACACAATAAGAAAAATTTTGTCTTTGGAACCTTTATAAAATTCTATGTATTTAATTTAATATAATCTTTTAAAGTCAAAATTTTATGCTGGAAAATTTTTATAATACGTTATATGGGTCTTATTTATTATTTGATAAAATTTTATGATTTTTAGATCAGATATATATATGTTATGAATTTTTGATTTATATATGTTTGTTGCTCAAATATTTTACAGCAGATTTATTGAACTAGTTTCAAAACCCGTTTTACCTATGAAAACAGATTCCAAAGTATTTGTAAATTTTTATGTATAATAATATTTAAGTTATAAAACTACGGTTAAAATTTCAATTTGATATGATTTTCCAATATTTTTCTAAAATTGTTTAAGTCTAGTAGTATTGCTGATTTTCTTATACTGACAGTTTTAAAAGTTATCGAATAAAAATCACTTTTGTAATTGCTTAGCATTCGGTTTTACCTAAAAAATTTATTGAAAATTTTACTATACCTCTATGAAAACTTTGAAAAATTTGGTAATCTTATGACACCAATTAAGTTTGAAATTAATTATTTAGTTTCTGCTGACAGTGGAAACAACTAATAATTTTGTGAATAAAAATATAAAACTTTTGGAAAAACAAGAGTTAGACCTAAGTATTAATATATATATATATATATAAAGGAGGATACCTTATATATTATGAGTATCTAATAATTATACAATTATAATTTGTTTAGGCTAAACTCAGTTGAATTAGTCGGTGATTTTAGCTGTATTGGTTGCTCGTATCAGGTAAGTAGACTAACCCTACTTGTAATATTAAGTATTGTTTGCTTTGTTTGTGTATGAATATTTTTGTGGTCGTTTTTACATATATGTTTTGTTTGTAACCGTTATGGCTAAATAGATAGCGTGATCTCATTTTCGTATTTATATGTGCTTTGTGTTTGCATAATTGATTATTGGTTATGTAGTATTGGCATAAGCATGTTCATATGCATAACATTCAAAACTTTTGATGTTAAAAACTCATGTTTTGAATTATAATTTTCGACTTTAAAAATCAAACAGATTTTTGAAAATGGTTTGATAGAATGTTTTTGACCATCGTTATGATTGGACTCTAATTGGGAGCATATTGTAATTGTTTTGAGCCGTGTGGGGGAGGTGTCCTTGGGTACCCGAGGATATTTGGTTCCTTACCATATGGTTTGGACGTATTTTTGCATGTGAGCATTTGTTATGGAATTCCAGCTTTGACCCTACGATTTTATGACTCACTTGCACTTACCCTTCACGCGTGCTAATCACCGACGGGTGATTTATTGTTTGGTCACCGACGGGTGATTTATTGTTTTGGTTGCCGACGAGTGACATTTTGTATTGGCTCCACCATTCATGCGATAGAGTTCATGGCATTCTATAAAATATAGTTTTGAACAGTTTTGTTATGAGTCGTGACATATTGAGAAAGATCATTTTTGAAAGTTTTGCTATGAGAAGCGACCAATTAAGAAAGATAAGTTTATGTATGTTTTGGATACGAGTCACGACATTATTTGAAATATGGTTTTCAAAGATCATTGTTTAAGTAGAGACCATGCATTACATCGACATTCATATTGAAAACACAAGCATTGACATGTTGTTTATCTTGAATAAATTGTTTATTACATGTGGTTGCTTAATGTTTCAAGTAAGGTAAGTTTGCTTACTGAGTGATTTCACTCACCCCAAGCTTCCTTTCACGTTTTCAGGAACACCATGACGAGAATTTGGCAATGCTTGAGGATTGTTATTGGTTCCTTAAGAATAAGTTCCCTTTTTCTTGGCTAATAAATTGTAAACTTTAATAAGTGCTGAACTTTTTGGCAAGTTTTTCTTTCTAAGGTTTTTAGCTATAAAATCTTTTTCCATTTAATGTCAATACAATTTTTCAATTTTTCTTTTAATAAAACCACAATTAATTGTATCAAGGTTTTCAATCTCTAAAATGTTTAGATAATGCCCTTATTTGTATGTAAAATATTGGGGCGTTACAAATTTTTTTTCTTGAAAATTACTAAATAGAAATTGTTATCAAATACATTTGTAATTATTTTTATAAAAGAATCAAAAATCACAAATTCAATTATTTAATCATAAATCAAACTTGTTATTAAAAGTGCCCTTAATTAAATTTTTTATACTTCAAAATTGTTTGGATTAAAGCTTATTGGTTCATATCACCCATTAATCCATACTTAAAAAAATTATTTTGGGTTTAAAAAAATTGTGAAATAATTACCAAAACAAATAAAGTGAACAAAAATTAACCCTTGCTGCAACAAAAGAAAAGAAAATATATGCAGTGCCGACTGCCGACTGCCGACTGCCGTCAGCTACTGTTATTTATTCCATGTCCAAGTTCGGCCAATGCTCTGACCCTCTTTTTGTTTTTTGTTTTTTTTATAATCATGAATAACTTTATATAATGTAATTAAAGCTTTAACCTTTACAACAGGCAAGATCAGCAGAATTCATGCCGCTTTCATACTGTTCTCTTTCAAGTTTCCAATTACAATATACTAATATCATATTCCGATGGGCTAAATCCATAGTGATGCGGTAAAAGAAATTAAATGGAAAAAAATTTCAATCCTTTCTTCATCTGGAATTGCCGTCGAAAAAAAAAATTTAACCAAAGTTTTTAAGATCTGAAACCAGTTGATCACAATTATAAATTTAATTTATTCTTGAATCCGAATTGTGAAAAACAATAACAATTATTTTCAAATCTAATAAAATTAAACTAAAAATTATTAAATTTTAAAACACCAAATATCACATAATGAAAATAAATTCAATTTTTAATGATTTAAAATGAATAAACTCTTATACCACTTATTAGAATTTAATATTTTGGTGAAAATCATTACCAAAAATTAAACTTCTCTTCCAGCTTTTTAATTGTTTCCATATAATCCATCTGGCATTTCACTCTGTCTTTCTGCAGTCACACACAAAGCTTTAAGAAGAATGTGTATCACCAAAAACTTTTGAGAGCACGTACCAATCTGAAGGTCTTCACTCTTCTCAACTCATTTCCAATCTGTAGAGAAATTCCTCATGGAAATTGAAAATTTTAAATAAATACTATATTTCACTCTTCACAACTTATTTCAATTTTGAAACAAATATACAAATTCAGTTTAAGTCTATACAAGACCTGTAATTCTTCAAAATGAACACTTTAGTCATGTATTTTTTAAGTTATATTTCTAGGGTTCTGTAATTTTTAAAATGTATACTTTAGTCTCTATTTTTTTAAATTACACCACACGGTTCTATAATTCATCAAAATTTTCAGCTAAGTCCAAATAATTTTTTTTAAAAGATAAATTTGAAATAAAAAAAAAAGTTAAAAAAAAAAAAACTTTTATTTATTTAATCTTCTCTATTTTTTTAATCCATTTAAAATTAAATTTTTTTATTTACTTATATTAGTTTAAAAATCAAATTTTAATATTTATTTAAAAAAATTACTTTATGTATTTTATTTTTCAAAATTTCAAGAATTTACTCTTAAAAAAAATAATATTTGGACTTGATTGGAACGTATTTGTGAAGAATTATAAGATCCTAAGGCTATATCATAAAAGATAGAAAATTAAAGTCTACACTTTAAAAATTTACAGAATCTTAAAGATATATATAGAACTAAAATGTACATTTTGAATAAATAATTACAAAACTTATAAAAACTTTAACCCTAAAATTCATACCTGGGGTACTAACATGGCATAATTTTCGGCTCCCATTGTTACCTATAAAAATGGTAAACAAAAGTAAGTTTCTAAAAGTATCACTCCATTTTAAAGTCATAAAGGCTATTATTGTTTAACAATTCATTCTGGTTTCTCAGTAAAAAGCAACAGACTGAGCAAATAACAAATTGCAATATTACCTGTGATCAGTTTCAACCATACTCATTAAATTGAGGTAATGGCTAAATGCACGAACCATAGTCAGAGCTTCCCCTCTAATGACATCTTGGATATATATCTTTGAAGCGAGTTGCTTTTCTAGCAGCTCGACTGTGTCCTCCCTCTCAGCCATCCTCATGTTAGAGGCATTCTGAAAGCCACAATCAAATCAATATTATTTTCCCAATATATTATAACCCCAAAGCCTCATGAAAAATTTCATAATTGACCTTCAGCAACCAAAACAAAATTTCATAATTGCCAGCTGGGTAACGAACGAAGACGTCTGGGAACGACGACAGCTGGGAGTGGCACCAGAGATGGTGGGAGTCGCGCGTTGGCTCTGAATAATTTTAGAATTTGAGAGGCAAATGGTCAACCAGTGGTATTTTAATGAACAAGTTTTTAGAAACGGTTAATAACCGTTCTAAAGAAAACATATTTTGGAACGGATAATAATCGTTTTTAATTTTTTTTTGTTTTTTCGTAAAACAACGTTCAAATTGTCCCAAAAATATCCATATTGCTGATTTTTCTAAAATTAAAATCTTCATTGTGGTAGTGGTTGGACTAATAAATGGTGATTAACTGTGTGAAAATTATTATACATCATTGTCAAAACACAGATATTTATGATACATCACTGTTAACAAAAATGATGCTATTTTATTTTTTTTCACTAAAATTATTTTAATTGCCTGTTGCTTCATACTACTATAATAAAATAAAATAAAATAAAAAACCTGTTGCTCTTCATGCATAGCTAAAGAAATATTTATTTCCAAGAAAAAATTAGCAGTTGGGTACGTCAACCACACGTCAAATTATAGAGAGAAAGGATATTAAAGTCTTTGAAGCATCTTCAACTGTCTAATATTACTAAAAAATAATATTAGTATAATATACATAAATAATATAAAATTTAACTTTTATTAAAATTAATTTTTTAAAACTAATTAACTTATATTATTTATATACAATATAAAATTTACATAATATTAAATTTTTAACAAAACGAAAAAAATAATACTCTAATGAGCGTTCTTGCAAAAAAAAAAAAAAAAAAAAAAAAAAAAAAATATATATATATATATATATATATATATATATATATTATAATGGGCTTCCTTCAAAAAAAAAAAAAAGTCTTGTAAAAAAAAAAAAGATAAATGATCCAATAAATTTAAAATATAATAAAATAAGTTAAAAATATAAAATATTAGTCAAACGATCATACTTAAAAAAAAAAATTATTAGAGCATAAAAAAATTACACCTATTTAACTATTTTAGTGCTACTCTTGAATTAAAAATTATTCTAAAGAAGTTGTAAGCTATCGCACTAAAATAACACAATAAATAATATTATGTTATATTTTGTAAGGTACTGTTGATATCTAGCAATATTGTTTGATCGTGTTATATTTTTTTTCTTTTTTTTATATAATAATATAAGATAGAAAATAAACATTTGTAAGATAAATATACTACTTTTATAAAATAATATTTTTTAGTATCATATTTAATCATATTAAACTAGTGCAATGAAGATGGTTTATAAATCGTATTAAAGTAGTGCCATGAAGATGGTTTACTCAATCATTAGGTTAGGTGTTGGGTTTTATCAACATTGAGTCACCCATCATGACCGCCAACCAATCAATTTATCAATCTTAATTATTTTAATATATAGTATTTTAATTATGTTTTATAAAAATTAATAAAAATAATATTAATTATTTTGATCGACCCATTTTCTCTAAATTAGAAGCTAAAAATAACTTTAAAATATGAGATCAGACCTAAATTTAAATTGAAAAATTTGACCGATATTTTCCACTATTTTCTTTTAAAATAGAGATTTGGATTTTTATTATTGTTTTCGAACCATCCTACTTTTATTGGAAGAGAGTTTGTCATTGAGAGCGGGGATGGAGCAGATGATTATGCTAATGATCATAACTATTTTGTACAAATTTTAAGTAAAATTGAATAATAACTGTTAGTTATGAGTAAATAACAAATTTTTTTACGATTTAATTATATTTTTTATTTTTAATATTTATTTAAAAATATATTTAATTTAAAAAATTAAAATATAAACATAATACTTATCCTATTATATTATTTAAAATATTTATATTAATTTTTATTCTTTAACTATTTAGCACATATTTTTAAGTAAAATACAAAATATATATGTAAAAATAAACAAAATTTAAATCTAATTATTCAAATTATTGTGTGTTTTAATATTAAAAATATTTTTTTATATAATTATACGTATAAAATTTAATATTAATATATCTTTAATTTTAATTAATAACTTTTTCGGTATTACAATAATTATTCTCTATCCAAGCCTTATCGATTACGATTATTTTAGAAAAAGACCGTCAAATTTTTATGAGTAACCACAATTATGATTATCCACTGTTTTTTTTTTTATCGCAAAAAGGCTCCCATCAATTTAGGCCGGATAGGGCTATTGCCACACACTGCCGCACCACCGAGGATCACTGCCAAATTATTGTTACCATACCAACCACCGGCCAAATTATTGTTACCGTATGATTATCCACTGTTAAAATACCCATTCTTAGTTAAGGATACCTTTCCATCGTGGAAATTCAAGTAATTCCAAAGGCTCCCTTGCAAATTATAAAAGAGTAAGGGGGGATAAGTAGTCTCATTTAAAAAAAAAAAAAAAAATTGATACAAAAATCTCAGTAAGATATTAGTAATTATATTATTATAAAAAATAAGTATATTTAATCTTAAAATTATTAAAAATAAAAATTTAAGTTTTATAATTATTTAAAAAAAAAATTACCTTTAGTTATAAAACTAAAGTGCACTATTTATGCTAAATTTTTAATAAAAATAATCAGAATAAAATTATCCTACCATAAATTACGAAATTAAAGTACATATTTTTATATAATATCATAATTATTAGGACTTTTTACCCAATTGGTATAAAATCAGTTTAGGAAACGACATCGTGTAGTGGTTTTAGTTGATAAAGCCTTCTAATATACATATATGCAAAAGGATAATAGGTGCATTGTCCAACAACAACAAAAAAAAATGTATTGTATTTTATTTATTTTCACTTTTTTTCTTCATTTTTTTCCCTAAATCTTTTTAAGTTTTATCCAATTTATTTCCACTTTATCTTTTAAAGTTCTTTTATTTTTCTATTTTATATAATTCTTTTTAAAAGTTTTTATAACCTTTTGTGAGTAAGATTAAGGTTAAAAATTCTTAGGTTTTGAATACACGTTCATCAATTGTCTTTAATGTTAATATCTTAGTAACATGTTTTCATATGCTAAAAAAATAAACATAAACTTATCTTGTTTGTTAAACGTGGGAATGTAACATGATGAAAAAAAAATATTTTTTAACAAATATTGTTGAACATGTGTTTTTTGAATAAAATATTTTAGAATATATGCTTATTTGATCATTTGTTCATGTATTCTTTAATATATATTTGTTTTGAACATATTTTATTTACAATGACTATAAAAGTGTGAGGTTATTTTTTAAACGAGTTGAATAAGTACATCATTTAAAAAACAGAAGAATATACAAACCAAACAACCATTATTTTCGCTTAAACACGATGTCATTTTTTCATCTTAAAATATGAAAACGCGCACCTGTGACATTTTTAGTAAAACTAAATCCTTGTATAGGCAACAAAAATTATAATAAAGTAGTCATTGGAAGCAACACACGTAGTAATTGCATGTCCACTGGGCGACTCCTTATGTTGATTTTCAATTTTAGAAAATGAGAAATCTTAAAAATTCAATATTTTTAATATTTTTGTTACCGTTTGAAGTCTGTTAAAAGATAGTCTAATAAAGAAGGTTACAATGATTGAAGAATGTCAATCTTGGCATATGTGCATCACTATGATACATGTATATAGGGGTGAAGTGTAAAGTAGTGGCTGATATACTGGTGATATAATTGTAGACAGTATATCAGCTAATAGTTTAGCACTAATTCTGTTTAGAATTTGTTATAATTGCTTGTGCCCACGTGTACTAGAAAACAAGTGTCTTAGCAATATAAATATAGTAAGTGTAATTGTTGTAATTTAGCTTTTCCTTTTCATAATAAAATTCAGATATTCAGTTTCTTCTTCTTGATTCGTTCTTGTATGGTATCAGAGCTCTTGCTTCAAGGCTTGTTTGTACTGGAAGTCAAAGTTATCGCAACGTTGTTGTGAATTCGCCTACTCAGCCGACGTCAGTGATAATTTCTCCTGGGGCAATTTCTTCTCCTCCTGTTCAGATTGTTACTCCTACAATGAATTCAATAGATTCTCTTGCACAGAGTTTATCTTCATCGCCTCCAATGAATATCAGTTTATCGGTAAAGCTTGATGAAAACAACTATCTTATTTGGAAAGATCAGTTGTTCACTTACATTACGGCTTATGGTTTAGAAGGAATAATAGATGGAACTATTGATATTCCTCCCAAGTTTCTTGGAACCTTGCTTAATCCTACGTATACAAATTGGAATCGTTTGAATTCCATAATGAAAGGTTGGATTTATGGATCAGTATCAGTTAGCATGTTGGGATATCTCAGTAGTGGCATGAATGCAAGACAACAATGGGTTGCTTTGGAAGAAGCCTTTTCTGCTAATGTTCAGGCCAAAGTTATGGACCTTCGTGATCAGTTGCAATCTTTAAAGAAAGAAAATCTTTCAATCTCTCAATATGTTATAAAGGCTAAGACTATAGCTGGTCATTTAGCTTCTGTGGGAGAGTCTATTAATGAAAAAGATATGATACTTTATCTGGTAGGGGGTCTTGGACCTCGGTATCAATCTTTTAAGACTAATATCCAAATGAGAGACACTGTACCCTCTGTTGGAGTTTTTCACACTTCTTGAGGGTTATGAACGTTCTTTACAAAGAGATGAGGCGACTGAACAACTGTTTCATGCTAATGTGGCAAGATTTGGAAGCAAAAATGGTGGTTTTAAACATAAATTCCAAGACAAAATTAATGCTTATCAGCAGAAGTGGAATTTGAAGTCTTTTATGCAACACTCTTCCAAGAACTCAGGTGGTTTTAATAAAAATTATGCCAAGAAACCACAAGGCAAAAGACCTGTATGTCAAATGTGTGATAAAGCTGGCCACGTTGCTCAGACTTGTTTTGTGCTTCGTGATCTTCTTTTGGGCAAGAACTCTCAGCCATCAGCTTTGGTTGCTCAAGATGATGATAGTGTTCCTCCCATTAATAATTCTCCTTCTGCATTTACTGCTTCTTGTGGGGACTGTTCTGCAGGTAATTGTTCATGGTTACTTGATACAGGAGCAAGTCACCATATAACTTCTGATCTTACTCAACTTGGAACTTCTATGCCTTACAATGGTACCAGTGGAGTCTTGTTAGGTAATGGTGCTAAGATCGAAATTAATAATGTTGGTTCTAGCTTGCTTAATATTGCTGATGATTGCAATTTTTCTCTGAATAATTTGCTTCATGCTCCTAAAGCTTCTACGAATTTAATTTCTATTAATAAGTTGTGTAATGACAATAATGTGTTTGTTGAATTTTTTCCTAATGGTTTCTGTGTTAAGGACTTAATCTCCAAGAAGGTCAAACTCGAGGGGGCCAATAAAAAGGGTCTCTATGCTTTGCAAGGTTCTGTTGTTAACTCTAATAAAGATCAACAATCATGTTCTTTTGGTAGTCAGCCACGTGGGTTTACAGTTTCATTGGAAACTTGGCACCACAGGTTGGGCCATCCAAGTTTCTCTTTGGTGAAAAATACAATTCAAAAACATGGTCTTAAAGCTGCATCTACTGGTGATGGTGTCAGTTCTACCATTACTAATAATAGTCCTTGTGAAAGCACATCTGATTCTTTTACTTTTTGTAAGCATTGTCAACTTTCAAAGTCCCACAAGTTACCTTTCTCTCACACACATATTAAGACTCAACAGCCTTTTGCTTTATTGTTCTTGGACATTTGGACAGCTCCACGTGACATTGGTACCAATGAGAGGTATTTTCTCTCTATTGTAGATGATTTTTCTCGTTACACTTGGATTTTTCTGCTGTCTTCTAAAGATCAGACTACCTCCGTCTTTCTTCAGTTTAAAGTTTTCATTGAAAAACAATTTCAAGCTTCTATTCAAGCTTTGCAAACCGATGGAGGCACAGAATTTAAACCTTTAATTTCTTCCCTACATAAGGAGGGTGTTCAACATAGAATGACTTGTCCACACACCTCTGAGCAGAATGGGGTTTTGGAAAGCCGACATAGACGGATTGTTGAGAGAGGCCTAGCCTTGCTTTCTGCTGCTCACATGCCTTTAATTTTTTGGTCATATGCCATGAGGACTGCAACCTTCTTGCTAAATCGTCTTCCATGTAAAGTGCTTTCTAGTTTGTCTCCTTTTGAGTTACTATATGGTAAGGCTCCTGCTTATGATGAGCTTAAGGCTTTTGGTTGCCAGTGTTTCCCGTGCATGCGTGCTTATAATAACAACAAGTTGGAGCCTCGGGCTGTGGAATGTATTTTCTTGGGTTATTGTTCAAATCAACGTGGCTACTTGTGTTTCCATATGGCTACTCATAAAGTGATTGCTAGTCGGCATGTCGTTTTCAACGAGACTTGTTTTCCTTTTTCTGAGCATTCTTCTTTACACGGTGCTACTGGTTCAACTGGTTCAGTTATCACTATGCCATCTCATTTTCCAGTTGCCAAGAATTCTGTTTCTATTGATCATATGTCTGATGCTTCTCCTCCTTCATCTGGTAATATGTCTCCTATTATGTCAGCTTTTGGTTCTGATGCTTTGCCTGCTAGTTCTTCTACTGATAATGTTTCTTCTGCCTCTCCTGAGTTACCTGAGCAGTCTAGTGAAGTGCTTACTCATGTTCCTGGTAATGAGTTGCTTGTGACACCTCTTCCTGACATTCCTACATCTACTCTCATTCCTCCTAATCCTTCTACTAATTTACAGATTGCTACTTCTCTTCCCATTTCTGGTCTATCAAAAGGTATTGTTTTGATTAATAGGCACAATATGCTTACTTGAGCTAAAAATGGAATCACTAAGCCTAAGGCTTTTGTTTATAGTTTTTCATCCTCCTTGATTCTTTCAGAACCAAATTCCTATAAGCATGCTCTTAAAGTTCCTGAATGGAAGCAGGCAATGCAAAAGGAGATTGATGCCTTAATTGCTAATGATACATGGGAGTTGGTTGCTTTCCCCTCAGGTGTTATGCCTATTACATGTAAGTGGGTTTTTCGGGTAAAGTTACTCTCAGATGGCTCGCTGGATAAATATAAGGCTCGTTTGGTAGCCAGAGGTTTTTTACAAGTTTTTGATGTTGACTACCAAGAGACTTTCAGTCCAGTGGTTAAGTCCATAACTATACGGGTGGTTCTAACAATTGCAGTTTCTAAAAGATGGCCTCTTAGGCAAGTTGATGTTAATAATGCCTTTTTGAATGGCGATCTTATGAAGGATGTTTTTATGTGTCAACCACCAGGTTTTGAGTCTAGTGATGTCTCTTTAGTGTGCAAATTGAAAAAGGCTTTGTATGGCCTTAAACAAGCTCCCCGAGCTTGGTACCAGAAGTTGTCTAGCTATTTATTTGGTATGGGTTTTCATAACTCTAAGGCTGACAGTTCCCTTTTCTTGAAAAGTTCTGAGCAATGCTTTCTTGTTGTGTTGGTGTATGTTGATGACATTATTGTCACTGGCTCGAATTTGTCTGCTGTTGATAGTCTTATTTCTGAACTTCATATTAAGTTTGCACTTAAAGATTTGGCTGTTTTGCACTATTTTCTTGGTGTTCAAGTCCCTTACCTTGCTAATGGTTTGTGTCTCTCTCAGCAAAAACATATTTCTGATTTGTTAACCTGTGTTGGTTTGGAGGATACAAAATCAGTTTCAGTTCCTATGGTGTCTGGCAAGCAGTTCAGTAAGTTTGATGGTGTTCCACTTGAGAGTCCTACTGAGTATAAGAGGATTGTGGGCTCTTTACAATATCTTACTTTAACAAGACCTGATATTGTATTTAGTGTTAACAAGCTTTGCCAATTTATGGATACTCCAACAGAAGTTCATTGGTTGGCTATGAAAAGATTATTGCGATATCTTAAGGGTACTCTGCAATTTGCCCTTACCTTTCATCAATCTGCTTCGTTGGATTTGGTAGGTTTTTGTGATGCTGATTATGCTAGTTCTCCTGATGACAGACGTAGTACTGGTGCTTATTGCATTTTTCTTGGTGATTGTTTAGTGTCATGGCAATCGTCTAAGCAAAAGGTTGTCTCCAAAAGTAGTACAGAAAATAACATTGGGGCAAAGGCATTGGCTCATAATCCGATTTTTCATGCACATATCAAGCATATTGAAGTGGATCATCATTTCATTCGTGATCAGGTAGTTGCTGGTTTGCTTGTCATTGATCATGTGCCATCTGCTGACCAAGTTGCTGATTGCTTAACTAAGGCTCTCCCTGCTTCTCAGTTCTTGTATCTTCGACCCAAACTTATGGTTTTTCCAAACCATCTGTTTGAGGGGGGGTAGTGGCTGATATACTGGTAATATAATTGTAGACAGTATATCAGCTAATAGTTTAGCACTAATTCTGTTTAGAATTTGTTATAACTGCTTGTGCCCAAGTGTACTAGAAAACAAGTGTCTTAGCAATATAAATATAGTAAGTGTAATTGTTGTAATTTAGCTTTACTTTTCATAATAAAATTCAGATATTCAGTTTCTTCTTCTTGATTCGTTCTTGTATAAAGTTTTAATAAAAAGAAAAGGAAAGGAAATGAAGGAAGCTAGTATTGCAGAAAATGACATTAAAGAGCATGAAATTAAGAAAGCTATGAACAACTGATAAAAATATTCATTCTCATTTAACTTGACTAATACAAAATACAAGAGAGCTAATATTTATTAACAAAATTGTTATTCTAAAATGATTACACTCATGCTTTTTCATGCTAAACTATTTCCCAATCATCAGTTACAACAATATTCTTTTAATTTGTATTATCGTGAGTGTTGCAGTGCGGGTTGTGATTCTCTGTTGTATTCCATGACACTTTTGATGATCCTACATTGTTGTGCTAATTTGTTGCTGAGTCATTGATATTGTCAGCACTGCAATCATTTGTCACGTCATATTCCATGTCATTTTCTTCTTCTTCTAACCCCTTAATTACTCGTACGCAAACATGTTGCACTTATGGTACTTATTTTAGCAAGGTATATAATTGTCAAAATAGTCGATCACTTTTCTTTATTTAAAGCCTTTAGTAACTAAGATGGCTTTAAAACTATTGATTGAACCATCATTGTTATTATTTTTCTATCCACCATCAATCAATGAGCTTAGAACTTGTAAGAACATCAACTAGTCTCCATGTTCCATATGAGATAATGAAATCTAATTGATTTTTAATAGCTTCTCTCTAAATAGACATTTAGAGAACTAATTGCTTCATGGTAACTAGTGAGATCATCTTTCATATTCAAAATATAGTTAACTTCATTTCTATCTCCTTCAACAAAATAAAGATAAAATCAATTCCAAAAGGATTATACATTGTATTTCTATCCTTCTTGTAACATCATGAATTGGGATTAAAGGATTATACATTGTATTTCTATCCTTCTTGTAACGTCATGAATTGGGATTATCTTGCAGACTTCTTTTTTGTATGATGTTACTTTCATTTGTTTTTTCATGAATAATATCATTCATGTGTTTCTCAATGTGCTCATGACCATGTAATAACTCTTAAACCTTTAACTTATCTTTAGCATACACATGTTGATTCTATAATCTCATTAATATTGAGATTTAAGAATCAATAAGCCTTATTATTTTGACAATAACCTATAAATGCATATTTACAGGTCTTACGTCCTAACTTGGTTATTTTAATACCAGGTAGTCTCACATAAGTAAATCAACTATTAAACCATAACTCATAAGAAATTTTATTATACTTCTTGTATGGTGTTTGATTAAGGATATGATAAGAAGTCAATAAGATCTCTCCTCAAAAATTATTATGGAGTACAGAACTTATAAGCATAGAATTTATCATTTCAGTCAATATTTTATCTTTCTTTTAAAAAGACCATTTTGTTGAGGAGAATAAAGAGTTGTAATCTTATTTATAATTCCACAAGTTTAACAAAATTCATTAAATTTATTTGGTAGATATTCTCTACCACAATCATTCTTTAATACTTTAATTTTCTTGCCTAAATGATGTTCCAATTTAGCCTTAAAAACTTAAAACTTTTAAAATACTTTACCTTTATTTAATAAAATATAGACATATATAAATTTTAAAAAGTCGTCAATAAAGGTTAGAAAATATTTCTTTCCTCCTCTAATAGCAAAACTCTTAAAATTACATACATTTAAGTGTGTTAAATATAGTAATTCTGAAGTACATTTAACTTTATAAAAAGATTTTATTGTAATTTTTGTTTAAGTACACACCTTACACTTGGATATATTATTTATGGTATATATGAGAATTAAACCTAGATTAGACATGTTACTAATAGATTGATGCATATAAATAGACATGTTACTAAAGTACAAGAAATCAAGCATATAAATAGAAGAAATAACATCTTTATTGATAGTATTTAATTTAATTATTGCTTTACATGAATCACTTTTACCAACAAAATTTCCGTTATTAGATAAATAAACTTATTTGACTCAAATACCATTTTGAACCTTACCTTGTTTAAAAGGTCAACAAAAACAAGATTTTTGTTTATCTCGAAAATATGGGTTATTTATTAAGGTAATTGTTTTTTCAGATGTAAACTTCAATTCAACAAAACCAAGTCCAATAACTTTTGCCATTACATTGTTTCCATCTTAACATGTTGCCCATTTGGCCTCGATAGTAATGGCAACATAATTTTTTTTCGGTTATATTCACATGTTGATTTATTGTCTTCTTATTTAGTCGACAATTTTTAGTGAAATGACAAAAATTTCAGCAAAGGTGACATACAACCTTGAAATTTCTTTTCTTGAAGCCATTATTTTGAAGAGAAATATTTTTTTTAGGTTTTTCACTAAACTTTCCTTGAATGATAATGATCTAATTTGTCATTGTTTTGATCTCTATTTCAAAATTCTTCTTCAATTCTCAAATGATGTATTAGATTATCTAAAGTGTATTTCCTCACATCATTCTTCAACTTCTTTGTATAATCATTCAAATATGGAGGCAATTTTAAAATAATTATCCCAAATTGGAATTTCTCATATACTTTGACACTACCATGAATAAAATCATTAATTAAAAATTGAAGACTATCAACTTGGAAATTTATTGATTTTTCATCAATGATTATAAAATGAAGATAATTATCAATGAGTAATTTTTTGACACTAATCTTCTCACATTAATATTTACTTTGCCCTAGGTCATGTGATAGAAACTAGATCCAAGAGTTCTCATCTCACGGTTGGCTTTTGGCCTACGTTAAGAGATATTATTTATTAATTTTAGAGTATATGTATTTAAATTAGTTCATTAATTTTAATTAAGAGTATATTTTAAGTATTTGTCTCATAAAATTTTCAGAAAAGGACCTAGAAACAGGCCAACAACCTCCTCATAAATAACAAAAAGTGCTAAAATTAATATTTAGAAGACTTCAATGACAAGAAGTTATTCTAAATAGGTAAAAATAATAATAGTTGTACCTCACATTATTAAAAATTAATAATGATAATGATAAATTGATAATATATTAATTTTAAAAAATAATAAATTTTGTAATGTATTATTTAAAAATATAATAAATTAAAGTGTACCGAAATCAAACACCACATCCTCACCTCCTCCTCCAAAAACAACATAGAATAATTTCTTCTTAAGTTAGGCGCCGGTTAGGCACCACTCAAGATATAAAACAGCTGTTTTCCATTTCAAAATCAATTTTAGAAGGTGAAAATTCTATTCAGGTTTGGGTTCTTAATTATCTTCATTGAGAAAGACGACAATTCTTGATGGGGAAAGGAGGGGGATGCGTTCCAAGCAAGAAGAAAGTTCCCACAAGCATCTCCGATGATGCCCAGCAAGGCTCAGACATCACGCCGATCCCCATCAACGACAATCGAAACTACGCCATTTCGGCATCAGACTCAGTTGCGAAGCTGAAATTGTTCATTGTGTTCTACTCGATGTACGGACACGTGGAAGGCTTAGCCAAGAGGATGAAGAAGGGCGTTGACGGTGTTGATGGAGTCGAAGGGGTTTTGTATAGAGTTCAAGAGACATTGTCCGTTGAGGCTTTAGAGCACATGAAAGCGCCCCCTAAGGACCCAGAGATACCGGAGATAACGGCGTCGGAGTTGACGGAGGCTGACGGCGTTTTGTTTGGGTTTCCGACTAGGTATGGTTGCATGGCGGCGCAAATGAAAGCGTTCTTCGATTCAACGGGGCAGTTGTGGAAGGAGCAGAAACTTGCTGGGAAACCTGCTGGGTTCTTTGTCAGTACTGGCACACAAGGTGGTGGCCAAGAGACTACTGCGTAAGAACTACCTTTGATCTTGAATTACTACATTTTTTAATTTTTAATTTTTTTTGTTCAAATTTGTTGCTTGTTAGATGAAATTTGAGTTTTGATGAAAATTTGTTGAATTATGTGCATATTACTATTGGGCAAGTTTTCAATGTGGGCTTTTGGAAGCATAGTAATGTTTTCTCTCTTGTGGGAATTGATTTTTATTTTTTATTTTTTAGTCAACATAGTTTGATGTCAATTTATCAACATTTGGGGTGAACACTCTTAAAATTGAAAGAATAACGGGAGTTTTCATTTTCTGTTTTGAATTAATCTTGCTTATGATGTCAAATTGTTAGAGGGTATTGTACGTTTGCCGCTTTTAGGTATGGAACGCTGCTTGGATCCTGTAAAAAACGCCTTGAGTTAACAAAAGTTGCATTGATAAACTATGCATGTAAAACTTTGAGAGCAAATCCTTTGTCTTAGTAAAAGCCTCTGCTCTAACCTCGAAGAAGGGACGTTGTAAATTCGACCCAGTGGAGATCTCATGGTAAATTTATAGTCAGGATCATGATAGCTGTGATTGTTCTGATATGTTGCTCTGAGGTTTCTGCGTTCGTTCAAGTTCTCTTTTCTTATGGTTTCATCTGTGAGTTGTGCATCGTATCACTACCAGAATTTTACATATGAAACTATGTTTTTTTTTTTTTTTTGCCTTAATAGATATGTCAAGCAACATGTACTTCCTTAAGTATTTTATTTTTAATTCTTGATGAGATTGTGGCGTTCGCGAGAAAGTAGCTGTCTTGAACCCATGCCACCTTATTCTCATTTAGTGAAGGGTTTCAACTCATACGGTCTCATTTCTCTCCTTTGACGTATGCTACACCTTGTATGACTAGTATATACTATATCAGGTTTGAATATTGTTTTGCTTTCTTGATCTCAACCCTATTATTTGAAACCGAGGAAGCATTTTATAGTTCTAATTGAGAAGGCTGAAACTTTTTTCTGTTTAGTTGCTATCTCGCACAGTTAATGATAATCGAGTAGGGCACTAAATAGCATGTACATAATTGAATTGATTCCAAAATAACATGTTAGTTGTACATAACGTCTACATGTAACATATATTATATAATTTACAAAGTGTTCATAAACTAAATATGTATATTCTATGTACAATTAACATGCTATTTTGGAATAAATTCAATTATTTGTAAGCTAACATGCTATTATGTGGCTCCAAATCAATGAGAAACCCTTGGATGTGGCATTTCCAATCCACATAAATAATTGGAAAATTTCCTTTTGTGTTTTGAGTTATTTTGGTTAAATGCATTTGATACTACATCTGCCTTTTATCCTGCTTGAAATTAAGTCATTAGATGCACACGCATCATGTTCATGGAGCTCTTGGAATAGTTTCAGTCTTTGATATCCGAGTACATGTGTTAAGTTTTTATTTCCATTAACACAGATCATCTAGCTATTTTTTCATGTTCCTTTTAGTTTCAATGGTTATCTCCGGAAGAAAAAAGTTTATATTAACATCCATTTGTAGTGCTTTCTTGGAAATGTACTCATTATTGAAGAGCTACATTCTTACCATTTCTTGCAGGTGGACAGCCATTACTCAGCTAGCGCACCATGGCATGCTATTTGTTCCGGTGGGATATACTTTTGGAGCTGGTATGTTTAAGATGGATTCGGTACGAGGGGGATCTCCATATGGTGCAGGTGTTTTTGCTGGTGATGGCACAAGAGAACCCACTGAAACAGAGTTGGCCCTTGCCGAGCATCAGGGAAAGTATATGGCTGCGCTAGTGAAGAAGCTTTCCCAGATTTGATTTTTTGTTTCTGATCAAGTGTCAGTTTATATTCTTGTGTCATCAATCTATCTTTATTTTTTTGTTTTTTTTCACCTGTATGTTAATCTTGTGATTATCGTCCTGGAAGGGTGTCGTGTCATCAATTTTCTACCAAGATCTGTTAAAATCTTCTATTGCCATAGGTTTCTGCTATGTTTATAGTATGTACATGGTTTAAAATTGGTCTTTTGATTTTGTTGATTAATTTTTGTTCTGTTGGATATGTTCTTCGTATACCTTATTGTCGATTATGTAATTCACCTGGATTTAATTTGTGTTTTCAATTTTTAATCATCCTGTTGACTTTACTATTTTCTAGTTATTTACAAGATCCTTTTTTTTGAGAGTTGAGAGTGAACTTGTGATGGAAGGTGTGAAACTAGTTTTGTGCTTTCCTGGTCCTGCAACTCCAAACTTACTTCTATTATGGTGGATCCTAGTAGTGTGATTCGTTTGAGTTGGGAGTCTTGTGACCACTGAGGGAATGGTATCTCTTATGTCCTTGAGTTTTGGCATATCTTTAATAATGCTCTCAACTTGTATAGAATGTCTCTAATGCTCTCGAGATTTATATTTAATATTAAGGATGTTCTTGATAATTAATGATGTTATGTTTTCTGTCTATTAAAATTTTTTTTAAAATTTTTCTAAAATAGTTTTTAAAAATGTTTTAAATTTCTTTGAGAAGTGTTCTTTTATTTTCCAAATCATCTAAGATTTCTTTTAATGTATTTATTTGTTCTTATTATTCATATTTGTTTTATGCATGTTAAGAGAATTTTAGTCAAAATTTTCTTAAATTCTTTTTTAGTTTAAGTATTTTGTACAAACATGAATAATTCTTTTAAATTAGAAATTTTTAATAATGTAAATATTTTATTCTTTTCTTTATAATGCTTTACTTATAATGTAATCATATTAATTTTATGTTTCATGAATTATTATTTTTTATATTTTCTTTTGTAATTTTTTTTGTTATCCCTCAATCAGAAATATTAATTATATTATTTCTTTATAATATTTTAAATAGTTTATTTCTCTTGTTGTATTAAGTTGGATAATTTTTATTTTAAACATTAATTAAATTCTTTATCAAGGTCTGATGTCAAAATTTCATGTAGCATGTGATTATCAAAATATTAACATAAATTTCTATTGACATAAATTTTTTGCAAATTTATTAATACAAACAGACTTTTATGATTAATAAATGAAATTTAGAGTTGTAACAGATAATATCTTATATCTTATTTTTGTTGATTGTGGGTTCATCTATGCCTTCTATCACATTAGATCTAATCTTTAGTTATATTGTTAAAAACCTCACTTCCTATATTGAGAAATGGCTATCAACAAAAAATTTGTATTTTTATTTAACATATAAGAGAGGTATTGAGTTTTGGAGAAAGAAGATTTATATTAATTAAAAAAATAATATTATTAAATCCTAATTTTCTTATTAATTTATTCTATAGGAGTTTTATGATACATAAGATTTTTCTAAAAAAATAAAAATACAAAGATAGAGAGAAGTTTGAGTTCCGTGTTTTGAATTGGTGATGTCGTCCTCTAAAATCCTTTTGATCTTTTATAGATACAAGACACTTATTAAAATACGTGAAAAGATAAAGGTTATCTTATCTTATTTTTTCCTTCTTTCGACACCTGTAAAAATAAAATTACATATTATCTTTATCTTTTGTATTAGATGAGGACACGTGTAAAGTTACATCTTATTCTTATCGTTCCTTTTGAGTTGTCGATACTTTATTTGTAGTCGCTTGCCGACACACTTATTTTGGAATCTGGTTACATGGATCCATCTTTGTCCTAAATGCAATTAATACATCTATGATCCTTGGTCTAGTTTTTTATCGGTTGACAAAGTTCATGTTTTGTACCTTCAATGACGTCTATTTCATTAGAATTAAATTGCATATCAAAATTAACTACTTTTTTAACTTTTTCTTGGTTAATTTCCAAAAAAAACTATTGAAAATTATTATAATTTTACTTATAAAATAACTAATTTTTACCTTTGAAAAATTATTTATTTTTCTTGTTTCATAATAAATTTGATTTAACCTTAATACTTATTCTTGGTTTAATATTTATTCATTAAATCTCTCTTCTTGTAGAGTTCAGGATTGTTCGACTGTTCTTGTTAAAGATGTCACTCCTATTCTGATGAGATGATATGAACTCATTGTGTAATATCCTAAAAAAAAAAAAAAATGATTATTGTAATATTAAAACAGTGTTAAGGATAAGTATGAGTTTTAAAAATAAAAATAAATAATTAAATAAAAAGATTTGGCAGATCATGTATGGATAAACTCTACAAAAAAAAATAATGCATTTAAGATTTTATTAAATAATAACAATAAAGATAATAATTATAATAATAAGCTATTATCTTATTTTGAATAGTAGTAACATATTTAGGTTATGAAACCTAAATTCTTACGTTCTTTTTCTTCAAAACAACAACAAAACAATTAGGTTAAATACTCTTAAATCATATCGTTGAAAAAGGAAATTGTTGTTAGACTCTCATTGATCCATAAAGGTAATTCTTCTTCATCATTATTCTTTAATTTCTTTTAATATTTTTATTAAATAATTTATATTTAAGATAAGAATTTGATAAAAATATGATCTTGGAGGGTTGTATTCTTAAAGTTATGTTTGATGATGATTTTTGGGATGTTTTATAATAAATTTTTGTATTACAGTTTATTGAATTTTCAATAGCAGTGGATAAAACGAACGTTTTCTGTATTATTTTTGTGATTTTTAAATCCAAATTTATTTTTATATTAAACTAGACATCTCAACGATTCTAACGCATATTCGTTTGTCAAAAATTTCCACATACTTATTTTTATATGAAATTTTGAAGTTCATACTTTAAATCTGTCAGATTCTGAACAACTCGAGTTCCTGAACCATTTTCTATATTCTACGATTGAAATTGGAACCTGAAAATTTTATTTAAATAATTAGACATGATAAGGAAAATTTTTGCTTTTGAATCATTGATAAATATTTTTTATTTAATTTTTTATGGTTTTACGAAGTTTAAAGTTTTATGCTGAAAATGAAACTAGTGACAGTATTGCTCGGAAATTATGGTTTTGTTAATAGTGATTGGGACTCCATAATCGATTAATAGTTTTATGAAACGATTATATATGTGTTAGGATTGATCTGATAAAATTTCGTAATTTTTAGATAATTATTTGAATTTTAATTGATTTTATAGTTCAATGTGTTCAGTGTTGAAAATCTAAAAGACAGATTGTTGTAATTTAATTTGAACTCAATTTTACGTATGAATTTGATCTCCAAATTATTTGAAACTTTTTGTGTGTAATTCCATAGATTGTATGTATTCTATTATCTTTATTGTTATTATTTAATAAAATCTTAAATGCATTATTTTTTTTTGTAGAGTTTATCCATACATGATCTGCCAAATCTTTTTATTTAATTATTTATTTTTATTTTTAAAACTCATACTTATCCTTAACAATGTTTTAATATTACAATAATCGTTTTTTTTTTTATTTTAGGATATTACAATTCTCCCCTCTTTAAAGAATTTCGTCCTCGAAAATTTAACATACCTTGATTAGCAAATAGATTAGGATATTTGACTCGCATCTTAGCCTCGCTTTCCCACGTGCATTCCTCAATTGTATGATTCTTCCACAAAACTTTCACAAGCCTTATTTTCTTGGAGCGTAATTCTCGTTCCTTGTGGTCTAAGATGCGCAAAGGCTTTTCTTCATAGGTTAGGTCTTCTTTAATTTCCAGTGGCTCATAACTAATTACATGAGACGGGTCACGAGCATACTTGCGTAACATAGACACGTGGAATACATTATGTACTCTCGACAGTGCTGGAGGTAATGCCAATCTATAAGCCACATCACCAACTCTTTCCAAAATTTCAAACGGTCCAATGTATCTTGGACTTAATTTTCCCTTTTTACCAAACCTCATGACTCCTTTCATTGGAGCAACCCTTAAGAAGACCATGTCTCCAACAGCAAATTCCAATTTTTTTCTACTTCTATCTGCATAGCTCTTTTGTCTGCTTTGAGCCGTTATCATGTTCTGCCTTATTTTCTTGATTGCATCACAAGCTTCTTGAATTAACGTGGGCCCTAACACTGTCCTTTCACCTACTTCATCCCAATGCATAGGGGATCGACACTTCCTTCCATACAGAGCTTCGTAGGGAGCCATCTTAATCGTTGACTGGTAACTATTATTGTAGGCAAACTCTATTAACGCTACATGTTCATCCCAGCTCCCCACAAAATCTAGAACGCAAGCTCGCAACATGTCTTCTAATATTTGTATAGTCCTTTCTGATTGCCTATCAGTTTGAGGATGAAAAGCTGTACTAAAGTTTAATCGAGTACCCATCGCCTTATGCAAGCTTACCCAAAATGGATTCACAAACTTAGGGTCCCTATCGGATACAATGGACACAGGTACACCGGGTAGTCTCACAACCTTATTAACATACATCCGTGCATACTTGTCAGAGGTGAAAGTTCTTTTGACAGGTAAGAAGTGAGCAGACTTGGTAAGACGATCAACTATCACCCAAATTGAGTCATAGCCCTTTAGAGTTCTAGGCAAACCACTACAAAGTCCATAGCAATGTGCTCCCATTTCCATTCGGGTACTAATAGCGATTTCAACAGTCCAGAGGGTCTCTGATGTTCGGCTTTCACTTGTTGGCACGTTAAACACTGTTTTACAAATCGTGCTATCTCTTTCTTCATTTTGGGCCACCAATATATCAATTTCAAGTCCAAATACATCTTAGTACTCCCTGGGTGAATTGAATACGGGGAGTTGTGGGCTTCCATCATAATTTCTCTCTTCAACTCTCTATCTTTGGGCACACATAGTCTATTCCTAAACCTCAAGCCCCCATCAGATGATAGCTGAAAGTCAGAATACTTCTCATCATCAATACCATCCATGACCTTCTTAAAAAAACAATCACTACCCTGCTTCTCCTTGATCTTGTCAACTAATGTTGGTCGAACAATCAAGTTGCTTAAGTAAGCGGTGTCACCTCTCTTGACAACTTCAATCCCCAGTGACTCAAAATCCCTTAAAATATTTCTTTGAATAGTCAATAACATTGCCAGACTCCCCCCAGACTTCCTGCTCAAAGCATCTGCAACGACATTAGCCTTACCAGGGTGGTAGTTAATGCTACAATCATAGTCCTTCACCAATTCTAACCATCTTCTTTGCCTCATATTCAACTCCTTTTGAGTGAAGAAGTACTTAAGACTCTTATGGTCAGTGAATATTTCACACCTTGCGCCATACAAGTAATGTCTCCATATCTTTAGAGCAAAAACCACAGCTGCTAACTCCAAATCATGTGTAGGGTAGTTTTGCTCGTAGTTTTTTAATTGTCGAGAGACATAAGCCACAACTTTTCCGTTTTGCATTAGAACACACCCTAATCCCTTATGAGATGCATCACTATAGATTACGTACCCATTCAATCCTGATGGAATTGTTAATACTGGAGCTGTTACCAACCTCTATTTTAGTTCCTTAAAGCTTCTCTCACAATCATCATTCCATTCAAATTTGACATTCTTTCTTGTCAACTTAGTCAGGGAAGTTGCTGTCTTGGAAAAACCTTCCACAAATCTTCTGTAGTATCCCGCTAATCCCAAGAAGCTTCTCACTTCTCTAACATTAGTGGGTCTAGGCCAATTGGTCACTGCCTCAATCTTGCTCGGGTCCACCATTATTCCTTCTCCAGAGATAACATGTCCGAGAAATACCACTCTATCTAACCAAAATTCACATTTCTTAAACTTTGCATACAATTGCTTCTCCCTTAGCACTTCGAGCACCTTTCCCAAGTATTCCTCATGCTCATTTTGACTCTTTGAGTAAACAAGAATATCATCGATGAACACAATTACAAACTTATCTAAATACTCCTTGAAGACTCTGTTCATGAGATCCATAAAGGCTGCAGGAGCATTAGTTAATCCAAAAGGCATGACTAGAAACTCATAGTGCCCCGTACCTTGTCCTAAAAGCAGTTTTTGACACATCTTCCTTCTTGACCTTCAATTGATGATACCCTGAACGTAGGTCAATCTTGGAAAACACACTTGCACCTTGAAGTTGGTCGAATAAATCTTCTATCCTTGGGAGGGGGTACTTATTTTTCACAGTTACTCGGTTAAGTTCTCTATAGTCGATGCAAAGCCTCATTGTTCCATCTTTCTTCTTCACAAATAAGACTGGCGCTCCCCAAGGAGAGACACTAGGACGAATGAAACCCTTAGCCAGTAAGTCCTCCAACTGCTCCTTTAGTTCTTTCAATTCAGCCGGTGCCATTATGTAAGGTGCTTTAGATATCGGTGCAGTACCAGGAAGTAGCTCGATCTCAAATTCAAGCTCACGATCAGGAGGAAGCCCAGTTAAGTCTTTAGGAAACACATCGGTATACTCCTTTACGACAGGGACATCCTCAACTTTCAATTGTCCCTTACCATTGTCTACAACACTAGCCAAATAGCCCATACACCCTTTCTTAAGGTACTTCCGAGCTTGCACTGCTGATATTAGCCAGAGCGATTGATGAATCTTAGAAGCGATGAAGCAGAACTCAGTGTCATTTGGAGGTTTAAAGATTACTTCTTTTTCAAACCATTTGACGTTAGCATGATGAGCAGATAGCCAATCCATGCCAAAAATAATGTCAAAGTCAAACATATCAAGCACAATAAAATTGGCATCCAAATCTCGATCCCTTATTTTAACCCTACAAGATCTTATAGTTTCTCTTGCATGGAGGAACTCCCCAGAAGGAGTTGAGACACAAAGTTCATTTTCTAGCTCATCAGGACTAATGCCAAATTTATCAAGGAATGTGCGTGATACAAAAGAGTGTGTGGAACCAGAATCAAACAAAGCATAAGCATCATATCCACACACCGAAACATTACCTGCTACCACAGTTGAGTTTGTTTCAGCTTCTCGCCCAGTGAGTGCATAAACCCTTCCTTGAGTTTTTTTGTCCATCCTTAGCATCACTTTTCTTGTCGGGGCAATTCTGTACAAAATGACCAGTCTTCCCACAATTGAAACAAGCTCCGATCTTTTTGAAACAAACACCAGGGTGTGTCTTACCACAAGTATCACAAATTGGGTAGTCTTGGTTGGTTGGGGCTTCAGTCCTCTGCTTCTTTCTAAAATCTCGATTTGTATTAAACTTTCTCTCGTCCTTCTTATCCCAACGTCTCCCATGAGTTGGGTTCCTTGGTACCTCCTTAACAACTGTTTGCACCACATCTTGCTCAACTATTTGAGCTGCTTGAACAATTTCTCCATATGTGGCGTGTCTTAGGACTTTCACATGTCTTCTAATTTCAGGTTTAAGCCCATTCTCAAACCTACGAGCTTTCTTTTCTTCAGTGTCCACTAGGTGGAGGGCAAATCGGGACAACTCTTCAAACTTTCTTTCATATTCAATTAGTGTCCTAGAGCCTTGTGTCAGTTGCAAGAACTCGGTTTCCTTTTGATCACGAAGAGTTTGTGGGAAGTATTTCTTATAGAATAACTCCTTAAATCGTTCCCATCCAATTGGGTTTTGCCCTTCAGCACCCGCAACGGGATTAGCAGCACGAGCGGCGGCCCGAGTGGCAGCCTGGGCTCGAGCAGTTGCTCTTCCTCCTCTTCCACCTCGTGCCATTTTCTATCCTTGAGGTAATTAGATCATAACGATATATTTCTATTAGCAAAGAGAAAGTCTTAAAGGTACGAGAATTATTAGCATATACAAACAATATTGCTTCACACAAGTGTTAAATTTATTAAGTATGTGCTAAGGCAAGTCATGAGTTACTTGGATTTGACACATATAAGTCCCCCTTTATTCAAATCTTAAGTCTACAGAATCTTAAACCGCGCTCTGATACCAACTGTGACACCCCGATAAATTGATTATTAAATTAATCCAAAAATCATATTTATCACCAATAATAAATTGAAATAATATAGTCCATAAACTTAATTATTCACCAAAACATCTGGAACAAAAACTACCTGATTGAATCTTAAATCTAAGAGTCGTAGTTGCTCAATATTTAATTAAATAAAAACCTGATAACAAAAGTTTAACTTCCTAAAGGGACCCTTAAAGACTAGAAGATGTGTCAAATCCTTCTCATGTATTACCTGAAAGATGGTAAGTAAATATTGGGGTGAATGATACCACTCAGTAAGCAAACTTCATCATACATGAAATAATAAGCATACACATCAACAACCATTTAACATCATATCATACTCTAGTTATACATGATCATGAAAATGAATATGTAAAAAGTGGTCATTACCCAATCAAAACTTTATTTTTCTCAATGCAATTTATCTTTACAATTTATCTTTTTATAGAATGCCTTGACTTCTCGTAACAATTGTGAAGTCAAAATAATACGTCACCCGTCAGTGACCCAATCCAAATAAATCACCCGTCGGTGATTGGCACGCATGAAGGGTAAGTACAAGTGAGCCAAATATCGAAGGGACAAATTGGAATTCCATAACAAATTCTCACATGCACAAATACGTCCATACCCAATGGTAAGGAACCAAATGCCCCCGGATATCCTAAGTAGGTTAGGGACACGTCCCTCATACGGCTCAAACAAATATAATATTCTCCCATTCAAAGTCAAATCATAACGATCGTCAAAGGCATTCTATCAAAACACTTTTCACAAAAACGTGTTTGCTTTAATAAAATAAAGCCTTTTTGATATATAAAAAAAAACTTTAACATTCATGTATGCAAATATGCACATGACAAACACATGTTTATGCAATTGACCTTACACACATAAACCATTAATATGAATTATATCTATAATAACAAGCTTAGCATGTAATAAAGTCATACAAGCATACAAACAAAATAATCAAACCACTTAATATTTCAAGTATAATGAGTTTACTTACCTCAACGTAGCAACTCAAGCAAAAGTCTAGACCAGCAAAGAAAGTATTTTTCTGTACTCCTAGCCTATTTCAAAATCAAATAACAACTCAATTATTATTGTTTGTTTATTTATTTATTTATTTATTATTATTATTATTATTATTTTCTAATTCTTTAAAAAATATAATTTTCAATTTATATATATTTTAAAAACTTGTACACAAAACGCATACTTGCTGCGCTTAACATTTTTTATAAAAATATTTAAAATTAATTTTTAAAAACTGATTTTAAATATTTTTATAAAAAATGTTAAGCGCAGCAAGTATGCGTTTTGTGTACAAGTTTTTAAAATATATATAAATTGAAAATTATATTTTTTAAAGAATTAGAAAATAATAATAATAATAATAATAATAATAAATAAATAAATAAACAAACAATAATAATTGAGTTGTTCTTTGATTTTGAAATAGGCTAGGAGTACAGAAAAATACTTTCTTTGCTGGTCTAGACTTTTACTTGAGTTGCTACGTTGAGGTAAGTAAACTCATTATACTTGAAATATTAAGTGGTCTGATTATTTTGTTTGTATGCTTGTATGACTTTATTACATGCTAAGCTTGTTATTATAGATATAATTCATATTAATGGTTCATGTGTGTAAGGTCAATTGCATAAACATGTGTTTGTCATGTGCATATTTGCATACATGAATGTTAAAGTTTTTTTTTATATATCAAAAAGGCTTTATTTTATTAAAGCAAACACGTTTTTGTGAAAAGTGTTTTGATAGAATGCCTTTGACGATCGTTATGATTTGACTTTGAATGAGAGAATATTGTATTTGTTTGAGCCGTATGAGGGACGTGTCCCTAACCTACTTAGGATATTCGGGGGCATTTGGTTCCTTACCATTGGGTATGGACGTATTTGTGCATGTGAGAATTTGTTATGGAATTCTAATTTGTCCCTTCGATATTTGGCTCACTTGTACTTACCCTTCATGCGTGCCAATCACCGACGGGTGATTTATTTGGATTGGGTCACTGACGGGTGACGTATTATTTTGGCTTCACAATTGTTATGAGAAGTCAAGGCATTCTATAAAAAGAAAAATTGTAAAGATAAATTGCATTGAGAAAAATAAAGTTTTGATTGGGTAATGACCACTTTTTACATATTCATTTTCATGATCATGTATAACTAGAGTATGATATGATGTTAAATGGTTGTTGATGTGTATGCTTATTATTTCATGTATGATGAAGTTTGCTTACTGAGTGGTATCATTCACCCCAATATTTACTTACCATCTTTCAGGTAATACATGAGAAGGATTTGACACATCTTCTAGTCTTTAAGGGTCCCTTTAGGAAGTTAAACTTTTGTTATCAGGTTTTTATTTAATTAAATATTGAGCAACTACGACTCTTAGATTTAAGATTCAATCAGGTAGTTTTTGTTCCAGATGTTTTGGTGAATAATTAAGTTTATGGACTATATTATTTCAATTTATTATTGGTGATAAATATGATTTTTGGATTAATTTAATAATCAATTTATCGGGGTGTCACACATTGGCTCTCCTTTATTCTAATCCATAATTGAACTGAAAAATCTTAAAAGATTGGTCGATCATTTGTGTTGACTCGTTTCTTGAAGTACTTAATTGCTTTTTTGAAATTTTTTGAGAAATATATTAAATTCATTAAATTATTACTTGGATAAATATTTTCAATTAATCCTTAATAAAATAAATGGTAAACAAATTTGGGATCTGTTCCCTTGATAATGTTGAATTTGCTACTGATGATCTTTTTATTTTTTGGTGCATTAATATTTTCTGTAATAAAAAACTTCATTAACCATTGGTCTGAACTAATGTTTCGTTATTTTTGCTTCTTTTATTCTAAGATAAGAAATGTATCATTTGCTTCTTTGAAGATTACTAATTTTGGTACTTTTTTTAGAGTTGTCATTTTTTTCTTTGCAATTGACTTGTTTTTGAGTGCTTGAACGTAGTTTCCTTCTAGACTAGCCACTAAATCATTTCATCTGAGAAGTTTTGGAGCTCTGTAGCTAGCAAACTTTATTCTGCTTCAATTTTGCTGGTAAATGCTCTATGTGTTGCGCCGAAAATCCAATTATTACTCTCCTGGCTTATGGTCATGTCTTGTATATTCTTGGAGTTGGTCTATTGTAGACTACATAATATTTTTCTTTAGGTTCTTTTTCTTTTGCAGTATTAGACCATAAGATTTTTGAAGAGTTATCTTATTTCTTTTAGGTTACTTATAAGATTTTATCATTTTTTGAGAGAATTGAATCTCTTTTTCTTTAGAAGTTTTACTTTACCTGGAAATTTTAATCTCTTTTTTTTTTTTTTTTCTAAAGAATTGATCTTTTTCTTATTATTATTCCTTAATGATTTCTTGAGATATAAAACCTTAAGTTATTTTGTTATAATTTTTAATTCATTTTCTTTGATCATGATCTCTACATCAAGATCATCCATGATTCCTCCAATAGTAAAAATTGTTAATGGAATTAGTTTTTTAGTTAATGCATCTGTTAAACTATTTTTAGTTCCTAGAAAATGTTATACATCAAATTTATTTATTTGTTTTTTAACTGTTAAATATTTTTTTTACTATAATAATTTAATTCAAGGCCTTGAAATGATCATGAATATTCATATGTATTAATATGTATTAATTTAATTCAAGGACTTGAAATGATCATGAAGTAAATTTGTAAAAATATTCGTATGTATTATATACTCTTGTTTTTAGTATTGCTACCCAATATTCATGAGAAGTATATATTTCTACGATCATTTAATTATTTGGTACAGGATGGTATAAGGCGGGTAAGTTTTTAACTTGTAATTTTATTTTATCCATCTATTTAGTATATTCTTCGGTTCAATTCCAAACATAATTTTTTTTAGTTTTGTTTGTTTTGATTTTCTCATTTTTGTTAATTTATTTATGTATGGTTCAGCATATGTCAAGCATCCTAAAAATCTTTAAAATTAATTTTTATCTTTCATAAAATTGAAAAAATTTTGTATGTTATTTAAGATATACTGCTATAATTGGTGTTTGTCATTTTCTATCTTAAGTCTTAAATATTTTATTTTTTTAGCAATTACTGCTTCTTTTATGATAGAACTATTCATATTTTTTTGACATTCTTGTAGTATGCTTATTATATTTATATAATATTTTTGTAGATTGTTGCTAAATACTAATATATAATTTATATAGATGCAACACAATTTTTGAAATTTCTTAAATATATTATCTATATATCTTTAAAAAATTTATGGTGCTTGTTTTATTTCAAACGTAACAACTATTCATCGAAATTTTCTTTGTGTGCAATTAAATGTTGTTAATTTTTGAAATTCTTCAATAACTCTTATTTGCCAAAATTTATTTTTACATTCAAAACTTAAAAAATACTTCTTTCCTTTTATTAAGGATGATTATTCTTTATTTTTAGAAATAAAATATTTATCATATATTGTTTATTTATTTAAAACTTTTAAATTTATGATCATTTTTTTCTTTTAGTTCTTCAGCTTTTTTTTACTAGAAAAATATGGCTTAAATGAGATGAATTATTGAAAATAATTAATTTTAATTCTAAAAGTTCTTGAATTTGTTTTCAAATTTCTCTCGATCCTTTGAAATATAAATTATTAGTTTCACTCGTATGATCTTCAAATAATCTTTTAATTTTATGCTTGCTATTTTATTATACCTATTAATATTTGGATCTAATGAATTTTTCGAACATACTTTTCTTATGAATTTTATAATTGATATTAAATTTATCTTTCTGTATTTTATTTAGAATGGCGTTTTAATTAATCTCTATATCTAATGAAATATTTTCTATTTGTGATTTTTTTTTTACTTTTACATCTTCACCACATTTTAGTCTTTTTATGTTATGACATAAAAGTTAGTGACAAAATTGTTAATATTTTTCTTATTTTTGACACATAAATGGTTTCACCATATAAAATTATCAAACTTATTTTATCTGGGTAATGAATAAATAATTGATATAAATTTAAGAAGTTGTTTCTTAATAAGATATCAAATCCAATTTCTTGTTGATATATTGTAGGAATATGAAAAATTTCTCTTCTTATTAATATATTTATATATTTTAAGACTTTATTTAAATTTATAATGATATTATTAGCTATTCTTACTGTTAATTTTTTTGGGATTTGTTTTCAAAATTCTTATGAAAACAGATATTTATTAGCTACACATATCTTTTAAATTTTAATCATACTTTTATATACATATTATTTAGTTTTGTTATACTTAACAATTCATCCATTAATCAATATAAGAATCATATATTTATGAATCTATTATATCTTCTTCATTTTCTTATAATAAATAAGTATTGTATGTGTCATCTATATAAGATTCTTCTATTGGTTCTAATTCTTTCTTAAAAATTTATTATAAGATTTTTACATTTTGAGGAAATATCTTTTTGAATTCTTTATTATGTTGGAGTTTATTAGGGCATTAATTTATATAATGTCTTTCTTTATTATATATCTAACATTTACATTTCTTTTTTTCTTTAATGGATAATTTTTTTTTTCTTGTATATTATATTTTCATCTTTTAAAATATCTTTGTCTATAAGATTCTTTGTTATATATCCTTTTATATTTTTGAAAGTTTTGTTTTCTAAATTTATATCTTTTAAATTTTTTGTACTTTTTATGCTTTTTATATTTATTATAAGGTCTTATGTTATATCAATATTTTTATGGTATTTTAAAATCTTTTTTATCACAACAAATTTTATTATTTTCCCTTGTTTATATTATTTCTTTTCTTGGCATTTTATAACTATTCGACTTTTAAGATTTCTCATTCTACTTCATAATATATCAGGTATAATTTATTTATTCATTTTATTCCATCATTCTGTTATAGTTTTATGCAATGTTTCAGGTAATTTTTGAAAAAATATTTCCTAAGTTTCTTGCATAAAAGGTTATAACTTAGGATAGTATATTGCACATTCACATATAAAAGAATCTTTATAACACATATTGCATATTTTCATGTTTGCTAAATGTCACTTAGCTTTACTTATTTTATTTTCACTAGATTCAATAATATATTTACCTTTGTCTTCTCCAATAAATTCTTTATATATCTCATTTATTATAATGTCTAAATATTCTTTTCCTGTAATTGCATTTCCTTGCATTTGCAAATTTTGTTATTCTGTTAGATTTTTAAACTAAATTTTACATTTTTTATCATCTTATGACTATTAATACTCTACAAGTTGAGAAATTTGTTTGTGTAGTTGTAGAAGTTTGTATGATTATACTCATTTCACTAGCTTATTCATCTAAGGCTTTCTTTCTATATCTTATACAATCAAAATCTAAAATATTGAATTAATAGCTTTCATAAAATTTAAATTCTAGTATAATACTATATCTAGGACCTCAATATAAATCTTCTTTCATTTTAAATTATTGTCTTATTCTATTAAAAAGTTTAAATTCTTTTGGTATTTATCTATTTCTTTTTTTCCCGTGTAAATCATATATTTCTTGTAACATCTCAGTATTTTTTAAACTTAAATAAGATATAAAAGTAGGCATTTATAAAATATATGAATAAAGTTTACGTAATTACTTTTAACATCCAGATCATATAAACTAAATCTTGTACCATACTAAATTTGTTAAAGTTTAACATTTTTAAACCAAGTATTGTTCTAAGGAGCTAACTAATTTTTAAAGATGTTGCAAAATCTTCCTCATAAATTTTTTTAAAAATAGTAAATAAAATTTAAATGAGTGAAGCTACTTAATAAGTAAACGCACCATACAAAAAAGATTAAGCAATCACATGTAACAAACAATTCATTTAAGACAAACAACATGCTAATGCTAATGCTCATGTTTTTAATATAAATGTCAATATAATGCATGATCACTATTCAAATAATAAACTTTGAAGACCATATTTCACATAAAGTCGTGACTCGTACAAAAAGTACAAAATTTATCTTTCTTAATAGGTCGTTACTCATAGCAAAACATTCAAAAATGATATTTTTTAATATATCACAACTCGGGATCAACACAAAATGTCATCTGTTAGCGACCAAAATAATAAATTACTCGTAAGTGATTAGCACGTATGAAGGATAAGTGTAAGTGAGTCATAAAAATCGTAGGATCAAAGTTGGAATTTCATAACAAATTTTTATATGCAAAAATACGTCAAAATTATATGGTAAGAAACCAAATACCATTAAGGACACCTCCCCTACATGGCCTAAAACAAATACAATAAGCTCCTAATTAAAGTCCAATTATAATGATTGTCAAAAACATACTATCAAAGTCATTTTCAAAAATTTGTTTGTGATAATTATTCAAATATAACATTTAAAAGAGAAACAAGAGAAGAGAGAAAAGAGAAGGGAGAGGAAAAGAGGAGGCTAGGGTTTATTAGAATACAAAAATTATTTGTAAATGTTACAAGCTAAGCTTTTTAAAGGAAAAATAAATAAGGAAAGAAAAAAGACTAAAATAACTTTATAATAAAATATTAATTACTCTAATATCTTCCTCAAACTCACGATGCAACTGTAAGAAGCATCAAGAGTTTTCCAACTAGAAAACAAAAGTATGAAATAGTATTTGACTTGTTAAAGAAGTCTGCAATCTGCAAAGAAGAAGGAACAAAAGTCAAGACAATGGTGAGAAAGATAACATGGCGAGATACATATAATTTTTATGAAGTTGGATCAAAACAACAATATTCTTTTTGTCCTTCACCATAACCAAGAAAAACACATATAGTAGAGTGTAACGATAATTTGGTACGTTATACATGAGAACAAAGGACAAAATAAGTAGAACCAAATACTCTCAAGAAGGAATAGTTAAGACTATGTCTATATAGTTTTTTAAAAGGAGACAAACTTGAAGTGATAGATGATGAGATCTTATTGATTAAGTTGACTGTAGTAAGAACTACTTCTCCTAAAAACTCACTAAGAACTGAAGATGACAACAAAAGAGAACGAGCAGTTTCAACAATGTGCCTATGTTTCCTTTCAGCAATATCATTTTGCTCAGGAGTGTCAATACAAGAAGTTTGGTGAATAGTTCTATCTAAAGCAAGCAAATCACAAAATTTATTGAAAGTATATTCACCACCTAGATCATATCTAAAACACTTAATAACAACAGAATGTTGTGTTCTTACTAGAGCTCTAAAGTTATTATAAATATCAAAGAAATCAAAACAATGTTTCATAAGGTATACCCAACAAAAATGAGTGTGATCATCAATAAAAGAGACATAATATTGAGACTCTTATTTTGAAACAACAAGAAAAGGTCCTTACACATTAGAATGAATTAAATCAAATGTGCAACAGAGTAAGAAGTACTTCTATTAAAAGGTAATACAAAATTTTTTACAAATTTACAACCACTACAATTAGAAATATCATAAGCTTGCAAATTTTTAAGGTTCCAGTAAAAGCAAAGAATTGTAAACAAGAAGCAAAAACATGACCAAGACGTGAATGCCATAAATAAAAACTAAAAAATGGACACAATTGAAAAGAAAAAATATCAACATTAGGAGCTGCAAATTTTGGTAATCTTAGCTTGTCCAAAACATATAATCTCCCCTGCCTACGGCTTATCCCAATCAGCTTATGGGATTGTAGATCCTACCCGTGATAAGAAGTAGAAGAAAAGGATATTAAGTAGCGAGAATAACACAATTGACCAATAGATGCAAGGTTTAGTGAAAACTTAGGAATGTAGTAAACATTATAAAAGATAAATGAGAATTGACAACAAAACCAATACCTGCTAATGGCATAGGAGTAGCATCAACAATCATGACAGGTACAGATGATGTAGGACACAAGAAAGCAAAATTTTTTGAATTAGGAGACATATGGTAGGAAGCTTCAGAATCCAAAACCCAAGTTGAGGAGGACATACTTGAAGAACTAAAGAGGGGTTGACCTATTATAGAAGAGGCAGACATGGTATGCGGCTGCGTATCAAGAAATCTTTGAAACTACTCGGTGAGGGTAACTAATATAGATTTGGAGGATGTGGCTGAAAGGTCAGAGGATTCCAACAGAGGTACAACTACTGCAGTATTAAATTGCGGAGGGCGATACGGATGCGGTTGTGGTTGATACTTATCTGGCAGTGATATATCCATCGAAAAACAACATTAGCACCATTCAAATTTTTATCCAACACTAAAGTCGGGTTACATTATATGATATACTATCACAACTTCTATTATAAAATATTTTAAAATGGTACTCTTAATTTCAATACTTAGATTTAGACCATCAACATAATAACATTAATTACGCTTTTACTTCTTAATGAAACTAATAAATATTTATTTTAATTAATTCTTTTAAATCAAGAATGAATCATTACTTTAATGTCCTTGTATGTCATACAATTTGCCAAACTTTATAGAACCAGTGTAGATATATTAAAGTAAGTTTCATTAAGATTTTCAGTGGAACAGATCTAACAATAGGTAGAAAACGATTTTCAAATATGTTCTTTTAAAAGTTAACAGCAAAGAAAAACAACCATTGAAATTCTTATTTTACCTAGATTATCCATAAATTGCTCTAGCATAAAATACTTATATAAAATTTAAAACACACACTAAAGTTACTTTTTAGAATTGGGAATGGTCTATGCACGAAAATGAGTCACAATGGTTTTCAAAATAAGGTGCTTCATTTCAAAATTCTATTTTTCAACAACATAAATAGTAATTCCAAAAGTGATGCAGGTGCATAACAGCACCATCCTTCCCATTTTATTTCAAGAATATTTTAGTTACATATGTATTTCTTTTGGGGTATTTTAGTATTTTACTTTACATTCTAAATTGTTAATTATTTGCAGGTTGATATAGCAACCCGAATAGTGGGCTGGAAAGTTCAGTTTATCATTTTGCTTTCTTTGTAAGTTTTGCATGAACTTTCCTTTTTGCTAATGCAATTAAGCCTCAGTCACTGAATTGAGCTCAAGCTTGGATCATTTTGGTTCAAAGCAATTTTCCTTAGATCTTTGCTGCATTAGAATTGGTATTAGAGCAATAGTTGACCTGAGCTCCAATGGATGAAGACGGTGATAGCAGTCGACAACTTGATGGTGAAGTTCATGACTCGAAAGCTCTATGGTTAGCACTCAGGGATATGGAAACATGTTGGGAATTGAAGTTCAACGACCTATCTCGTGACCTTTACCATTCCTTGTCACTCATCAACTAATAACTTACTACCATTCAACGTTGAAAAAGTTTTTAATTACGGATCTAATAAGCCTAGAGGGGGGTGAATAGGTTATTTTCAATTTTCAACAAATATTATATAATCTAATCACAACGGCCAGACATGCAATCGCGTATAAAGATAAATGCGGAATAATAAAACGACACACGATATTTTTAGGTGGAAACAACCTAGGCCACAACAATGACCTAAGAGGAAAACCACCGGTCCACCGGACCACCTAACTATCCACTATGAAAATAATGTTCAATTACAACCATAGAGTCCAGAAACTACCCGTCGCAGATAGATCCCCCTTTCTGTAATTTACTTACGAGCCGCTTGCTCCTTTCACAGCCTCCAATAGTTAGATGTCTGGATCCGGACCAACGTTCCGATCTACTTGAGTCACACAAGATCAACCGAACCCGTCACCTTCAGTAATTTCGAGTCACACGAAATACTGAAGCCGTCACCTGTAACGTTAGCACAATAACACAAGTGCAATGCGTGTCCTAGAGCGGATTCAAACAATGAATAATCCTAACTAGCAAATATACTAACATACGATGTAAAAACAATATCAGCTAGCAAACCCTAGAACATTCAATTAAGCTCAATATCATGCAAATCAATTAGGCATATGAATATAACATGAGAAAGCCTAAGAACAATAGATGAAGAGAATAAGCACAATTCAGATGCTAGAAAGTATTAGTGCTGTATAATTCTAAATGCTCAAGTTAATTAATTATGCATAAACATCCCTTAACTTATATAGAGTCCAATCCTAGTTCAAATAGGATTTGCAATTCACTATAACTCTTTTCCTATCAGGATTTACCAATTACCACAATTATCCTCAAATAAGAATACTGTTCTTAACATTAAATGTGGTCAATTAGGTAAAAGAAACATAAGGGTCGAATTAAGAAATAGAGTTTGAGTAGGAATATAATACTGGCTCGATCGATCGACAGGCCGTCTCGATCGATCGAGAAGGTCTCGATCGATCGATACACAAAACTCGATCGATCTAACTCAAACAGAGAGAACCTGGATCGAAGTTGTTCTATACTCGATCGATCGAACATGGTTCGATCGATCGGTCCAATTGCTCGATCGATCCAGTCCAAACAGAGAGCACCTAGATCGAAGTTGTCTCAGTCTCGATCGATCGACAACTCGATCGATCGAACAATACTCTCGATCGATCGACCAACATGTGCACAATACATTTTTCGTTACGATCCATACTAAGTGTCGTGCTCAATTGTGTGCAGATGTATGCATGATGGAATATTATACCTGTCATATGGACGTTGCAAGCTTGGTGACTCCATCATCACGTGTGGTCTAAATAATTGTTGAATTCCTATTCTAGATTACAATCAAACATTTTGTCCACGAAAATTGCCAATACAAAATAAACCTTACAATCTCCCCCTTTGGCATTTTCGTGTGACAAAATCACTCTCTCACTACATAACGCTCAAGGTTAAAATATCATTACATCAATTACATAGTGGACTGTCTATGATCTGGTGGACCATCTTCGCTTGATACTTGATACGCTCGGTCCACTGAAATTAGACAAACAAATAGCACACAAATGTGGCTTGAAAGCCTCATTGCTTATTAGTTCAGTGTACATAAAAGTGTGAAAGATATGTAGTGTATGTGGACATGGATCTTTCTCCCCCACAACTAATAAATGCAACATCTCCCCCTAAATTCAATCTCCATAGCAACATGAATAACATGAATCTTTCTCCCCCTTTTTGGCATACGAAATTGACAAATCATGAAACACTAAAGATGACAAGGGTCACTCTCAACAAGGTGGGCTAAAAATGCATAAGAGCACACATGTATATGTCCAAAGCATGTAGGAGGAATTGCATTAAGTCAAAAGAAGAATAATGAAATATGTATGCAATGACTCCCCCTAAGTTCTATGACTCTCTAGACGAAAAATAAATTCAAAAGAAATTTTTTTTTTTTTTTTATTTACCACACAAAGTAATGAACTCATTTAACACGAATAAGCATACAACCAATTGAAAAAATTATTTTTGCTTAAATTTTGATTATTCATTGTATTAGCAAAATAAATAGGTCACATAAACACGCTAACACATATAATGACATATTGACATTCACTTAAGGTAGTATACAAATGTGAACTCCACTTGTATTCCAATAATTTCATTTATGACCAATTTTAAGAGACTCAAAAGAAAATAAGTTCATCTATCATGCTAAATCATAATTGAGTCATCAATCTTACATAATAAAATATGTCTATGAAAAAAGAGATTTTTTTTTTTAAACATTTTTGCTCTTTCTTTTTGTACATGCCAAATAGAATTTCTTAATTAATTTTTTTTTTTTTTTTTAAAAACATGTACGAGCCATAAATCTAATACGATGACTTTCACACTAGTTATGAGGTAGCCCTCTCCGCTCACTGCGGTAGCTTCACACATCATAGTAGGTAGCCCTCTCAATACTAGTTATTTCCCTAAGATGAAATATTTAAAAAATAAGAAATAGGGCTCAATATGATTTCGCAATCAAGATTAGCTCAAGTCTTAGAGTCTTTCAAAATTAATCATAAACTTCATAGATGACATACATGAGTGTTCAGTGGGTGTGTGCATAAGTTCAGTCAATAGTGTCATCATATGAGAAAAATGCAAATATGTGCAGAATTTTGAGTTGTAGCATAGAATATACAATGAGAATCAAAATAAGCCACAAAAGATAAGGTTGTAAAAGTATAAGCATCATTTGAATCCAAAACCTTGTAGACCTTTTTTTTTTTTTTTTTTTTTTTTAATCCAAAAAAATTAACAATAAAAAACGAAATAAACCAAAAAAAAATACTCACCTAGGGTCATTTAAGCACTCAAACAAAAGTACCTAGGTGGTCTAGCAATAGTGATCAATTGATAGGAAACATGCAATCTTTCCTAACCCAAATTTTCATGAATTTTGATTTCTTTATGTTTTTGGGTTGAGACTTAATTGCATTAGATTTTAAAGGCATACTCTTAGGCTCATATTTCCTATTCAAATTCAACATAGGCATGGTATGATGATAATTATGAGTTCTATACCTATAAGCATGAAGATGATCATTAAATCGAAAAGCATTCATCAAAAATCTACAGTTAGGTCGAATATGGCCTTTTCTACCACAATGATGACAAACAGGCACAAACTTAACAGTTTTAGCTCCTACAGTTTTAGTGGGTGTTTGTGCAGAATTTGTAGCAGTAGAGATAAAGTTAGAAGACCTTACAAATGTAGTTTTTGAAGTGGAAGGTGTACAGTTTTTTTCTGAAAATCCAAGTCCACTTGTATCACCGAAAGGCTTACCAATGCTCAACATCTTGTCTAGTCGTTCAGCTCCAATTGTTAATCTTTTGACAGTTTCCTTTGATTGCTCCAATTCCTGCACAAGCTTTGAATTTTCCTGTTCAATACCTGCAAGACTTAAACTTAACTTGTCAAAATGCTCAGACAGTTCAACTTTTTCTTTTTCTAAAACTGATAAATTAAGGTCTTGCAAATTGATCTGTTCATTCAGCTTTGTTACAGTTATGAGTAGTTTATCTTTTTCTTTCTTGCATTTAATTAAATCAATAAATAACTCCTCAAAACTGTTTGCATTAAATTTATCAAGGATTCGTTTACTTCCCTCTTCATCTGAGTCAAAGTCTGACTCACTGGAGTATCCACCAACAGTTGATGTAAAAGCTACGTAGTTAGAGTTGACATTTTCTGAACCACTAGCTTGGTCTTCATCACTTTCTGTGTCACTAAGGGTAGCATTGAAAGCGTTTCTTGTTTTCTTCTTCTTGTTGGCACAATCTGCTGCATAGTGTCCAAAACCATTGCATTCAAAACATTTAGGACCAGTGGGTTTAGATTTCTTACCTTCTGAACTCATTGGCGTGAATTCTCTTCCCTTACGATATCTTGATTTTTCTTTAATCTGTAGATCCTTTTTGTTGAACATTTTCTTGAGTTTTCTAGCTAGAGTGAGTAGATCTTCATCTTTTACATCATCATCACTATCGTCAGCTTCGGTGGTTTTGAGAGCAATTCCAATGTTCTTTTTGGGTGCTGGAAAGTTCATCTCAAATGTTTGAATTGACCCAACTAGTTCTTCAATCTTCATGGTGTCAATGTCTTTGCTTTCCTCTATCACTGTAACCTTTGCTTCAAAGCGTTCTGGTAATGAGCATAAGACTTTTCGAACCAACCTGCGTTCATCAATTTTATCTCCAAGATTTGAAGAAGAGTTAGCAATATCACATAAATTAGCATAAAAATCAGAAAACGTTTCATCCTCCTTCATTCTAAGATTTTCAAACTTAGTAGCTAGCATGCGAAGTTTTGTTCGTTTAACTTGGGACGTGCCCTCATGGGCAACCTCTAGAGTGTCCCAAGCAGCCTTAGCAGTTTCAATATCAGAAATACGTCGGAATTCATCCGGAGACACAGCACTAAAAATAGCATTGATGCCCTTTTGGTTCCAGCCACTACCAATTTTATCTTGAGAAGTCCAATCAATTCTAGGTTTAAGTGTGACTACACCATCCTTGGTAACCGTAGGTGGTTCCCAACCATAAAGCACAGAATTCCATACACTTTCATCTAAGGAACGTAAAAAGGCTCTCATACGAGCCTTCCAATATGGGTAGTTAGACCCATTAAAATAAGGTGGACGGATTGTAGAAGAACCCTCTCTAAAATGATCCATAATAAGGTCCTAGGCAAACACTAAGTATATCTAGTGACCCGCTCTGATACCAATTGAAAAAGTTTTTAATTACGGATCTAATAAGCCTAGAGGGGGGTGAATAGGTTATTTTCAATTTTCAACAAATATTATATAATCTAATCACAACGGCCAGACATGCAATCGCGTATAAAGATAAATGCGGAATAATAAAACGACACACGATATTTTTAGGTGGAAACAACCTAGGCCACAACAATGACCTAAGAGGAAAACCACCGGTCCACCGGACCACCTAACTATCCACTATGAAAATAATGTTCAATTACAACCATAGAGTCCAGAAACTACCCGTCGCAGATAGATCCCCCTTTCTGTAATTTACTTACGAGCCGCTTGCTCCTTTCACAGCCTCCAATAGTTAGATGTCTGGATCCGGACCAACGTTCCGATCTACTTGAGTCACACAAGATCAACCGAACCCGTCACCTTCAGTAATTTCGAGTCACACGAAATACTGAAGCCGTCACCTGTAACGTTAGCACAATAACACAAGTGCAATGCGTGTCCTAGAGCGGATTCAAACAATGAATAATCCTAACTAGCAAATATACTAACATACGATGTAAAAACAATATCAGCTAGCAAACCCTAGAACATTCAATTAAGCTCAATATCATGCAAATCAATTAGGCATATGAATATAACATGAGAAAGCCTAAGAACAATAGATGAAGAGAATAAGCACAATTCAGATGCTAGAAAGTATTAGTGCTGTATAATTCTAAATGCTCAAGTTAATTAATTATGCATAAACATCCCTTAACTTATATAGAGTCCAATCCTAGTTCAAATAGGATTTGCAATTCACTATAACTCTTTTCCTATCAGGATTTACCAATTACCACAATTATCCTCAAATAAGAATACTGTTCTTAACATTAAATGTGGTCAATTAGGTAAAAGAAACATAAGGGTCGAATTAAGAAATAGAGTTTGAGTAGGAATATAATACTGGCTCGATCGATCGACAGGCCGTCTCGATCGATCGAGAAGGTCTCGATCGATCGATACACAAAACTCGATCGATCTAACTCAAACAGAGAGAACCTGGATCGAAGTTGTTCTATACTCGATCGATCGAACATGGTTCGATCGATCGGTCCAATTGCTCGATCGATCCAGTCCAAACAGAGAGCACCTAGATCGAAGTTGTCTCAGTCTCGATCGATCGACAACTCGATCGATCGAACAATACTCTCGATCGATCGACCAACATGTGCACAATACATTTTTCGTTACGATCCATACTAAGTGTCGTGCTCAATTGTGTGCAGATGTATGCATGATGGAATATTATACCTGTCATATGGACGTTGCAAGCTTGGTGACTCCATCATCACGTGTGGTCTAAATAATTGTTGAATTCCTATTCTAGATTACAATCAAACATTTTGTCCACGAAAATTGCCAATACAAAATAAACCTTACAAACGTGAACAAAACAGAGAAGAACCACCCACAGTGAGAAACCCACCACCAATTGAAGGAAATCAATAGGCCTCCAACCACCACAACCCAGAAGCCCATAATCGTCGCAATGAATATAACCCACAAACCTACAACATTAGACCACCAGATGATTCTAATACTGATGGAGGTAGTGGGCAACGACGAAGAGCGACTAATGTTCAACTTGAGTTTGAAGCAAATGAATGAGAATGGCCCAACTATAATCCCATATATGATTGAAATTATCCATCGAGAACAACTAAGCGCACTGATTACAAACTCAATATTGATTTACCTTATTTCTTTGGCCATATGCAACGTAGAAGAATACTTGGATTGGATTAACTCTATTGAAAAATTCTTTGATTATACTGATATTCCTCTTGACAAAAGGGACAAATTGGTAGCTTATAAGTTAAAAGGTGGAGCTGCTACTTGGTAGGATAGGGTGCAATTTGAAAGAAGAATGGCCAGCAAACTTCCAATCAACAGTTGGGAACAAATGAAAAAAGAACTGAACAAGAGATTTCTTCCAGCTGACTATTAGCAAGTGATGTGCCAAAAGTATCATTAATGCCACCAAGGCTCACATACAGTGCATGACTATACAGAAGAGTTCTATAGATTGGGCATTCGAGCTAATGCATGGGAGAGGGAACCACATCAAGTCTCATGTTATATCCAAAGTTTGAACTCACCCATTAGGGACAAGCTTGATCTCAACCAAGTTTGTTGGACTGTTAATGAAATGAAGCCAACAGCAAAGCTTTAAGAGCAAAAGAATACATTGTTCAAAACAAGAAAATATCCATAACTCCTAGAAAATACCACACTCATTTATTCCCTGACATGACCAAATCCTACTCCATTCCAAACACTCCTAGACCACAAACAGATTTTTCAACCTACCCAAAGCCTTCTTCTAAACCAATTAATCAGCCCCTCAATCAAACTCAGAAAACAAACCCCATGGCCAACCCTTATACCAAACCTTTCCCTAAAAAATGCTTTATATGTAATCAAATTAGAGCATGGGTCGTGTCGTGTTCGGGTCGACCTTTCCCTAAATAGTTAGATATTTGATTTCTTTGTTTCCTTTCGTTCACTCTGATCATTCTCCTTTCTTGATTCTCCTTTGCCATTTTTTCGCCCATTTTTTGCCATTTTCTTTGCATTTCTGTTATGAGTATCAATCTTAATGTTGAGTATTAATGATATTTGGTTTGTTACTTTCTTATTGTGAATATATAGGTTGAATTTTGATTGTCAGGTTGAGTACTAAAAGAAAAAGGGAATTGAAAAACTAAAGCGGGAAAAGAAAAATTGAAAGCCGCGCCAATTTTTTTTTCTTTTTAATTGGTTATATCTTTAATTAAAAATATTATTCAAAAATTGTATTTGTGTATTTAATTATATATATATATAATCGTGTTTCTAGAATAAAATAAATTTGTACATATAGATTTCAGTACTTGACGAACACACAAAAAAAAAAAAATTCTTTTAGGATGGCCATTAGCCGTCCTAAAAGAATTTTTTTTTTATGGCCGTTCTAAAAGAATTTTATAAGACGGTCAGTGACCGTCTTAAAAGACTGGCCGTCCTATAAAAATTTTTTATAAGATGTTCCGTGAACGTCCTATTTTTTCGATTCTTTTAGGACAGGGCTTTATAGGACGGCCAGTGGCCGTCCTATAAGACTTATAAGACGGCTTATAGGACGGCCAGTAACCGTCCTATAAAGCCAAATTTATAGTAGTGTATGCTCTCTTAAATGTAAGTCAGCAAAACAAGTCCCAATACTTGCCTGACATAGTACAACCATTATTATTGGATTATTCTGACCTCACCATTGAGGAGTTACCAGCCGAACTACCTCTAATGAGAGAAATTCAACATCACATTGATTTTGTTCTTGGAGCTAGTTTGCCCAATTTATCTCATTATAGGATGAGTCCCCAAGAACATGAACAGTTACAAGAAATAGTAGATGGGTTGCTGAATAAACATTTGATTAAGGAAAGTCTTAGCCCATGTGCAGTTCCAGCTCTATTGGTACCCAAGAAGGATGGTACTATGAGAATGTATGTGGACAGTTGTGCAATAAACAAAATTATTGTCAAATACAGATTTTCAATACCAAGGATGGAGGACATGCTAGACAGACTACAAAAGTCACAGGTATTCAGTAGATTAGACCTCAGAAGTGGGTATCACCAAATTCGTATAAGGCTTGGAGATGAATGGAAGACAGCATTCAAAATCAAAGAAGGGCTTTATGAGTCATGCCATTTGGCCTTTGCAATGCCCCTAGCACATTATGAGAGTCATGAATCAAGTACTTGAACCTTTCACTAATCAATTTGTGGTTGTTTATTTTGATGATATTTTGATTCACATTAAACATGAGGAAGAACACGTACAACATCTAAGCTTAGTTCTACAAGCTTTGAGAGAGAACAAGCTTTACCTTAATCTTAAAAAGTGTGAGTTTGTCACCAACAAGCTACTATTTTTAGGATTTATCATCAGCTTAAAGGGCATTTTTGTTGATGAACAGAATGTCAAAGCCATCAGGGAGTGACCAACTCCAACCAATGTCTAAGAAGTTAGGAACTTCCATGGCCTGGCTACCTTTTACAGAAGATTCATCAAGAATTTTAGTGCCATTGTAGCCCCCATTACTAATTGCTTGAAACAAGGACAATATCAGTGGGGAAGAGAACAAGCTCTTAGCTTTGAGACGATCAAAGACAAACTAAGCAATACACCTGTCTTAGCTCTTTATAATTTTCAAAAGGTGTTTAAGGTAGAAGTTGATGCACCTATGGTAGGAATTGGGGCAATTCTATCACAACATGGTAGACCTTTGGAATTTTTTAGTGAAAAGTTGAATGAAGCAAGGAAAAAGTGGTCAACTTATGAACAAAAGTTCTATGCAATAGTAAGAGCCTTCAAATATTGGGAACATTATCTCATTTAAAAGGAATTTGTGCTCCACAGTGATCACCAATCATTGAAGTGGCTGAATTCTCAAAAGAATATCTCAAGAGCTCAGGCTAGGTGGATGATATTCCTACAAAAGTTCACTTATGTTTTTTAGGCACAAGGCAAGGCAACAAAATAGACTAGCAGATGTACTAAGTAGGCGACATAAACTACTAATTGTATTGAAGAATGAGCTAATAAGCTTTGATAACTTAGCTGAGCAATACGAGCAGGATGAGGACCTTCTGAAAGTGTGGAGGAAGCGTAAAAACTTTGAACGAGTTGGTGACTATCTCATCCAAGAGGGGTACCTATTCAAAAGGAATCAACTGTGCATTCCCAAAACTTCTCTCAGAGTACAATTAATGAAAGAGGACTGGCAGCACATTCAAGTAGTGACAAACTAATTTGTTCATTAGAGGAAAGATATTTATGGCCACACATGAGGAAACATGCTGCAAGCTATATCCAAAGGCGCCCTGTATGTTAGAGGGCCAAAGGTGGCAGCCAAAACACAGACCTCTACACACCCTTACCAGCACCAATTACCATTTAGGAAGACCTTAGTATGGATTTTATCCTAGGGTTGCCCTTAACTCAGAGAAGAGTTGACTCTATTTTGTGGTGGTTGACAGGTTTTCCAAGATGGTCCATCTAATTCCTTGCATAAAAGTACATGATGCCAGTCACATAGCATCACTATTTTTCAAGGAAGTAATCAAGCTTCATGGACTTCCTAAAACCATAACTTCGGATAGAGATGTGAAATTTGTGGGACACTTTTGGAGGAAGTTATGAAAAACGCTCAACACTACCCTTAATTTTAGTAGCACTTATCACCCTCAAAGTGATGGCCAAACTGAGGTTATGAACAAATCAGTGGGGAACATGCTAAGATGTTTATCACATGACAAACCAAAGATGTGGGTAGATTGAATTTACCATCAACAGTGTGGTTAACCGAACTACCAATAAATATCTATTTGCTATAATTTACACCAAAGCTCCAAATTGGTCTATTAATCTGTTTGATCTCCCTGATCCAAAGAACAAAAATGTTGCTACTTGGGCCACTGATTATGTCAAATTCCATGCGAAAATCAAGGAGCAGATTGAGAAGATGAATGCCAGATACAAGCAAAAAGCAGACCTGAAGAGAAGGCAACCAATTTTTCAAGAGGGCGAATTAGTCATGGTACACTTAAATAAGCACAGGTTACCAATTGGTGTTGCTTCCAAACTGCAATGCAGGCGATATGGACCTTTCCCTATCCTAAGGAAGATTAATGACAATAGCTACATTATCTCCCTACCCTTTGATTGGCAAATTTCATCAACCTTCAATGTCTCTGACCTGTCCAAGTATCACCCTCCTTATGAGGTAGCAACATCAGTTGAGAATTATGGGTAGAATTCTTTTGAAGTCACCAGCTCTGATGCAGGAGCATAAAAACATCATCCTTCCCATTTTATTTCAAGAATATTTTAGTTACATATGTATTTCTTTTGGGGTATTTCAGTCTTTTACTTTACATTCTAAATTGTTAGTTATTTGCAGGTTGATATAGCAACTCGAGCAGTGGGCTGGAAAGTTTAGTTTTTATCATTTTGCTTTCTCTATAAATTTTGTATGAACTTTTCTTTTTGCTAATGCAATTGATCCTCAGTCACTAAATTGAAAAAGCTACCAAAAATATAATATACATAGAATTTTTGTACCGAATATAATTTTATAACAGAGAACAAGTTGTCTCGTTAATATTTAAAACATTCGGATCGGATAATATTCTAAAGGTACTAAATAAAATATACAAAAAAAAAAAAAAAATGTATTATTCCCAATTTCCATCACTAATATAATAAGCTTCAAAACTTCGCTTAAAATTTGATACTTTGCATTTTTAGTGAAAAACAATTCAAACAATTTGTTACAGTTTCTAATTTAACTTAAAATTTTCAAATCAGAATGTACGTTTGTAAGTGATAGAACGAAATCAACAAAAGTTATGTACATTCATATTTGTCAACAACAATTATTTTCTAAAGCACATTCTTAAAATCACCTTCCTCTAAGGCATTATGCACATTAACAAATAAAAAGTAAATCCTAATGTGCCCTTTTAAACTTTCGGTATAATCCACCCTTTTTGTTTAGAATTTTGGAAAATAAAATTACATTTATTAATAGGAAGAGATATAATAGTAAAAGTTACTTACCGATGAACTCTCTTTAGCTACTTGTAGAATCTTTAATGAGTTATCAAAATTTTTTTTTTTTTTCAGAGGAGATGGAATGATAGAAAAAGGAGTGGTTTTATTATTTCTTAATGCACATAATTAACTCTAACGTAGGTATCCTATTTATTGTAGGAAGTACATGTATATGCAGATAATTCAATATTAATGTATCTCAAAATATAAGTTTATTTTATAAAATCACTAAAATAAGAATATCAAAGTTCACAAATAAAAATTCTATTATATCCCAAAAGATATATAAATTATTTATTTAATTTAAAATCATTAAAAGTAAGAATATCATTATTCATTCTAAATAAAATTTCCTAATATATCTTAAGAGATATATTTTATTTATTTAACTTAAAATCACTAAAATTAAAAATATTATAATACATTTCAAATAAATGTCTTTTGTTTTAATTTACATTATATTTTGATTTTTTTTGTTTAATTTATTATTATTTCAGTCATTTTAATATATTTTTTTTAATTTGGAGAATACTTGTTATATTTTTGAAATTTTAAAAATATTTATAAAATTATATCAAATCTTATAAGTACTATTGATATATATACCTACCACTGACCATGCAGTACAAAATACACAATCATCAATATATGTTAAAAAAGAAAATATATCAAATATGTTTGATAGGACGTATATCGGACGATTCTTTTCAAATAAGTTTTATATTTGGTTGAAGGGTAGTCAAAATTTATTATCTACAAAGAATAAAAAGTTAATTAATTTTTTAATATAGTATTAAAAATTTAATAATTATTAATAAATATAATAAAAATTTAAAATGTAAAAAACTGTTGACACATGGCAATTAACATGTACAATTTTAAAAAGGGTATTGATGAAATTTATTATTTCTACTGGCCTCCCACCCAGGGCTTCTAAATAGGTACATCATGTTAAATTTAAGTAGATCTGTTTACGATTTAATTTATATAAATTTGATCGTAATTTAATTTATTTATTAAATAAAATAAAAAATTAATTTTAATCTATTTTATTTAATAAATAGGTGAGTCATATTTAACTAGTATAAATATATTAAATAATATATATTATATTTTATGATATAAAAAATTAGAGATATTATATCGAGTATCAACATATATTTATGTAACCTATTAACATAATAAATTTTAGTTAGGCTTTAAAAATTAAATTAATTTAAGCATTATTTTAATAAAAAATGTAAAATTAACTAATATAAAATAAAAATAATATCAATAATCATAAATATTGTGATATATCAAAGCTAATATATTAAAGTTTCAAACAGTGACAAAAAAGGCTAATAAAAATATATACCATAAATTTTTTGTAAGTAAAAAACTTATTTTAAGTCTAAAATAAATAATCAATAATAAAAACATATAAAATTAAATTAAATAACATATTATTATAAATTGATAAAAATAAAAAAATAAAATATGAAATTAATTTAAACATCATCTCAATAATATTTCAAAATATAAATGTACAAAATAATTAAATAAAAAATAATTACTTACATATCTTAATAATTTTAGTTATTTATTTGTATTATTTATACGAGTTATTAATTACTCGATCAATTCATTAAAATCTAATTTTTTTAAATAAATTAAATAGGTGGACTTCTTTACAATTTAACTTATATAAACTCAATTCAAATTTCACTATTTGATGAGTTGTATCAAGTTTATAAATTCTATCAAAAATTACCGGATATACTCCCACCGACTGGAAACAAAAGTAAATAAAAAGTTACTTTTGCTATCCTTCCATTTATCTCTAATAACAAGGCCATTAACACCTTTGAAAATCACATCATTCCTTGTTAAATTTGGTACCCATCTCAAATTTCCTTGTTCTCTGAACTATCTAGCTAAGATTCCACCATCACCATTTTCCTAGTTCTCGGTACCCATTTTAACCTCCATGGCTTATCGTTTCGCTAATATGCCAATGTGTGACTGCAGATAAGAGATGATGGAAAGAAATTTATAGACTTTGCTAAACCCACGTCTCATTTCTATGGGTGTAGAAATGTAAGTTTACATTTTATTTAATTTTTAGTTTGTAGTGACAAGAGTTTAAAAAATTTATGAAATTTTAGGACAACATTATTTGTTTTTTAATGTAGAAAACTTGCAATTTTGACCCATCTAGAGAAATACTAAGGCTATAGTTGGGTTGTTGAAAAGAATTAATATGGAGGAGGCGAGAAAGGAAGTTGAAGATTCCATTTTTGTATTACATTGTTAATTTCATGGGTTATTATGTTTAAGGTGATATAACTTGTAAATGGGAGCTGAAAATGAATGAAGCATATGAAACAAGGGGGACCATACAAACATATCATCACTCAATTCAACTGAGCCAAAAGGAAAAATATTATTTTAAAAACAAGTACAAAGGTATATATATATTGGTAGTGGCCCATTTTTTTTTTTTTTTTTTTATTGAATTCAATCAAATTTTCACTACCTAACATTATATACTTTTTGATGCAAACCTTGTATGAATAGAGGAGAATTTGATTCCTTTTTTTTTATCCTTGAGAATATGTACGTTTTTTATGCAAACCTAGTATGAATAGAGGAGGATTTGATTCCTTTTCTTTTTCCTTGAGAATATGCACGTTTTTGATGCAAACCTAGTATGAATAGAGGAGAATTTGATTCCTTTTTTTATTTTTATTTTTATCTTAAGCATTCTCAATGGAGCTAATTTGCGATGGAGCAATGAACCTTAAGCATTCATGAGGAGTCCTTTTTGATGATTTTAGGGATTCTGATTATTTTCTAATGATTCTGATTTTTTTAATTAATTACCCTTAAGCATAAATTGAAAAATGCTATATTACCCTTCTTAGTGTTTTATACGAAAATTTTATATATTTTGGATTTCTGCTTCACTTCTTATTTAATTATTGCCCTTTTGACATATTCTATAAACTTTTATTACCATTTACCATATAATTAATATGATAACTCTTTGAGAAAACATCAATGATAAGTTATCATTGTCCAAATGATTTTTCTTTTTAAAATTTTTACAATAGTTTTCACTTTTAAGCTATTTTAAAATAAGTCGGTGGCTTAGTAGCCCAATGGCACAACAACCCTCTCAATAATATTGAAGTCGCAAGTTCAAAACTTGCTTTGGACAAAATCTATTTAAAAAAAAAAAACTATTCTAAAATAAGCTATAATATTTAATTTTATATCTTATTTAATATTTTTAATAAACTTATAGTATAATATTATCTTATCATATTTAAATATAATCTTATTTTATCTTATTTATGATACGTTTGGTTCGTTGAAAGAAAAAGTAAGAAAAATAATAATTGTACCTAAATTGAATGAAAATGAAATAATATTATTATTATTTTATTTTGTTTAATAATATTATTGTCAAATAAAAAACTTAATTATAAATTTATATATTTTTAATAAAATAATATGATGTCGAGGAATATTGTTAATGAAATAAGATAATAGTTTTTAGGAAGTAAAAATAAAGTTAATCTGTAAAATAAATGTTTGTGAAGCCATTTTTTTTTTAAATAGATGAAATGATAATTATCCTTGTTTCAATAACTTATTAGGATTTTCAATTAATTTGAGTATAATTAATCATAATAATCAATAAAATTCATCACACTATGGGTCTAGCAATATCCAACCAAAATCACCTTAAATTATATAATTTATAGTCATGACTCATGCGTCCAACTTTAAATATATTATTCTATTAATTTTTTATTAAAATTTTATATTATAAATAATTATATATAATATTTTTTATTATTTTTATATTTTATTTGTCCACAAATAAACTATCTTAACTCATAAAAATTAATTTAATTGTATAACATAATTACTTTTATATATAAAGTTTTATTTTTTAAAATAATATATGTTTATTTTTTTTAATGTAAATAAATAAATATTTTTTAATATATATATATATTTAAAAGAATTAAATTAAAATTAATTAAATAATTAAATAAATAAATATTTTTTTTTAATATTGAAAAAATAAATATATATATTTGTTATTAAAAGTTATAAAATAAAATTAGTTAAATAATTTAATAAAGGTAAAAAATTAAATAAATTAGGTTGACCTATTTAACCCATTTAAATATATTAAATAATATATATTTAATTATTTATACTTTATAAACAGGTTGACCTATTTAACCCATTTAAATATATTAAATAATATATATTTAATTATTTATACTTTATAATTCAAAAAAAATTTGACATATATTGTATCTAAAATATACTCCTTTTAACCTATTTAATAAAATAAATTCTAATTAAACTATAAAAAAACTAAAATAATTTAAGCATTACTGCAAATTGCAACAAAATCATTAAAATAAGTAATGTAATACATTAGAACGAAAGTGTTACGATCTCAAAAACGAAAAAAAAAAACTAGCAAAATATGTAGGTAGTTTAAGTCTAATAACTCTAAGTAATCGGTCCTCACAAAATTAAGTTAAATTACAAAGAATGGTAACAAAAAAAAATAAAATAAATTATAACATTTTCCCAATTCCCAAGCCAAACTCCAACAAGTCCTTCACAGTTCATACCTACAAAACAATTAGATTATTATTTAAAATAAATGTATTTTACTTTTTAAAAAATTAAGAACAAGCTACCTTATTGGGTATCTTACTAGTAAAATAGTTAGTTCGTATTAGTTAAATCAATACTACCAATTTCCTTTTTATCTTCAATTAATGAATCAGCACTTGCTAATAATTTTCCTACATAAAAACATAAAAATATTAATAAAAATAACATAATAGATATTATTTTTAAACTTTAATAGATATTTACTTATTAGCATATAATTTGTTACCTTTTTCACCAAATAACCAATCTCTTGTACAAACAAAAGCCTCAACTGTGCTTGGCAACATTGCACTACGAAATTGATCCAAGACTTGTCCACCAACACTAAAAGAAGATTCAGAGGCTACTGTGGATATAGGAATGCTTAAAATATCGCATGCCATGGCAGCAACTTCTGGGTAGCGATATTCATTTCCTTTCCAAAAATCTAGGATATTTAGTTCAACATTGGTGAGTAGTCTTGGTTCATCTAAATAGAAATCTAACTGTGACTTTTGTGAAGTAGCTTTTAGCTCTTCATCAAAGGAATCAAATTCCTTCATTTAAAAGAAATAAGGGAAAAAATTAGTACTTCATAACATAAGTAATAACTAATAAGTGAAGAATATAAAAAAGGCAAAGATATTTTACCTCTAATATGGCTTTATTACTCATGCTTGAGCTACATATATCTATAGAAGTTGTTGAGGTAGGTTGTAATGGTTTAGCATACTCAGAGAATATGGCATACAAGCTTTGTTTCACATTCAAATATGGTTCAATTTGAGAGAGACCATAAATTTTCTTGAAAGAAAAATCTACAAACTGAAGCTTGTACCTAGGATCCAATATCACTGCTATGGCCAATACCAAATTAAATTCAGACCAATATTTCTCAAATTTGGGGAGCATTTGGCTTGCCATCTTCTTAATGTAATCATCTTCACTTTGCACACTTTTCTTCAATATTACATAGCAGTTGCAAAATCGAGGAAAAAATAAATTAGCAGTAGCATAGTTGGTTCCAGAAAACACTTTGGACACTTCATAAAACAATTTCAAAAAGGTACATATCTTTTCTATCTTATCCCACTCAAGGTCTGTTGGACAATGTAGATAGTTGGAGTCACTCAAAGATAGATGAGAAAAGGCAACACGATAGTATAAAATACTCTCAAGCATAACATAAGTTGAATTCCACCTAGTAGGTACATCCTGTCTCAACCCTTTCTAGCAATCCAAAGAACTAAGCTCAACACATCTTAAAAATGTCTGTTTTCTTACTTGTGATCCCCTAACATATTTGACACTATCTCGTACTTTGGTAATTGCCTCATCAATATATTTCAACCCATCTTGTACCACTAAATTGATAATATGTGCACAACAACGAAGAAGAAAAATAGAACCATTTGCAACTAATGATTTTGTTAAATTAAACTCTTTTTTCAAAAGGGTAACAACAACATCATTAGCAGATGCATTATCTAAAGTCAATGAAAATACTTTTTTCTCAATCCCCCAATCAACTAGCATAGAAAAAATCTTCTCAAACAATGACAAACCATTGTGGGGAGGAGGCATAAAACAGAAATTCAGTAGTATTTTTTTCAAGCACCAATCTTTGTCTAAGAAGTGACAAGTAAGACAAATATATCCATCAGTCGTAATAGAAGTCCAACAATCAGAAGTGAATGAAATTCTACCAGGAACATTGCTTAACATAGATTTGATTCTTTCTTTCTCTCTTCCATATAAGTAGAGTATATCAAACTTTATAGTATTTCTCGAAACAAACTTGCAGCTAGGATTCAAATATTCAAATATAGCTCTAACACCAGCATACTCAATAAATGAAAAGGGAAATTCATGCATAATAATTGCAGTAGCACACAACTCCCTAAAGCGTGCGATATCAAATTTGGAAGAATTTAAAGCCATATCACCTTTATCTTGAGACATAATCAATTGCCCTATATCACGAAAATTTCTCCTAGGACATTTTTCATAGTGACGTTTCAAATTACCTGTCCCATAAGAGGAATCAGTGAAGTACACTTGAGGGCAATTTTTGCACTTGTGCCTTCTCTTTTTATCAAGTTGTAGGGGAAGCTCTTGATAGTGCTGCCATACCCAAGAAGTTTGATTTCTTTTTCGTTTTGACGATTTCAATTGTCTTTGTATTGTGTACTTCACTCTCTCCAATTTCATTAACACACTCATTGCTATTAGCATCAAGATTGATATGAACTCCATCCATATCTACCTGAAAAATAAATAAAAAGATAAATATTACAAAAATTAAATAGGAATATAGGTTGAGATACTTAAAAATTACAGTTTACATAATCGAAACAAAAATGAAGCCATGTTTACTTCTAACAAATGAGGATCAATTACAAATGGATCAAAATTGAACAAAACTCACAAAAAATCAGCTCCATAAAAAATTAGCAAAAATATGAGGAACATAAAAAATAGCTTACAAAAGTTAAAGAGAAATTTTCCTACTCTTTGAACTGTGAGTTCTCTTCGCGTTGCTTTTCTTTCTTAATTGAAAAAGCGAGATTTTGTATACTTAGAAGGTGGAGAAGGAGAAAGACTCAAATGGTCTCTTTATCTGGTAGTACCGGTACTCTGTTAGATGGTGCTAAAGCAAAAATTGCTTGGTGAATGATGGTGGAAGACTGGAAAACGAATGGGTTGTGGACTTGTCACTTGTAGTTGGTAGAAGAAAAGCCAAAAAGAAAGATTTGGATTCTTGGAATAGGAAAAGGCTAAGCTTTTGCCTTTTGAGCTTCATGCCTTTGCTGGAGAAAACTGTGGGAACTGGGAAGGTAATAAATTAATAAGAAAATAAAGTAATTTAAGTAATACCTTTAAATTAAATAAATGTATTAATTAATTATTTATATTTCTTAAACAGGTTATTTGGGTAAACACATTCTTACCTGATTATTAAAACGGGTTAAACGGGTCGACCTGTTTTCGACCCAACCCATATAAGTACAACCCGGACCTAATTGTATTATGGGTGGGTCGTGTCGGGTTCATGGATCGTGTCAAAAATTGTCAGCTCTAAATCAAACAGGCCATAGGTCTAATGAGTGCCCACAAAGGAGGACTATCCATCTGATAGATGAATGTGAAGACACTTGGGAAGAAGAGGAAAATGAGTCCCATTTGGAGGAGGATTATGATGGTAGAGTACTCGTGTTAGGTGATGATGGGGAGAGAGAAGTCTCTTATATTGTCCATAAATTACTTTTAGCACCAAAGGTTACTGAGTCATCCCAAAGACATGCATTATTCCGAACTAGGTGCACAGTTAATACCAAAGTGTGTGACATTATCATAGATAGTGGAAGCATAGGAAACATTATCTCTAAGGCTTTGGTGAAGGCTCTAAATTTGACAATCAACCAACACCCACACCCTTACAAAATTGGGTGGATAAAAAAGGGAACAGAGGTAAAAGTGAATGAAATTTGTAAGGTTCCTTTTTCTATTGGGCAGTATTATTAGGATGAGGTTGTTTGTGACGTGGTGGATATGGATGCCTGCCATATTTTGCTAGGAAGATCGTGGCAATTTGATGTCAATGCTGTTCATAAAGAAAAACAAAATGTATATGTCTTTGAGTGGAAAGGCAATAAAATTTCCCTTATTCCTACACCCAACAATAAATTGCCACCAACAAGGGCTGAAAGCAAGCAGAAAGTACTCATGTGTAGTATTGTTGGTGAATTTGAAAGGGAGTTGAAGCAAACAAAAGTGGTTTATCACTACTACAATTTGGGCAATATAGGACGGCTTATAATTTAGAGTAAGAAATAAATAGGACGGTCTCAAGTATATAGCCGTTCTATAAGAAATATAGGACGGTTATTACGGAAAAAATTAGGCGGAACTTTATAGGACGGCTATTAGCCGTCTTAAAAAAAACGAGTGTAATTTTTTTACTTATATATCTTTCTCCTTGCAAGTGAACTTAACTCATTTTAAATTAAAAAAATTCAATCCTTCATCCTCTTTCCTCTCCTTCTCTTTCTCACTAAGATATTCATCCTTATCCCCATCCCCTTCAATATCACCACCAACAATAATTGATTTTTGCTAGCAAAACTGGTAGCATGTGAAGGCTTTGACTATTTATTCTGCACTTATTATTTGTTTTATTCTTACGCTAATCTTTGGTAATTTTTTTAAATATATATATATTCTCCACTTTGGATTAATAATTATTTTGTTCTTTAAATAGTTAGATATTTGATTTCTTTGTTTCCTTTCGTTCACTCTGATCATTCTCCTTTCTTGATTCTCCTTTGCCATTTTTTCGCCCATTTTTTGCCATTTTCTTTGCATTTCTGTTATGAGTATCAATCTTAATGTTGAGTATTAATGATATTTGGTTTGTTACTTTCTTATTGTGAATATATAGGTTGAATTTTGATTGTCAGGTTGAGTACTAAAAGAAAAAGGGAATTGAAAAACTAAAGCGGGAAAAGAAAAATTGAAAGCCGCGCCAATTTTTTTTTCTTTTTAATTGGTTATATCTTTAATTAAAAATATTATTCAAAAATTGTATTTGTGTATTTAATTATATATATATATAATCGTGTTTCTAGAATAAAATAAATTTGTACATATAGATTTCAGTACTTGACGAACACACAAAAAAAAAAAAATTCTTTTAGGATGGCCATTAGCCGTCCTAAAAGAATTTTTTTTTTATGGCCGTTCTAAAAGAATTTTATAAGACGGTCAGTGACCGTCTTAAAAGACTGGCCGTCCTATAAAAATTTTTTATAAGATGTTCCGTGAACGTCCTATTTTTTCGATTCTTTTAGGACAGGGCTTTATAGGACGGCCAGTGGCCGTCCTATAAGACTTATAAGACGGCTTATAGGACGGCCAGTAACCGTCCTATAAAGCCAAATTTATAGTAGTGTATGCTCTCTTAAATGTAAGTCAGCAAAACAAGTCCCAATACTTGCCTGACATAGTACAACCATTATTATTGGATTATTCTGACCTCACCATTGAGGAGTTACCAGCCGAACTACCTCTAATGAGAGAAATTCAACATCACATTGATTTTGTTCTTGGAGCTAGTTTGCCCAATTTATCTCATTATAGGATGAGTCCCCAAGAACATGAACAGTTACAAGAAATAGTAGATGGGTTGCTGAATAAACATTTGATTAAGGAAAGTCTTAGCCCATGTGCAGTTCCAGCTCTATTGGTACCCAAGAAGGATGGTACTATGAGAATGTATGTGGACAGTTGTGCAATAAACAAAATTATTGTCAAATACAGATTTTCAATACCAAGGATGGAGGACATGCTAGACAGACTACAAAAGTCACAGGTATTCAGTAGATTAGACCTCAGAAGTGGGTATCACCAAATTCGTATAAGGCTTGGAGATGAATGGAAGACAGCATTCAAAATCAAAGAAGGGCTTTATGAGTCATGCCATTTGGCCTTTGCAATGCCCCTAGCACATTATGAGAGTCATGAATCAAGTACTTGAACCTTTCACTAATCAATTTGTGGTTGTTTATTTTGATGATATTTTGATTCACATTAAACATGAGGAAGAACACGTACAACATCTAAGCTTAGTTCTACAAGCTTTGAGAGAGAACAAGCTTTACCTTAATCTTAAAAAGTGTGAGTTTGTCACCAACAAGCTACTATTTTTAGGATTTATCATCAGCTTAAAGGGCATTTTTGTTGATGAACAGAATGTCAAAGCCATCAGGGAGTGACCAACTCCAACCAATGTCTAAGAAGTTAGGAACTTCCATGGCCTGGCTACCTTTTACAGAAGATTCATCAAGAATTTTAGTGCCATTGTAGCCCCCATTACTAATTGCTTGAAACAAGGACAATATCAGTGGGGAAGAGAACAAGCTCTTAGCTTTGAGACGATCAAAGACAAACTAAGCAATACACCTGTCTTAGCTCTTTATAATTTTCAAAAGGTGTTTAAGGTAGAAGTTGATGCACCTATGGTAGGAATTGGGGCAATTCTATCACAACATGGTAGACCTTTGGAATTTTTTAGTGAAAAGTTGAATGAAGCAAGGAAAAAGTGGTCAACTTATGAACAAAAGTTCTATGCAATAGTAAGAGCCTTCAAATATTGGGAACATTATCTCATTTAAAAGGAATTTGTGCTCCACAGTGATCACCAATCATTGAAGTGGCTGAATTCTCAAAAGAATATCTCAAGAGCTCAGGCTAGGTGGATGATATTCCTACAAAAGTTCACTTATGTTTTTTAGGCACAAGGCAAGGCAACAAAATAGACTAGCAGATGTACTAAGTAGGCGACATAAACTACTAATTGTATTGAAGAATGAGCTAATAAGCTTTGATAACTTAGCTGAGCAATACGAGCAGGATGAGGACCTTCTGAAAGTGTGGAGGAAGCGTAAAAACTTTGAACGAGTTGGTGACTATCTCATCCAAGAGGGGTACCTATTCAAAAGGAATCAACTGTGCATTCCCAAAACTTCTCTCAGAGTACAATTAATGAAAGAGGACTGGCAGCACATTCAAGTAGTGACAAACTAATTTGTTCATTAGAGGAAAGATATTTATGGCCACACATGAGGAAACATGCTGCAAGCTATATCCAAAGGCGCCCTGTATGTTAGAGGGCCAAAGGTGGCAGCCAAAACACAGACCTCTACACACCCTTACCAGCACCAATTACCATTTAGGAAGACCTTAGTATGGATTTTATCCTAGGGTTGCCCTTAACTCAGAGAAGAGTTGACTCTATTTTGTGGTGGTTGACAGGTTTTCCAAGATGGTCCATCTAATTCCTTGCATAAAAGTACATGATGCCAGTCACATAGCATCACTATTTTTCAAGGAAGTAATCAAGCTTCATGGACTTCCTAAAACCATAACTTCGGATAGAGATGTGAAATTTGTGGGACACTTTTGGAGGAAGTTATGAAAAACGCTCAACACTACCCTTAATTTTAGTAGCACTTATCACCCTCAAAGTGATGGCCAAACTGAGGTTATGAACAAATCAGTGGGGAACATGCTAAGATGTTTATCACATGACAAACCAAAGATGTGGGTAGATTGAATTTACCATCAACAGTGTGGTTAACCGAACTACCAATAAATATCTATTTGCTATAATTTACACCAAAGCTCCAAATTGGTCTATTAATCTGTTTGATCTCCCTGATCCAAAGAACAAAAATGTTGCTACTTGGGCCACTGATTATGTCAAATTCCATGCGAAAATCAAAAGGAAAAGAATAATTGCAAAACAAGAAAAACCAAACCCTGAAAAACCAACCATTTTTCCCCAAGCCAAATCCTTCCATTAAAACCCAGACCCAAAAGTTTTTCAACCACCCAAAGCCTTTTTAAACCCCCCAAAAATTAAAACAAACCCCAAACCCTTAAAAACCCCCAAAAATGAAATTTTAAATTAAATTTTCTTTTACCTTTTAAATATTAGAATTTTGTTTCTTTTTTTTCCCTTTCCAACTTTTTTTCTTTTTTTTTATTTTTTCCTTTTTTTCTTTTTTTTTTAATTTGGTTTAATTTTTTTTGATTTTTTTTGAAATTTTTTTTTTGCTTTTGAAAAAATTGCAAACGGGAAAAGAAAAATTCCCCCTTTTTTTTTTTAAGGTTTAATTTTAATTAAAAATTTTTTAAAAAGTATTTTTATTTAATTAATTTTTAAATTGGTTTTAAAAAATAAATTTTAAAAGAATTTGAAAACAAAAAAAAAAAAAATTTTTAGGGGCCATTTCCTTTTTTTTTTATGGGTTTAAAAAATTTTATAAATATACCCAAAAATTTTTTTTTTTTTTTAAATTTTGTTTTTTAAAAATTTTTTTAAATGGCCGTCCTTAAGACAAAAAAAGGCCATAACCTTAAAAAAATTTTTTTTTTTTTAAAATGCCCCAAAAAAAAATTTTTAATATCCCTTTTAAAAGAAACCTTGGGAAAATAAAAATTTTAAAATTGTTTTGTTTTGGACGTTTCCCAATTTTCCATTTAGGGGTAAGAACGAAAGTTCGAAAAAGAAAAAACTTTATTAAGGAAAGCCCAATTAGCCTAAAAAAATTATTAGTGTATGGGCTTGTAATAAACAAAAATTTCAAATAAATTTTCAAACCAAGGTAACCTTAAAGTACAAAACCATTGGATTAACCCAAATTTAAAATTTAAATTAATAATGGAAGCAGCATTCAAAAAAGAAGGGCATGAATTCCATTTTTAAGCCCCTAACATTATAAGAGTAAGATTAAAATTTTTTTTTTTTTAGAAATTACTTAAAATGGGAAGCATAAAACCAATTTTTCAAGTTTCCTTTACCAATTTAAAAATGGATTTTACCAAAACATATTTTTAAAGGGTTAAATTTTGTTAAAAGGGAAATTTTTAAAAGAACAGAGTACCAATTTTCCCCCAAAATTTAAGAAGTTAAATTATCCCTTACCTTTTAAAAATTATCAAAATTTTGTATTTGATTAAATTTTTGAAACAAAAAATAGGGGGAAAAACAAGTTTACCTTTTAAAAAATAACAAAAGTTTTTTAAACAAAAGGTTTTAAAATTTAAATTAAATTGGGGTTTTCCAACAGGTTTTAATTTTTTAGGAAAATTAAAAAAGGAAAAAATTTTATGAACAAAATTCGCCCAAAATAAACCCTTTCCAAAATTTTTAATTAAAATTTGAATTTCAAATTTGAATTTAAAGAAACCATATAAATTCCTAAAAAACTTTTTTTAGGGGAAGGAAAAAAAACTCAGTTTAAAAGGGACAAAACTACAATTTATTGGTAGTTAATTTTAAATTTAAATGGGGTAGGTTTGAAAGTTGGGGAAGGTAAAAAAATTGGGCATTTTCCCAAAAAAGGAAAAATTTTTTGGTAAATTTAAAAAAAAGGCAAAAAAAAGTTTGAAAATTAAGAGGAAAATTTTTGGGCAAAAAAAAGGAATTTTTCCAAATGAAAAAATGGGCCAAAAAAACCAAACCCCTTAAGGGGAAAAATTTAAAAAAAGTTTTTCCAAACCCAAAATCAAGGGAACCTTTTGTTGGGGTTTTTTGGGTTTAATGGAAAAAGTTTGAAACCTATTTTTTAAGGAATTAAATTTTTTAAAAAAAACCGAAAATTTAAATTTTTGGGAAAATAAAGGGTTTTAAAAATAACTTTTTAAAAAATTTTCTGGAAATTATAAAAGAACCCAAAATTTTAAGATTTAAACCCTAAAGGGGAAAAAAAAAATTTTTAAATTTAAATAAAGGAAAAAATTTGGAATAAAAACCCCAAAATGTTCCAATCCAAAAAAAATTCCCCAGCCCAAATTTCCTTTAAAAACCGATAAAAAAAAGGGGCCCTTTTTCAAAAGGGGAAAACATTTTTTGACAGGTTTCCAAAAGGGGGCCCAATTTCCGGGGTAAAACATTAAAAAAATTTACAATTTTTTTCCCCCGGTTCCCCATCAAAATTAAAATTTTTTTCCCACCCTTTTGGGAAATTTATAAAATTTTTCCCTTTAATTTTTAAGAAAAAAAAAAATTTTTAAGAAAATTTTAAAGGGTTTTTAAAACATCATTTTAAAAATTTTGTTTTAAATTAAAACCCTGGGGTTTTTATTTTTTTTCCATAAATTTTAAAAATTTTTTTAAAACCCAAAAAAACTAAATTTTTTAAATTTTTTTTTTTTTTCGAACAATTTTTTTTAAAAGGGCCCAAAATATTAAAAAAAAATTTTAAAAAAAAAAAAAAAAAAATTCCAATTTTAAAAAAAACAAATTTTAAAAAACAATTTAAAAAACAAAAAAAAAATTTTTAACCCAAAAAAAGCCTTAAATTTTTTTTTTAAACTTTAAATTTTTAACCACAAAAAAAATTCTAATTTTCCCTTTAAATTTTTAAAATTTTTTTTAAAATTTTAAATAAAAAAATTTTTTAAAAAATTTTAAAAACCCCTTTTTTAGAATTAAAATTTTAAAAATTTTTTTTTAAGGGTTTAAATTTAAAAAAATTTTTTTTATTTTTAAAATAAATTATTAATAGGGATTTTTTGTAAAAGTTTACTTTACCTAATTTTTAGTATTTAAAATTAAATTTTTTTTTTTCAAAAATTGGGAAAAAAGTTTTTTTAAATTTTTTTAATAAAAATTTTTAATTTTTTTTTAATTTAAAATTTATTAAAGTTCAAATTTTAAATTAAAAAATAAAAAATTAAAATTTTAAAAATAAATTTTTAAAAATTTTAAATTTTTTTAAAAAAAAATTTTTTTTTAATTTTAAAATTTAAAAAAAATTTTTTTATTTAAATAAATTTTTAAATTTTAAAATAAAATTTATTTTTAAAAAAAAAAAAAAAAAATTTAAATATTTCAAAATTTTTTTTTAAAAAATTAATAAATATTTTTTTTTTAATTTTTATTTTTTATTTTTAATAAAAAATTTTTTTAAAAAAATTTTTAATTTTAATTTAATTAAAATTTTAAATAAATTATTTTTAAATATAAAAAAAAAAGTAAAAATTTAACATTTAAATTTGTAAAAAAAAATATTTTAAAAATTTTTAAAATTTCGGGCCTTTCAAAAAATTTAAATTAAATTTTTAAATTTTAAAATTTTTTTTAAATTTTTAAAAAATTTAAATTTATTAATAAAAAAAAAAATTTAAATAAAAAACTTTAACTTTTTAAAATTAAATTTTAAAAGGGTTTAAAAAAATTTTTTTTTTTCCCAAAATTTTAATATAAAAAAGTTTTTAAAATTTTTAATTTAATTTAAAATTTTAATAAAAATTTTATTTAAAATAAAATAAAAAATTAATAATTAAATTTTAAAAATAAATTTATTTTAAATTTAAAAATAAAAAAATATAAATTTTAATAAAAATTTTTTAAAAAAAATATTTTAATTATTTAAAAAAAAATTTTAAAATTTTTAAAAATAAATATTTAAATTTTTAAAAAAAATTAAAATTAATTTTTAAAAATTTAAAAATAATTAAAATTTAAAATTTAAAATTAAAAAATTTAAAATTTTAAAAAAAATTTAATAATAAATAAATTTTTTGTTTTAAAAAATTTTTTTTTTAAAAAATTTTTTTTTAATTTTAAATTAAATTAAATTTCATAATTTTTAATTTATAAAATTTTTAAAAAAATTGGGAAATTATTTTAAAAAATTTTAAAAATTTTAAAATTTTAAAATTTATTTAAAAAAAATTTAAATTTAAAATTTTTTTTGAAATTAAATCCAAACCTTTTCAATTTTTAAAAATAAATAATTATTTTTTTTTTAAAAAAAAATATCAATTTATTTTAAAATAGGATTAGGGAAAAATTTTTAAAAAAGTTTTTTTTTAATTTTTAATAAAAAACCAAAATTTAAAAATTTTAAAAAAATTTTTTTTTTTTAAAAAATTAATTTTTTAAAAATATAATAAAATTTTTAAAAATTTTTGCCGGAAAACCCATTTTTTTTTAAAAGGGTAAAATTTTTTATGAAATAAAAATTAAAAATTAAACCCAAAAACCCCCTTTTCAAATGGAAAAAGAAAAATTTTTAAAATAATTTTTAGATAAATTTTTTTTTTTATGAATTTAAAAATTTTTTTTAAATTAAAAATTTAAAAATTTTAAAAAAAATTTTTTTTATTTTGGGAAAAATTTTATAAAGAAAAATTTTAAAATTTTATTTTTTTTTTTTATTTTTGATTAAATAAAAAATTTAAAATTTAATATTAACAAAAAACAAAACATTAAAAATAAAAATTAAATTTAAAAATTTTAAAAATTTTTTTTTTAAATTTTTTTTTTTTTAAAAATTAAATTAATAAATTAAAAAAATATTCTTTTTATCAAAATAAAAATTTTTTTTTTTTAAATTTAAATTTAAAAACCAAAAAAGGAATAAATTTTTTTCCAAAAATTTTTTTTAAATAAAAAAAATTTTTTAAATTTTTTATTTTAAATTTTTAAAAAACTTTTAAAATTAAATTAAATTTAAAAATTTAAATTAAAATTTTTAAAAATTTTAAAAAAAAAAATTTTAAAATAATTTAAAATTTTTTTTAAATTTTATTTTAAAAATTAAAATTAAAATAATTTTAAATTTTTAAAAAATTTTAATTTTTTTTTCTTTTTTTAAAAATTTTAATTATTTTTTTAAAAAAATTTTTTAATTTTATTTTAAAATTTTTTTAAATAAAAAAATTTTTTTTTTAAAATTTTTAAATTTAATTTTAAATAAATTTTAAAATTTAATTGGTTGTAAAGTTTTTTAAAAATTTATAAAAAAAAACTTTTGGAAAAAATTTTAAAAAAAAATTATTTTTAACTTAAATTTATTTTAAAAAATTAAAAAAAATTTTTTTTGTTAAATTTTTCCCAATTTTAAAAATTTTTTTTTTTTTTAAATTTTTTTAAAAAAAAAAATTTTTAAATTTTTTGAAAAAAATTTTATTTTTTTTTTTAATTTATTGAAAAAATTTTTTTAAAATTTTTTTTAAAAAAATTGATTTTTGGGAAATATTTTTAAAAAAAAAGTTTTTAAAATTTTAAAAAATTTTTTTAAAATTAAAATTTAAAATTTTTTTTTAAAAAATTTTAAATTTTTGAAAATTTTTAAAAATTTTAAAATTTTAGAAATTATTTTTTTAAAATTAAAAATTTTTTAACCCAAAAAAAATTTAAATTTAAATATTTTTTAAAATTTTTTTTAAAATTTAAAAAAAAAAAATTTTTAAATTAAATTTTTTTTAAAAAAATTTTAATTTTAAAATTTTAAAAATTTTAAAATAATTAACTTTTTAAAATTAAAAAATAATGAAAAAAATAAAAAAAAAAAAAAAAAAAAATAAATTAATTTAAAAAAAAAATAAATTTTTTTTAAAAAATAATTAATTTTAAAAAGTAAAAAAAAAATTTTTTTTTTTTTTTTTAAAAAAATAAAAAAAATTTAAAACTTAAAATTTTTAAAATTTTTTTAAAAAATTTAAAAAAAATTTAAAAAAATTTTTTTTTATTTTAAAAAATTAAACCCTTTTTTACCAAATTTAATAATAAAATTTAAATTTTTTTTTTTTAAATTAAAAAATTTTTTTAAAAATAAATAATTTGAAAAAAAATTTTTCCTAAAAAAAAATTTAAAAGATTTAAACTAAAAATTTTAAGAATGGGAAAAATTTTAAATTAAAAGTTTTAAAATTTTTTAAAAATTAAATTTTTTTAAAATTCCCAAAAATTTTTTTTTACTTAATTTTAAAAAAATTAAATTTTATTTAAAAAGAAAAAAAAATTTTAAAATTTCTTTTATTTTATTTAATATTGGTTTTAAAAAATATAAACCCTTTCCTTTTTACCAATTAAATAATAACTTGAAAAATTTTTTAATTTAAAATAAAAATATTTTTTTTTTTAAATATTTTATTTTTAAATTTTTAAAAAAATTCTTATTTCCCAATTTTCCCCCCCTCCAATTAAACAAAGTTTTCAAATTGGGGAAAATTTCTTATTTTAAAAAAAAACCCTTTAAATTTCTTAAAATTTGCAAAAATTTTTAATTTATTTAATTTTTTAAAAATAAATTTAAAAATTTTTAAAATATATTTTTTCTTATTTCTTTTTTGGAAATATTTGGGTTTTGAAAAAAAAAAGAAAAATAAAAAAATTTACCTTAAAAATAAAATAAAATAAAATTTATAAAAAATTTTTTTAAAATTTTTTTCAAATAAAAAACTTAATTTAAAATTTAAATTTTTTTTTATTAAAAATATTAAAATTTGTTTAAAAAGGTAATTTAAAAATAAATTTCTTGAAAATAAATTTTTAAGAAAAAAAAGGGAAAAAAATTTTAAATTAAACCTTTTTTCAAAAATTTAAACAAATTTGGTTATTTCTAAAATTAATAAAATTTTTCATAAAATTTCTAAAACCCAACAAAACATTTAAAAAAAAAAGAACATGTTTTAAAAAATTTTTTAAAAAATTTTAAAAATATATTTTATTTAATAAAAAATTTTTAAAATTTTAAAATTTTAAAAAAAATTTTTTTTAAAAAAAATAAAATTTAATTGAAAACCCTTTATTTTTTTAATTTTAAAAAAAAAAAAAAATTTAAAAAAAATTTAAATTAAAATTTTTAAAATTTAAATTTTTTTAAAGTTAATTTAATTTAAAAATTTTAAAAAATAAATATTTTTAAAAAGAAAAAATAAAATTTTTTTGTTTTGTTTTTTTTTTAAAAATTTAAAATAAGGGAAAATTAAAAATTTATTTTTTTTTCTTTAATTTTTAAAATTTAAATTTAAATTTAAACTTTTAAAAAGTTGAATAAAACCCAAATTTAATTAAAAATTTTTTAAAAAAATTTAAAAAAAAAAATTTACTAAAAAAAATTTTAAATTTACCCAAAAATTTTAAAAATAAAATTTTTTCCCTAAAAAAAATAAAAATTTTAAAATTTAAAAAATTTCAAAAAAATTTATTTTAAAATTAAGGTTTTTTTCTTAAAAGAAAAAATTTTAATTAAAAAAAAAAAAATTTTTGGTGTATAAATTTTAAAATTAAAGAATCTTTAAAATTGAAAACAAAAATTCCCCAAAAAATTTTAAAAAAAAAAATTTTAAACCCCAAAAAAAGTTTAGCATTTTTAAAACCCTTTTTTTTTTAAAAAAAAATTTTTTTAAAAAAAAAAATTTTTTTTTTTTAATTTTTTATTTTGGGTAAAAATTTTCCCAAATTTTAAACTTTCCCTTTCCCCCCCCCAATTTATAAATTTTTAAAAATTTTTAAAATTTAAAATAAAAAAATTTAATAAAAAAAAAGAATTAAATTTTAATAATTAAAATTAAAAAAAAACCCAAAATTTTTTTAAAAAAAAAAGGGGAAAAAAAAATTTAAAATTTTTAAAAAATTTTCCTCAAAATTTTTCCCTTGTCCAAAAAAAGGGAAATTAAAAGGGGGAAAAAAATTTGGTTTTAATCTTTTGACCCCAAACCAAAAAAAATTTTAAAAAAAGGGGAAAATGGAAAAAGTGGTTCTTTTTCATTTAGGGAAACAAGGAATTTTTTTGTGGAAAAGTTTGCTTTTTTGGTTCAAATCCTTTCTAAAAAAAAGGGTTTTAAGGAAAAAATTTAAAATTTAAAAAAATAATACCAAAATAAAAAAAAAAAAAAAATTTTTAAAATTTTAAAAAAAGGGGTTTTTATTTTTGCCCAAAAATAATAAAAGGGAATTTAATTTTTAATTTGGGGTTTGGGTTGGGGTTTTCGGTTTGTTTAAAAAAGGTTAATTTTAAAAATATTTTCTTTAAAAGGAAAAATTTCTTTAAAAAAAAATTAAATTTTTCCCTTTTAAAAATTTAAATCCCCCTTTTTAAAATAAAATTTTCTCAATGTAATAAATTTACTTTTTCCATTTTTTTTTTAAAAACAATTAATAAAAAAATAAAATTTTGGTTAATAAATTTTTTAAAAGAAAATTTTTTTGGCCTTTTTTAAAAATTTTCAAACCCCCTTTTATTTTTTTTTAAATTGGAAATTTTGGGTTCCTTTTAAATTTAGATTTGAGGGAAAGTGGGGAAAAATTTTTTAAGCCAAAAAAAGGGAAATTTCCCAAAAAAAAAAAATTTTTTTTGTTTCTTTTAAACAAAAATTTTTTTAAAAAAAAATTTTTTTTTTGGAAAAAAAATTTGAAATATTTTTGGGAAAAAAAATTTTTAAATTAAACCCAAAAAATTTTTTTTGGCCGAAAAGAAAAATGACCATTTTTTAAAGTTTTAAAATTTTTTTAAAAAAGGGGAAAAAATTTCGTCTTTTAAAAAAGGGAATTTTTTTTAACCCCCTCCCTTAAAACTTTAAAAAACCCAAACCTTTCCCCCAAAAATTTAATTTCAAAACACCAATTTTTTGGGAAAAAAGTACAAAAAATTATTTGAAAATTTTTAAAATTTAGGAAAAAAAATTTTTTAAAAATTCTTTTCCTTTTTTTTGTTTTCCCTTTTTTCTCTTTTTTTAAATTTTCCCAAAAATTTAAGAAATTTTTGGGGAAAAAATTTTGGTTTTTTTTTATTAAATTTTATTGTCCCGGGGTAAAAAAAAAGGGAAAAAAAAAAAAAAGAAAACCCCTTTTTTAAAGGTATACAAAATTTAAAAATTAAAAATTATTTAAATTTTAAAAATTTTTTAAAAAAATTTTTAAACAAATTTTTAAATTTCAAAAAAAAAAAAATTTTTTGGGGAAGCCTTAAAAATTTTTTTTTGTTTTTTAAAAATTTTTTTTATGGTTTTAAAAATGGGGTTTTTTTTTTTAAATTTAAGCCTTTTTTCTTTCCCCAAAAATTTTTCCCCAAGCTTAAATTTTAGGAAATAACTAAAAATTTTTTATGAAAATTTTAAAAAGTAAAATTAAAAAAATTTTATTTAAAGAAAATTAAAAATTTTTCCATTTTTGGAAACAAAATAAGGGGAAAAAACTCACTTTTGGGTCAAACAAATGGTTTTATTTTAAAAATTTCAAAAAAAAAAAATTAAAGGGTTTAAAAAATTTTTGGGGAAAAATTTTTTTTGGGAACAAAAAAATGGCTTAAAAAAGTTTGGGAAAATTTCCTTCTTTTTTTAAAATTTTCCCGGTGCCCTCTTAATTAAAACAAAAAATTAGAAGGGGAAGGGGGAAAACCCAAATTTTGGTTTTTAGGAAACGGAAAAATTTAAAAAAAAAGGGGTAAATATTGGGGAAAAGAATTTATTTTAAATTTAAAAGAAAAAGGGAAAATTTTCTTAAAATTTGGGGGTAAATTTTTGTTTTTGATTCCTTTAAAAAAGGGGAAACTAAAATAAATTTTAAAAAAGAAATTTAAATAAACCTTAAAATTAAAAATTTTTTTAATTTTATTTAAAATTTTTAAACAGTTTTGGGGGAAAAAACCCAAAACCAAAATTAAATTGGGCCCCCTTTTTGAAACCCAAAAATTTTTTCCCCCCCAAAATTATTTGGGGGTTTTGGGAAAAGGCAAATTTCCCAAAAAAAAGGCCTATTTAAAATAAAAAACAAAAAACTTCCACCTTTTAAATAATTAAAAGGGTTTTGGGAAGGAAAATACCCCATTTTAAATTTTGGGGAATTTATCCGGGGGTGAATTTTGGGAAAAAAGTTTTAAAAGGGAAAATTAAATTTAAAACAAAATTTTAAAAAACCCAAATTTTTCCCCAAAAAAAAGGAATTGTGTAAGAAAAAACAAAATTGAATTTCAATTTAAAAGAAAAAAACCTAAGGGGGAATTTTAAAAATTCATTTTTTAAAAAACACCCCAAGGGGAAAAAAGAAGAGGAAATAGGGAAATTTTTAAAAATTTTTTAAATGATCGGTGGCTTAGTAGCCCAATGGCACAACAACCCTCTCAATAATATTGAAGTCGCAAGTTCAAAACTTGCTTTGGACAAAATCTATTTAAAAAAAAAAAACTATTCTAAAATAAGCTATAATATTTAATTTTATATCTTATTTAATATTTTTAATAAACTTATAGTATAATATTATCTTATCATATTTAAATATAATCTTATTTTATCTTATTTATGATACGTTTGGTTCGTTGAAAGAAAAAGTAAGAAAAATAATAATTGTACCTAAATTGAATGAAAATGAAATAATATTATTATTATTTTATTTTGTTTAATAATATTATTGTCAAATAAAAAACTTAATTATAAATTTATATATTTTTAATAAAATAATATGATGTCGAGGAATATTGTTAATGAAATAAGATAATAGTTTTTAGGAAGTAAAAATAAAGTTAATCTGTAAAATAAATGTTTGTGAAGCCATTTTTTTTTTAAATAGATGAAATGATAATTATCCTTGTTTCAATAACTTATTAGGATTTTCAATTAATTTGAGTATAATTAATCATAATAATCAATAAAATTCATCACACTATGGGTCTAGCAATATCCAACCAAAATCACCTTAAATTATATAATTTATAGTCATGACTCATGCGTCCAACTTTAAATATATTATTCTATTAATTTTTTATTAAAATTTTATATTATAAATAATTATATATAATATTTTTTATTATTTTTATATTTTATTTGTCCACAAATAAACTATCTTAACTCATAAAAATTAATTTAATTGTATAACATAATTACTTTTATATATAAAGTTTTATTTTTTAAAATAATATATGTTTATTTTTTTTAATGTAAATAAATAAATATTTTTTAATATATATATATATTTAAAAGAATTAAATTAAAATTAATTAAATAATTAAATAAATAAATATTTTTTTTTAATATTGAAAAAATAAATATATATATTTGTTATTAAAAGTTATAAAATAAAATTAGTTAAATAATTTAATAAAGGTAAAAAATTAAATAAATTAGATAAAGTGCGTTTTTGAAAATTAATGCTTCTACCACTTAAAAATTTACATTGCGGTTTAAAGAGCTGACCTGATTGTATTTAAAGACTTCATATCCTCAATCTCTGAGATATCAGATCAAATTTCAGAAAATCGAAGTCGTTCTGTACAAGGTCGCTCCTGTACTTCGTGGTACAGCTCAAATTCACGGCGAAGTAAACTGAGAGTATGGGAGACACTTTGACTGCTTTGAGGGCTTTATTGGTGTCTCACTCACCGCCACTTCATGCTTTAGTAGTACCTTCCGAAGATTATCATCAGGTTCTTTCTTCATCTTACGTTCAGTCGCTATTTTATTTTATTTTCAATCCTTTTTAATGACGTTTTCGAAACTTATCTATTCGTAACATTTTGATTCTTTATGTCTTATTTTTATTTTTAAGATTTGAAATTGTTTGTTGTTGATTCCTTTCCATGAATCTAATGTTGGAGGGACCGAAAAAATTAATTAGTGTTCTTTTGCTCTGAAATGATTACGGCGACGTAATTATTTTATTTATTCTCTCGTTTCGTTTCCATTTTGTTCAAAAATAATGATAGTCGTCATTGAGTTATGTCATCTGTGCGGTCTTTTACGGTATAATTTTAATTTCTGAATTTCTTAGGTTTTTACTCATTCGTTTATTTAAAATTATATTTTATTTGGATGCAGAGCGAGTATGTTTCTGCACGAGACAAACGACGCCAATTCGTTTCCGGATTCACTGGAAGTGCTGGTTCGTTTTATTTTTGTTTATACGTTTTGGTACTATTTTGAGTTTTGGAGTATTCCATCTAATGAAGATTGCACTTTTGGACCTATTGAGATTCAAAAATGTTTTTATGATAACTTGATGCATAGAACAATCTATGAAAAAATCAAATTGTCGTCTGTTATCATACATCCCAAACTTTATGTATATAGCACTGCTCATTGAAATATTATAAAACATCTGAAATGTTACAATTTTAGTAATGGAGTGTATTTTTTCATGAGAATAGAGTGGTATTTTTTTTTATAAAAATAGAGTGAGATTTCACCATGCTTTTTTTGATGTATTTCCAAAGTTTAAATACATTTGCTGTATATATGAACAGGTTTGGCACTTATAACGATGAATGAAGCACGGCTTTGGACAGATGGGCGTTACTTTTTGCAGGCAACAAAAGAACTTAGTGATCAGTGGCAACTTATGCGTATGGGAGAAGACCCTCCTGTTGAAATTTGGATGGCAGATGTGAGTCACATTATTAGTTTTATAGTGTCATGAGGAAAATGTTCATGATTTTAGTGTGATATAGTATTACATATATATTTTGAAAAAAAAAATTATTACCACTATGGCAATCTTGACGTCTGATGGAGAAAAGATATACTTGGAGTTGTATTTGTAGGATTCTTTTACTTTGTTTCTTTTTTCATTTTAATTTTTCAGAATCTACGTAGAAAGATATATTTGTTATAGAATTTTTATATTGTTTAAATCTTTATACATATTCATATGTTTTAATACAAGTTATTTTCTCTAGAATCTTCCTGAAGGTGCAGCTGTTGGTGTTGATACTTGGTGCATTTCAATAGATACTGCAAAAAAGTGGGAGCAGACCTTTGCCAAAAAACAACAGAAGCTGGTTCCAACTTCCACAAACTTGGTGGATGAAGTTTGGAAGAATCGACCTCCATTAGAAATAAATCCTGTTCTTGTACATCCTTTGCAATTTGCTGGTCGCTCTGTAGCAGATAAGTTGCAGGATCTGAGAGAAAAACTTGAAAAAGAGAAAGCTCGTGGTATAATTTTTACAACTCTTGATGAGGTAGTCAGTCAAGCTTAATTTATTTCCTTATATGTTGCTTACTCTTGTTTGTTGTCTGACCATTGCAAACTACTTCTGTATATTTTATTTGATCATCTCATGTAAACATTTCTGTGAAGGTTGTGTGGCTGTACAATATTCGTGGGAGTGATGTGTCTTATTCTCCAGTTGTCCATGCATATGCTATCGTAACATGCAACTTGGCTTTACTTTATGTGGATGGAAGGAAGATATCTGCTGAGGTATGCTAAATCATATTTGTCAAACTTAATCACGTTTTCAGGTTGTTTTGGAAGTTTTGATGTAGTAATCTTTTGTCCCAATTCTCAGCTACTTAGTGTAAAATTTGTCAGACTTTCATGTTGGTATTTCATGCCACCTCTTAAAACGGCTTGTTTATGTTTTTCTAATCTGTCTGATTGTTTTTTAAGATATCCATGTCAGAGTGTAATTCTTGTAGGACCTCCATCAAAAATGTTTGTTGTATGCATAGGTAAAACTGCACTTGGAGGAGAATGGGGTTGAAGTTCGAGAGTACAGTATGGTAAGCTCAGATGTGAGCTTGCTTGCATCAGATAAGCTAAAATGCAGTGAAACCAGTAAACTGGGTAATGGTACAAATGAAACAAGAGAAAATATGGGAGATCTTATATGGGCCGACCCTGGTTCCTGTTGCTATGCATTATACATAAAACTCAACTCTGATAAAGTTCTACTTCAGCAATCACCTGTGGCCCTTGCAAAAGCTTTAAAGGTAACTCTTTTGCTACTTTTCATTCACTTGATTGGAAATAAATATAAAGTTACTTTGACTCACCAAAAAAATAAAAATAAAAACAAAAAGCAGAGACTTATTTTGTAGCTACATTTTAAAGTGGGTCTAAACTTGCTGACATAAGGGATTTTCAAGTTCTATTCATAATTTGTGAAAAGAAATGAAATTCTGTTTTTTTTTTCTTCCCTATTTTTCTTAAGATAACTAAATTATTTGTGTTTAATTCTTGACTTTTTTGCTCTGCTTCATTTTGGTATCTGCAACTGATTGTTCCAAAATTTAGAATCCAACCGAATTGGAAGGGCTAAAAAGGTCTCACATCAGGGATGGTGCTGCAGTGGTGCAATATCTTGTCTGGTTGGATAAGCAGGTTACATGTGCATTTTCTCATGCTTAGATGGTCTTCTTTATTCCATGATAATTTACCAGTCACTGAATTATATCAAAGGACTGAATTCTGATGCCTTAATTTTTGCAAATCTGCAGATGCAGGAGATATATGGGGCTTCTGGTTACTACTTGGAGGAGGCATCATCTAAGAAACAGCGATTGTAGGTTCTTATCCTTCTATTGGTTTTTTAGATTTGGTATTGATTTAACTTTATTGATTGAGGGGTGTCATGCTCGGTATCGGGACATGCACTTTGCGCATATGGTATAATTCTTATCAATTAACATATTAGAGGATACTGATACCTTATCATGCTAATTATGTAACATTATGAGCTTTTAAAAAAAGAAACTTTCCTATTCTAGTCATACGATCCTGCTATGTAGGCTGAATAGCATCAAGGTATAATGAGGTTAGATATACTAATCATATTTGGTATGTTACATGAATTGACTGTGGCAGAGAAACAGTTAAAATGACAGAGGTAACTGCAAGTGATAAACTGGAAAGCTTTCGTGCATCAAAAGAGGTATGTTCTTTTCTTTGTCTCTGTCTTGGAATGGGATGAAAATCGAATTCATTGTCCATAAGATTTTTTATGGGTACGCCTATTGCCATGCATTACATGGCTTCTTCCGGGCCATTTTAATAAAATTATGGCTTGTTAAAGCAAGAGAAAGCATGGTAAATTTATTAAATTACCTATAAGAAGAGTCATTTGTTACCTAGAACTAGGCACTCTTTATATGATTCAGGAATACCGTTGAAATATAGAATTATTACTCTCTTGACAACTTGCTTTAATTTGTTGCAAAAATATGAATCATGAAGTTCTCTTTAAAATGCTATTTTTTTAGTTGACATAATATTGCTTCAATCATTTTTGTTATATTTGCAGCATTTCAGAGGCTTAAGTTTTCCAACTATTTCATCAGTTGGTCCAAATGCTGCAATCATACATTATGGACCAAATGCAGAAACGTGTGCTGAGATGGATCCGGACAAAATATATCTCTTTGATTCAGGAGCACAGGTTTGTCGGCTATTATAAACAAATTGATTCACTGCTATTATCTAAGGTTGCTATCTAGTTTTATATACTTTCTTGTATAATGCATATGTTTTTATTGATATGGTTGTTGCATTTATGAAGTATTTGGATGGAACAACTGATATAACTAGGACAGTTCATTTTGGAAAGCCATCAGCACATGAGAAAATGTGCTATACTGCTGTAAGTGCTTCTATTCACATGGTTTTCAGAAAGTTTTTGTTATTGTTTGGTTGAATTAGTATTAACTTCTACTATACCTGCTTGGAGTGGCACATATTTGGCTGGTAACTGCCATAGTCTTTTAACTTATTTCTAGGCCCCTATTGAACTAAAATCTGACAACTTCTTGATAACGATTGTAATGTGATTTCAACGTACTTTAATTTTTTGATACAAATTAGTAAATTAGTTTACCATTTTCGGTTATTTTTCTATGGTTTATAAGTGTTTGGCTTTATGAGATTGTCTGATTTACTGCATTTGTAGGTCCTCAAAGGCCACATAGCACTTGGGACTGCTAGATTTCCTAATGGAACAAATGGTATTTGATTCTTTTGTCCTTTTTTTTTTAACCTATAATTGTACTTTTAAATGATGTTCCAAGTAAATAATTGCTTCCATACATCTGGAGTTTATGATGAAATTGATTTATCTCTACTCTCACCCCTTTGTGTGTGTTATTAAAAAAAAAAGTTGGTGTCTCAAGTGACCTTTTCTCTTCTTTCTTGCAGGTCATGCCCTTGACATCCTTGCTCGGGTTCCATTGTGGAAGTATGGTCTTGATTATCGGCATGGTACTGGTCATGGAATCGGATCCTACCTAAACGTTCACGAGGGCAAGTGATGCTTATTATTGCTTGATGTCTATTACCAATTATAGAGTTCACTTTAAATTAATTTTCATGTATTTTTTCCCCTTTTCTATATCTGAACTCTATTTACACACTTTGTAGGACCACATTTAATAAGTTTCAGACCACAGGCTCGAAATGTCCCATTACAAGCTACCATGACAGTCACAGATGGTTAGTGTTTTGGTAGTATTGCCATTTTATTTAAGTACATTGTATATTCGAGCATATAAAGATTTCATACAATGTGCGCCCTTTCCATCTGTCTAAATTTTTAAGGTGTGGTGTTCTGCTTACCTTTGTCATCAAACAAGTCGATGTTCACAAAAGCTTCCTCTTTGTCTCTTAACTTTCTTTACTTGGGTGTGCATGTTTAATGTGTAAAAATAAAAGATAGCTTTCTATGCAATTTATTAGTCAAGGGCATCAGTAATGAGGATGCTTTGATCTGCTATTATTTTAAGCTCAGAAATTTGTATAGTGAACTTTTAACGGGTTTGTATGCGATGGTTCTTACAAATAGTTTTGGTACTTTTGTGATTTGATTAAAAACCTGGAATTTCCCTTTTTAGAACCTGGCTACTACGAAGATGGGAATTTCGGCATAAGACTGGAGAATGTGCTTATAGTCAATGAAGCTGATACAAAATTCAATTTTGGTGACAAGGGTTACTTAGCATTTGAGCATATAACATGGGTAATTCTCTCTCTTTTTTTACCAAATCGGAAAAGTTATCACAAAGCATTTGTGGGATGGGCCGGGTGGCCAGTGACAATGAGATACCATTTTATCATCCATCAGAATAACAGAAGTAGGTAGTGCTTGCTGATTTTAATTTCCTTTGCGATGTTGTTTGATTTCCAGGCACCGTATCAGAGAAAGCTGATCGAATTGAGTCTACTTGACCCAGAAGAGTTGGAGTGGCTCAACACATACCATTCCAAGTGCAGGGATGTCCTGGCTCCTTACTTGGACGAATCTCAAAATGCATGGCTGAAGAAAGCCACTGAACCTATCACCGTTTGAGTTTTCATGGCGTTCCCGTGAATTAAAGTGATAACATTTACCCATAAGTTATGTCGGACTATGTTCTATTTCGTGCTTTTTATTTTTCTTGAATTGACTGGAAGGTTTTTAGTATTTTATATTATGTCAAAAGAATAAAAGAGGAATAATTTTCAAAGCATCTACTTTTTGTTAGGGAAAAAATCTTAGATAAGTATAAATAAGTTCACTTCATCTAACTTTCATTTAGTGTTCAATGGACTGTCAAATTGACCGACCTTGTGCAATCTTTGATTAAGGGCCGGTCAATGTTGCACAATAGTTGGTCAATGACTGATTACTAGTTTGTTAATGTTAGTTTTTTTTTTTAAATAGGTTTGTTAATGTAGTTAATGATACAAAATAAACTTTTTTGTTGTCGATAGAAGACAAAATAAACGTAATTTGCCATTTTGTGGCACTTTTGGGAGCTTGAAACGTTTGAACTAATAAAATGGTTTATTTGAGAAGAGTACATCTAGACAAGTAGGTGTATTGATTACGGGTTGACTTTGAGGTCTTGACCCCGGAGTTTGACTTGAACTAAAAAAAGAAATCTAGAGTTTTGAGTATTAATTCGATGTTTAGCAAAGAGCATACATAAAACACTCCAAATAACTTATTATATAGAAAACACGCGGTCTAATATCGAATTAGAAGCTGCAAAATTTTAGAGGTTAATATTGCTTCCACCACAAAACTTCAAAGCAACGTTTTGCAAACTGAGACAATGCAATATATGAAGAACCACCTTCACTCAATGCTATCTCAGCACTCTTCTTTAACTCAACTTTAGCTTTTATTGGACTATTCCCTGGTTTGTTATTAACCTTAATCTTCCTCACCATCTTCTCTATCTCTTCGCTTCCCATTACTTTCTCCGATGGAAGTGCTTTCGGTCTAACTGCAACTCCTCAGTTTACATATCTGCATTCATTTTCTTTTCGAAGTAGAGTGGCCATGCGATCATTGGAAATCCGTTGGTAATAGTCTAGTGTTGAATTCCAATAAAAACTCTCCAACTGATTTATGGTTGAATATTTCTGCTTGTGAAGCCCACTTAGTAACCACTAAACATATATTTTGAGTTCTAGTCAAGAACTCTTTGAAAGAAAGTGGGAAATCACTTTCCCTTACCATACAATAGTGAAAATTGATGGCTTAATTGATGCAAATTTCCAAGGGGTTAGTTGCAGTCCAAAGAAAATGAGCTACTAACATAAACTAATTCAGAATTGGTGGCCACCATCCATTGAAATCAAGCATGAAGGGAAGAAATGTTTTAGCCAACAAATGAATATATAGTTGGGCTCTAAAATTTCTATAATTAGGAAGCAAAATCGAGATCGGGACTGATATAGAGTATATACGGAGAGTAGCTGCAAATTGGACAGAAATAGCATGAATTGGTACTGATACGAATCGTTTTGGATTACAACTAAACACTGCATTTACAAAATTACTCTCATCAATTGGATTTAGGTCTGTTAAACAATCTCTTCCGCTGATATAAAAAACGATGATGAACAGTTCCGTCAACTGCTGCAAGCTGTTGTTAATCATCTCCTGCCACTGATCTGCGTATGTATTCCGACATCCTCGTCACATTCTGACGTCCACCACACGGCTTCCTCTTCACAACTATCTCACGGCTCCCTATTTTCCAGAAGGTTTCTTTGTACTCTGATGCTCCTTTACTGCTATTTCTCTTAATTCTCTTCGAATCTTATTGAATCTGACCAGGGGCGAAGCTATTAAGGGGCTGGGAGGGCTGAAGCCCCGGCCAGATTTTCTGAAATTTTTGTTGTCTTCCCCTTCGCTGTTGGCTTGCTGCTCGAGCTCGACGGAGAATGCAAATTATCCGTCATTTTTTCCCTCAATTTTTCTCGGCTTAGATACGAAGGGAGTTTTTCTTTCAGTAATCTGACTGGGTTTTTCATTTCTACCGTCGCAGATCCATTGGATTTAAATTTTTGGTTCTTGATCTTCATTTGGTTGATTCAATATAGATTCTGAGCGTGAATCGGTGAGTTCATTTCAATTTTGCCATTGGTTTTATGTTGATATTGTGACTCCTTGCATTATTTTCATGATAGATGTTGCACTTTTATTACTTCATTTTGACGATGTTTTCCAAATATTATCTCGTTGCTGTGGCCTTCTTTCCGTGGTTAATTTATTTTTTAAGTTCAATTTTCTGTAAGTGTCAGCGATGATTTTATAGCAATAAAACTTTGGGCGATAGTGTAGTAGGCAATATATTAAAAGTAAACAAGTTATTGAAGTCTTTTTGTAGCTAAGTTCTTATGTAGCAAGGAAAGCTTATGGTTCAGGATGATATAGTTGGTCTATTCAAGCTTAACCAGCATAATTTGGAACTACATACAGGAAGTTCCTATAAACTTGAATTGCAAATAACTGAGAAAAACTAACGACGAAGAGGAAGAAAGAAAAATCTGGAGAGCTTTATTGATTGAACAGAAGAATTGTTGCAACAATAAGCTTGCTTAGCATGATTTACATATTTATGTTTAGAGCTAAAATTAATCTAAGCCATTTAATAGTACAGATTACATCTAGGCCATACATGTGTGAAACTAACTTCCTAGTGACATCAGCAACTCTAATTAACTCCAGCTTATATGTTTAAGTCCTTCAGCTCTGCATAACTCTTGTAACGTTATAGGGACATGCCTAGCAAGCTAGTTAAATCTTCTACATTTGCTTACTGGTAGTAGGCTTAACCTTCTGTGTGTTGATTCTAGACTCAGTATTGTCCTCAGCATTAACCTCATTACTCACATCTAAGAAACCAGTTTTTTATGCTTGTGTTGCTCAATAGTCGCTTCACTTATTTGTTATTTTATTACCAATGGTTTTATGTATGCCATGAGGAGCAGTTTGTGTATTTTCCTGATATCTTAAAAGGCCCTTTACACAGTGCCAAAATGCATTAAGAAAATAATTTTGTTGTGTTGATCGATGATACTTATTTACACTCGTTTGGCTCGTCTATAACTTTAAAATCTTATTTATACTAGGATATTTCAATGGATATCAGTTATATATCATATCTCGATTTCTTCTAGCATGATAGAAAAGGCGCCTTATTATCAATGAATAGTCGTTTTTATTTCTATAGACTATACGAAATTTTTTTTGACTTTTTGGAAGCTGTACGGAACATTGCTGATACTTCAACAATAATTATTATATATTTATAATCTAATAACATATTCACTTGCAGCTAATACAAAGATGAGAGTAATAATAATGCATGGCGGGAAGTGGATTTATAAAGATGGTAAAGATCAATACATAAATGGAAAACCAAAGGGCTTGTATATAGAAGAGAATATTCAATTCATACAGTTGAAAAGGAATATTTGTGAATTGCTTCAAACAAAAGGAGACATCAATATCAAGATGACTATCCCTGGATTGAGTCTTGCTCTAAATGTAGAAGATGATAATGATATTGGATTCTTCATCAATCAGAAATTAGACAAAAAAATAGAGGAGGTAGATATACTATATGTGACACATGAACAAGACAAAGGAAAAGCACATGATGTCATCAGTTTGGAATCAAACTCCATCAATAGACAACAACAACAATCAACTACTGAAAAAGAGAATGAAGATGAGATTGACTCTGAATCTTCAACAGGAAGTGAAGAAAGTGATGGAGAAGTATACAATGGGAAAGTATACAAAAGCAAAGACCAATTGAAGAGATCAATTTCAAAGTTTGCAATTAAGAGTCGTTTTTATTTTGGTACAAGCAACTCAAACAAAAAAACAATAAGATTGGTTTGCAAAGATGAACGATGTCATTGGAAGCTAATAGCAAACAAATTTGGAGAATCTGCGGCATTTAAAATTACAACATACATTTCAAATCATACTTGCTCTCAATTCTACAAAAACCAATGTCATAAACATGCTACATATAAGAACATTGCTGATGACATCAAAAATGTATTCAAAGATACTGGAAGACAAATAAGACCAAAGGATATAATGAGTGACATAAGAAACACAACAGGTGTCAAAATAACATATAAAAAAGCAGTAAGAGCAAAGAAACAAGCACTCAAAATTGTAAGAGGTGATCCCACTGAATCGTATAGCAAACAACCAGGTTTCTTCTACATGCTTGAAACACGGAATCAAGGTACATACACTGAGATAAAAACAAACTCAAATTCTGCATTTAAGTATGCATTTATGGGTATTGGAGCAAGCATAGATGGGTTCAGAAAATGCATGAGACCTGTTTTAGTGGTTGATGGAACTTTCCTCAAAGAGAAACATGGAGGGGCATTACTAGTAGCAATAACTAAAGATGGAAATAACCAGGTACAAACCTTATTCCAAAATCATTAACTGAAAATTTTAGAGTTGGGATGATGACTCTTCCATTAATTGATTTATATAGATATATTTATTTAAATATAAAAAATCTCATTAACATATATTGAGTTTAGATATAATATCACATACAACACTTTTGCTGTTATAATGATTAATAATTTTAGACAATGAACATGCTATTTTTGTGTTTGTTCCTTATGGTTACAATTATTTTTGTTAACCTTCTTTCAAATAACAACCATTTTAGAATCGTTATCCTTGGCATGTATTGAATTTTATTGAGTGTATGACATTATTTGTATATGTAAGTCTCAAATATTGGGATTGTAATTTAATTAATAACCATAAAAAATAAAAGTTTGATTTAATAATATTACTTATCATTACAGATTTATCCTGTTGCATTTGGTATTGTGGATAGTGAAACAACAAAGGCATGGAAGTGGTTCTTTAGAAGGTTAAAGATGGTAATTGGAGAAAAGGAAGACCTTGTAATCATTTCGGACAGAAATAATGCTATAAAATCTGCAGTGAGAATAGTGTATGGGGAAGGTGCTATGCACTGCTTTTGCTATTATCATATCAAGCAAAATTTGTCAAGATTTCGCAACCAACTTGTCAACAAGTAGTTCAAGAAGGCAGCATATGCATATACAGATGCTAAATTCCAACAAAATATAACAATGATCCAACAAGAAAGCAAGAAAGCATCCAACTACATGAAACAAGCATGTTATGAATCTTGGGCAAGATCACAGTGTAAAAGTTCAAAAACAAGATTTGACTTTATGACTTCCAATAATGCAAAACACATTAATGCTATATTGAGAAATGCAAGAGACACCCCAGTGTCACATTTGTTAGAGGAGATAAGGGCAAAGACACAAGAATGGTTTGCTACTAGAAGAGTTGCTGCATCACAAATGGAATTTCTTACAGAATGGGCACAACTAAAAATTACAAAGAGAACTTTGAAATCAGAGAAATATGAGGTGTTGGGCATAGACAACCATATATTTGAAGTGAAAAAGGACATGAAAAGTTACATAGTTGATTTGGAAAAACAACTATGCCATTGTGGTAAGTACCAAACACTTAAAATGCCTTGTAAACATGCAATTGCAGCTTGCTTAAAGAAGAATGTGCCTATACATACACTTTGCTCAAGCTATTATCACTCAACAGTATTGCAAACTGCTTATCAAGCACCCATCTACCCAATTGGACATGAAGAATCATGGGACTTACCAAAAACAATTCAAGATGTGTTAGTTCTACCTCCAAAAAAAGAACAGCAAGATGAAACATCTCACAATGTTCACAAAGGAAGAAGAAAGAAAAAAAGAATGCCTTCGGTAAGAGAATTTGATGCACTACACAAGGAGCATGAAAGGAAAAAAGGAAAATAAACTTTATTAATCAATACATAGATTCAAGTTTATAATAGAAATTCAAAAACTTGACTATTTTGGACATCTAAGTTTTAAAATAATAGATACTACTTTATTTGAATTCCATAGTTAATTCATTGTTGTAGGTATTTCTTGAAATGAGATGTTTTTTAAGTTTCACATATTAAAGGAGAATTAAATGTAATGTTTTCCAAAATTATATTTTTCTTTAGAGTTAATCATTATTTCTGTAAACTATACGGAAAATGTTCTGACTCTTTGGAAGCTGTACGGAACATTACTGATACTTCAACAATAATCTTTCCTATCATATTTCAATTTGCTTCATTTCTTTTTCTTTCTATAATTTAATTTTACTACATAGTTGTCAACCATTCATTTGCAAATTTGATTTTTGTGTTTCCAAACGCCAATGACCTCTCGATCTCTAGGACAGTGGTGCCTTGTTTGGACGTATTAATTTGTCATGATACATATGGCATGTAATATTTTTCTTTAAATATATAAAAGGTAATACTTTAATTGTGGCTTGACTTAATGTTTTATTACCCCAATTTTGTTGTGTACATTGATGGTTTTTTAAAGTTAATCATTATTTCTGTGAGCTATACCGAAAATTCTTTGACTTTTTGGAAGATGTACGGAACATTGTTGATACTTCAACAATAATCTTCCCTATCATATTTCAATTTGCTTCATTTCTTTTTCTTTCTATAATTTAATTTTACTACATAATCGTCAACCATTCATTTGCAAATTTGATTTTTGTGTTTCCAAACGCCAATGACTTCTCGATCTCTGGGACAATGGTGCCTTGCTTAGACTAAATAATTTGTCAAGATGCATATAGCATGTAATATTTTTCTTTAAATATATAAAAGATAATACTTTAATGGTGGTTTGACTTAATGTTTTATTACCCCAATTTTGTTGTGTACTTTGATGGTTTTTTAGAGTAAATCATTATTTCTGTAAACTATATGGAAATTTTTTTGACTTTTTGGAATAAGTACGGAACATTGCTGATACTTCAACAATAATCTTCCCTATCATATTTCAATTTGCTTCATTTCTTTTTCTTTCTACACTTTAATTTTACTACATAATCGTCAACCATTCATTTGCAAATTTGATTTCTGTGTTTCCAAACGCCAATGACTTCTCGATCTCTAAGACAGTGGTGCCTTGCTTGGACTAATTAATTTGTCAAGATGCATATAGCATGTAATATTTTTCTTTAAATATATAAAATATAATACTTTAATGGTGGCTTGACTTAATGTTTTATTACCCCAATTTTGTTGTGTACATTGATGGTTTTTTAAAGTTAATCATTATTTCTGTGAGCTATACCAAAAATTCTTTGACTTTATGGAAGAGGTACGGAACATTGCTGATACTTCAATAATAATCTTCCCTATCATATTTCAAGTTGCTTCATTTCTTTTTCTTTCTATAATTTAATTTTACTACATAGTCGTCAACCATTCATTTGCAAATTTGATTTTTATGTTTCTAAACGCCAATGATCTCTCGATCTCTAAGATAGTGGTGCCTTGCTTGGACTAATTAATTTGTCTTGATGCATATGGCATGTAATATTTTTCTTTAAATATATAAAATATAATACTTTAATGGTGGCTTGACTTAATGTTTTATTACCCCAATTTTGTTGCGTACTTTGATTATTTTTTAGAGTTGATCATTATTTCTGTAAACCATACGGAAAATTCTTTGACTTTTTGAAAGATGTACGGAACATTGATGATACTTCAACAATAATCTTCCCTATCATATTTCAATTTGCTTCATTTCTTTTTCTTTCTATAATTTAATTTTACTACATAGTCGTCAACCATTTATTTGCAAATTTGATTTCTATGTTTCCAAATGCCAATAACATCTCGATCTCTGAGACAGTAGTGTCCTGCTTGGACTAATTAAGTTGTCAAGATGCATATAGCATGTAATATTTTTCTTTAAATATGTAAAAGATAATACTTTAATGGTGGTTTGACTTAATGTTTTATTACCCCAATTTTGTTGCGTACTTTGATGATTTTTTAGAGTTAATCATTAATTATGTAAATTATACGAAATTTTTTTTGACTTTTTGGAAGCTGTACAGAACATTGCTGATACTTCAACAATAATCTTCCCTATCATATTTCAAGATGAATATGGCATGTAAATCAACTGAAGGAAAAATTATATACAGGTTTCCTCTTCATACTGATAAATATGGCATGAATATGGTAATCCATTAGCGTGTTATTTGCAAAACCAGATGCAGTCATTTTTTTTAAAAGGTAAGTTATATGTACCTCCTCTTCATACTTGTCAATATCTGGATATAATGCTGCAATTAGGGTGTCGTAGTTGGGATCATCTCTCAAAAATCGTCGGCTGGCACAATGTGTGCAGCAAACAGGACACTCATTGTTCCTGATAAATCGTATAATATGAATGATAAAAAAAGAACAAATAGGGAACAATAGATGAAGTCATAAAACAACCCAGAAGTTTTATGGTAATTAACAAAATCACATCATAAACGGGAAAATCATTACTTGCCTCAAGAAGTAAGAATTTGAAACATATGTTTTGCGTTTGCCCTCTAATATAGAACTTTCCTGACAAACTAACTAATATCCACTTAAGAAGCGATAAACACTCTAAAGTTCATTTACCTTTTCAAGAACAATTTCAATATATCTCACTTACATGTTGTACAAAATGAAATTGCAGCATTCATTAAGTTTCATTCAAAATTCAAAATGACATGTTCCTCAAAAGTACAACTATATCTTGGTTACTCTACGAATAACCTAAAGTGCTTTACAAATGAGAAAATATATACTACGTAAAATATCAATAATCTGGTTCCAAAACATTGTTGTTATAAAATTGGGCACAATATCTTCGTCGAATCCTCGGAAAACTTAGTGAGTCAATCATACTAAATCTCCACCTTTTAATAAGGAATTCCACAAACTTGATACACCAAATACCACAATCGAAACTACAAAAAATAAAATTTAAATTAGTTTAAAAACATTAGAATAAGCTCAAAATATACAAAAAATATTATGCTTTTTAATTGTATAATATACAGAAAATCCAAAGCCAAAACCACCACCAACAACAAAAGACCAAAAAAAAAAAAAAAACAAAACAGGCAATAATAATATAGCTGCAGAAACTTGGCAACAGCAACAAAAAATTTGAGAAACTATATATAAGTGCTATATATATAAGTACTACCACTTCAGTCTCTGATAACATTCAAGTGTGTCTCCAAGTCATGGTGTACACTCATTAGTTCACTTATGAAGGACCTGCTTTTATTGCTAAGCATCTTAATAACATAGAAAACAACAAAAGCAGGAAGAATGTTACTTTCTACGTTATGTATGATTGCAAAGAGCAGTGAGAAAATTATCACAATCCCAGCAGTGTATGCTATTTCTGTATGAATAAGAGGAAAATGTCCTTGAGTGTGCTACTTATGAATTTGAGAAGATGGATCTTAACAGGGGATCTCACTATAATGGTATCATTTGCCTTGCTAAGTATGATTTTATTGATGATGTTAGAGCTAAAGAATACCCCCAATATCCTATTGTTTTGTGACAAATGATTACAACGTTGTTGGAATTGTGAGAAGGCATATGCTTAGTCGTTCTAAAGTTGTGCTATACACATTGAGTACTAATTCTTTGCAGAAAGACCAAGCTGGATATATAAATATATATATATATATTATCTAAAATGCGATATCTAGCTACTAATCACACGAATCAAAGAAAAATTAATGATATATATTAACTGCAATTTGAATAAATTTCTTGTCAAATAAACAAATAACCAAGTAAAACTCGACAAAACTAACCAGGTAAAGAGTGACATTATATAAAAAAAAAAATAAGAAAACAAAAACAAAATAAAGTAGTTACCTATTCACTTGCTTTGGCACTCCATTGACCACATACAAAGAAAATGGATCACATGGATCTAGAAGACCATCTTTTCCATAACCATGATATTCTAAATGATGTAAGATATGTGGAGTTGTAACTGCGAGATAATTACACTTTCCTACAACATCTTCAGTATCACATGAATCATAAATCTTCATGCATCTTTCCCTTAAGTGAATAGTACAGCAAATCCAATGATTATTTCGATATTGACAGGAAGATAAACCTCATCAACATCTTTCCAACTCAGAGCCAAAAAATTTGACCCAGCCAAACTTCCAACTCCAGCAACAAAACGTACTAAATAGTCATTATCATCCAACTTAAGATGTTTCAAAACAGAATTCCCATCTCTAGCTGATTTATCATATAATATCCTACATGCATTCTATTATGAACGAAATAAAATAAAAAACAAACAAATTCATTAGATAAAATCGACAAAACCTTATTCAATCTTATCATTAACCCAAATAAAAAAATAAATTGTAATGTTAAAAGAAACATACACTAAATCCAACGTCCATTGTGGTATACTTCATCAAGCCAAATGTATCCGGATATCGTAACTTCCAAGCACGTATCTCATATAGAATGGCATCAATATGCTATAAACAAATAAAATAAATACAAGTTCGATAAGTAATCAAACAAAATCAACATTAAACTAAACAAATTCTGAAATTATTAAAATTTTATGGACAACATACGTACAGTTTAAAGAAATTATATAAGATTTTCAGAAATTTGGATAACATACGTACAGTTTACAGAAATTATATAAGGTTTCCATAAATTTTGATAACATACGTATAGTTTACAGAAATTTCGATAACATACGTACAGTTTACAGAAATTTAGAAAATATTCTGCAAAAAATAATACAAGCATCATAACATAAGGTACATACAAAATGTTTGAAAAATAAAACAAAAGTATTGAGTTCAATTGCCAAAAAAAAAGACACTAAACAAATTGAATAACAATAATAAGTTTATATAAGATACTTACAATAGCCTCCAGCCAACCACGCCCACTACTTAATGGTTTGAAAAAGTCGTACTTATTAACCTCCAAATTTCGATATTGCAATCTGAACTTAGTGCTAATTAAATAAAAAACATTGTGAAACCCAAACATATAAGAAAATATATTAATTAACCAATAAAAATAACAAATAAAAATAAACAAAAAAATACTTACGATTTTTTGTCATTATACCAACGATCAAATTTTTTTAACCATCCAGTAGGTAAATTTGGATAAGGAACCGTAGGAAGCTCCATTTCAGAATCCAATTCAACTACTTCAGTAATAGTCAAACCATGATGCTCGGGTTCATTAGAAGTTACCACAGGTTTAGATTGCACTTCAACACTGCCATGAATAATAATAGTAGTCTTCTTAATTGGACAAACATAAGGACTACATAAAACTCTTGAAGGTTTAATTATTCTCTTCAATTCCTCCATTACAAAAGGTATTAAAATTTCAGGAGTAGCATCACACCTTAACTTCAAACCTGAATTATAAACTTTGGCAAAATGATCCAATTGTGTAAATGTCTCTGAATCAATAGGTTCAGGAGATGAAGATGGAGTCTTCAAGAAAACTTGGGATGATCCCAAATTAATGCCAAGATCAAAATTTGGGATATTTGCCCTTTCACCTTTTTCATTTAGAGAATCATTCACTCTTTTATTTTCCACTTTCTGAGATTCATCCTCCCTAATAACAACAGGTGTACAAACCAACTCATTGCTAATGACCTCATTTTGAGAAGATTTTGCCTTTGAGTAATTCTCGTCCTACAAAAATGACAAAAGAAATATAAAGTTAGTTAAAATAACATAACTAAAATGTAAATCTACAACAAAGCTTATATATGAGATAGGGTCTCCAATAAAAATAAAAAAAGTTAAGATATTGTCTTCATTACAGAATTCCTTTATTACCACCGTATAAATCATTTTTTTAGTTAATTCAAGCATCCTGCTCGAGAATATCTTCATAACAATTTAAACTCATTCTAAAAAAATGCAACGAAAAATGCAAGAAAAAATGAGCAGTTTGTAATGATTTTTGTACAATGTACAAAAATAAAGTAAAGAGCTAACTTATTAACTAAATGGACTTTTACATTGGGTCTTTATAATAATAAAAAAAAATGAAAATAAGTATATGAAACCTGATTTTTCGATTGTCCAATAATTAAGGACTCAAGTCTGCTAATCTTCTCATCAATATAAGAAGTCATCTTCAAATAAAGTTCTACCAAGTCAGCTTTTGTAACATTTGATTGCTCATCACTTTTACAATCCCCAAACTTTGGCTTCTCCCTTGCTTCTTTGAGCTTCTCTTTCAAAAAATTGGGGTCTGGAGGAGGTGCATCAAAATCCAAACCCTCAGCTTGGGATACTGTAATAGAATCGAACAATACCTCCTCGACATGTCCAATTAAGGAATCAAATACAGGTGCACCATCAGCCAATACAACAGTATTGACTCAAAGCTACAAAAGACCAAAAACCATAACATTCATAAAAATATTTAAACGAAAAATAGAAATGTAAATAAAACTTTATATACAATATGAAAAAAAAAATTAAAAAAAAATGCAAATTTAATAAAATAAATATATACGATAACCAACATGAACACTGTTATTGAAGAACTTTTGTAACTCATGAAATTCAAGAAAGATGCCGGAATACCATTTTAGTATTAAAGGATATCTTTCTGCTCTATAACTTGCATATTCCAATGAAATTGCAGGAATTGCCTCATATATCCATAATTGAAATGCTAATGGAAACCCAGACAATTGATAACGAATTCGTTCATCCTCTCCTGTTCCCTCCAACTCATGAGCAGTGCAAGACATCTCAAAATAATCCTGATTTAAAGAATCAAACAGACAATTGAAAACAACATCACCCCATTCAAAATTGTTAAACTCATCAAACTTAGAAGCTAGAAACATGGCATCCTTAGAAACAGCAACCTTTTTTGACTTCCCCATCAGACCACACTCTAGAAAATACAACAAGCAAATGATTACAGAATCTATGTCATCAACACTCACAAAATCAAATTCAACTTTACTCTCATCTATCCTCTCCTTTTTTTTTTGGACTTTTCGTAGAAGATTTCCTTGTACTTCTCTTTGAAGTGGGACGAGACTTACCAATACAATCCACTACGAATTCAAGGTAACGAACAGTGGAATATTTAGAAAAATACTTATTAACAAAATATGTTTGGGTCTTGTCAATAGTACTACATTCTCCATTTGTAGGCATTTTCAACCCTGTAGCCACCCAGAACTCCGTCCTTGAAAATCGTATAATCTTTGAAGTTATACGAAACCATAACTCTTTGAAGTCCTTTGATGGTTTGCATTTTCTTAAAAGTATAGAATGCACAAGTTGACCACTAAATTTACACCTTGGTAAGTCAAAGAAATTACCAAAGCAAGAATTCTTGAACTCCTTTTTTTTTTCTTCATTCAATACACTCTTAATCCGCATAAGAACATTCTGTGGTTGAGGGTTGCTGCCACATCTTACGTGGAAAAATTGTTCAGGAGAAAGAATGGTTTCAAATGAGAAGTCGTCCTCCAAGAATCCACCCTATAAAAACAAAAAACTCATAAAAAACTAAACAAAAAATAATGTAAAATGAATATATTATATACATCTTATGTGTAATATAAAAACACAACACCAAATAAATTCATGAAAGTAATTCTTCAAAACATTTCAAAATTATAAACCTTATATGACTTATCAGTATCATTTATCTTGCTTCTCTTAGATTGTTTAGGAGATACAGGAGCATTATGCGTCCTAGTCTTGTTCACTTGTTTAGGAGAAATATGAGAATCCTTCGATCTAGACATCCTGCAAAAAATATACATTATGTATCAAAATGATAATATTGAATATCTATTACAATATAAACTCTACAAATAATATATAAGGTTTTCTAAAATTTAGATAAGTTTATGTACGTTTTCCAAACATTTAGTTAACATTCTGCACAATTTTCAGAAATAATGATTAACATTCAATAAAGTTTCTATATAATGAAACAAAGTTCATTATGATTTACAAACATTGAATAAAGTGACCAAAAAGTAATTAATGATTATACCCCAGTCTATCGACCTTGTCCACCTACGGGATTCATTGAACCAACACCCAACTCTAATCTAACAATACCGTTGACTGGTTTGGAGATGGCCAGAAAAAGCAAAAACATCACAGACCTAGGAACTCAAGTACATTTCTAACCACCAATTTGCTAAAAATTCTGAACACTTGGAACTCAAAGATGAATTTGCTATTCCTTATCTCTTTGGGCATTTTAATGTGAAAGAATTTTCACAAAAATATTCCATCAATATCATCTCTACCAGCAAGGGAATCGAACTTTAAGTGAATACACAAAAATATTTTACCGATTGAAAGCGTTAAGTACTGTGTATGAATCTGAATTACAGCAAGTTGAACATTATGTGGGTGGATTGGATGAAGTGATTCAATATAAGCTCAAATATAGGATTATTTTGAGTTTGACATTTGTTGTTGAGTTAACTTATTTAATATTCCGTACAGCTTCCAAAAATTCATATAACGTTCCGTACGGTTTCCATAAATAATGATTATCTAGTAAGTTATACTTTTTAAACTTGTCATATCAATAAATACCTACAACAATGAAGTTTCTCAAAAAATATTGAATAGACCATATGCACAAAAGGGAAAAGTACACTCTCTTCAATTAATTCTTTAAAATTATTTTCAGGTGAGTACTAAAAGCGAAGTTTCCTTAAAATAAATTTATTTTAATTAAATACAAATGGTTGGTATAAGCCATAGATGAAATGAAAAAATCTTTCCATTCAAAACTTAATTTGAATATTGGGTTTTAATTTAATTAAAATACAAATAATATTAAAATATAATTAGAAGTCTGATAAATAGTAATATGGCTATTGATATGACATAGTATAAATACTAAATAAACAAATTCAAGCAATAATCACCATTTAAAAAAAAAAATCAAAAAGAAGAAAAAAAAGAAACAAATCTATTAACAGAAAAAACAGACTAGGACTTAGAATAGAAGTCATACCTGTAAGGTTTGTATCTGTGCCTTGTGGTCGTCCTCAAACAAAATTATTGACTTCTTTCTATTTATTTTTAGAAGAATGATGATCCTTTTCTTCTTAATGGAGGACTGATGAAACATAAAAATTTATATAAAACAAGGATTGGTCAAAAACTGATAAATAAAAAAATGTGGGTCACAAAACATGATTCAATGATCGTTTTATACAGAGTAGTTCAACATTGATAATTATTAAAACCAGGATAGATAATTCATACCATAAAAAAACAATGGATTAATTAATGGGTAATATTAACAATAAGCATGAAAAGGAATAAAAAGTTGAAAAGCACCTAGCAATCTTAAGCAGAACAAGTTAATATTATATTAGCAGCAGAGGTAAAGCTAGTAGTACATCTTGAACAACAGTCACATACAAAGCCTAAACATATTTTGAGGTGAATACTAGAAGCGAAGTTTCCTTAAAGAAATTTGTTTTATTAAAAGTTTCCGTATGGTTTCCAAAAATTAAGATAACGTTCAGAAATTTTTTTTATTAAAAGATGTTACTCAAAAAATGTCATACAATGCTTGTTTTACAAAAAGTAATTCAACAACGAACCACCGAGGCACAAAAACTGCACAAAATGACTTCTCTAATGCATAAAAAAAATTAGATGACATATCCGTAACGTTACCGAAAACTTATGTAATTTTTCGTACGGCTTCCAAAACTTTAGATAACGTTCCATATAATTTCCATAAATTAGATAATTACCTTTGGACAACCAGAAATGAAGCAAAATATCCTGCACAAAGAACACAAAAATGAAGCACAATACATAACAGTAACAAACAAAAAGGACAAAAAATGATGTTATTAGTCAAATTTAAAATGAATTCAGTAACATTTACAGAAACTTAAATAATGTTCCGTAAGGCTTCCTAAAATTCAGATAACTTTCCATACTATTTCTATAAATAAATGATTTAACATTCAAAAAGGTTGCCAAATAAAAAATGACTGCTTTAATCCTGTAAACGTTATTGAATGGTAATCATTATTTTTGGAAACTATAAGAAAAGTTTTAACTTTTTGGAAGCCGTACAGAATATTGCTGACATTTCAACAAATAATCTTCCCTATCTTATATCAATTTGATTCATTTTTTTTCCTATCTTATATCAATTTGATTCATTTTAACAAGAAGCATGAAAAGGAATAAAAAGCTGAAAAGCACCTAGCGATCCTAAGCAGAACAAGTTAATATTATATTAGCAGCAGAGGTAAAGCTAATAGTACATCTTGAACAACAGTCACAAACAAAGCCTAAACATATTTTGAGGTGAGTACTAGAAGCGAAGTTTCCTTAAAGAAATTTGTTTTATTAAAAGTTTCCGTACGGTTTCCAAAAATTAAGATAACGTTTAGAATTTTTTTTTATTAAAAGATGTTGCTCAAAAAATGTCATACAATGTTTGTTTTACAAAAAGTAATTCAACAACAAACCACCGAGGCAAAAAAACTGCACAAAATGACTTCTCTAATGCATAAAAAAAATTAGATGACATATCCGTAACGTTACCGGAAACTTATGTAATTTTTCGTACGTCTTCCAAAACTTTAGATAACGTTCCATACAATTTCCATAAATTAGATAATTACCTTTGGATAACCAGAAATGAAGCAAAATACCCTGCACAAAGAACACAAAAATGAAGCACAATACATGACAACAGTAACAAACAAAAAAGACAAAAAATGATGTTATTAGTCAAATTTAAAATGAATTCAGTAACATTTACAGAAACTTAAATAATGTTCCGTAAGGCTTCCTAAAATTCAGATAACTTTCCATACTATTTCTATAAATAATGATTTAACATTCAAAAAAGGTTGACAAATAAAAAATGACTTCTTTAATCCTGTAAACGTTATTGAATGGTAATCATTATTTTTGGAAACTATAAGAAAAGTTTTAACTTTTTGGAAGCAGTACGAAATATTGCTGACATTTCAACAAATAATCTTCCCTATCTTATATCAATTTGATTCATTTTTTTTCTTATCTTAAATCAATTAGATAAATCCATAAAGTTACCCGAAACTTGGGTAATTTTCTGAACGGTTTTCACAAATAATGATTAACATTCATTAAGTTACCCGAAAAAAAAGATATACAATCATTATGTTGAAAATTAATTACAATGTCAATAAGGTCCCTATAAATTTTAAAAAATGGTCCACAAAGTTTCCAAAATTTGAACTTCCGTTTATATTCAAAAAATTTAAAAAACCTAACCTATTGTTTATAGAAAAAATAATTAACATTCACAAAGGTTTCCTGGAAAAAAAAATATATAAAAAAGAACATTATAAAAGTATAAAAAAAAAAAAAAATACTGCAGTAATACTTCTTGAAAATTGGATAACAATTTTGTAACCTTTCCAGAAACTTACGTAATGTTCCGTACGACTTCCAAAAATGTAAATTAATTTTCGTACTGCTTCCATAAATAATATGGTTTTCGTATATATTCCAAAAACTAAGATAACCTAATGTATGTTTCTATAAATGATTACAATTCATAATGGTTTCTAAAAATAAAAATAAAAACAATAACGGTTTACAAAAATAAATGAATGTTGTAATAGTTCCTTCAATTTAGAAACAACAGTGCAAAAAAACTGTTTGTAAGTTTCAAATAATTAAATACAATCACAGTAAGAATTCCAAAAAAATGACATAAAAAAGAAAGAAGAAATGAAAACCCTATCTATCATATATAAACACATCATTACAGCTAACCCTAACTATTATCTTCCTCTAAGTCTAATTATTCTTTGCCAATACAGCTAACCTGCTAAAAAAACACATCATTACATAAAAATGACACAAAAAAGAAAGAAAAAATGAAAACCCTAACTATCCTTTCAAGTTACAAGTATAATGGTAACTTACACCAGTAAAACTGATCCTATAGCAAGATCATAATTGGTCAACTAGGTAACTTCTGCAAATCAAAGAAATAATCAATCACTTAAGTTTAACTATAAGCATATAGAACAAACGAATAAACTATATTTCACAATACTCACATCTGTTGGGTTCCAAAGAAGTACACAAAAACTTTCTTCCAAACAGCACGGTAACCCCACTTCCCTGGCTCACTAACCTGCCATCAGCAACAACATCATGATCATACAGGCCTAATATCCATGTTCTTAAAGTCAGAGTGCATATCTGATTCATAGAACTGAGAACATTTAAAAGAGGACTGAAAATTAACAGAGAGGCCATAGAAATACTGATGGTGGCATGTAGGAAAATCATGAATAAAAGAACTGACACAAAACTAACAATTGAGCTCGTACACAAAACTAATGCAATAAAATTTTGGAATAATTAAAAACTATAATCACACAGAACTAATATTTGAGCACAATTTTAACTAAAACCCCCAACTCTGCTATCCAAACATTAACTATGGAAAAAGGAACAAATCGTTACCAAAACGCAAAGAAAATAAACAAACAAATGAAAACTCTAACTATCGCGAACGAAATAATAAATTTCTGCAAATGTAAAAACCACAAACTAACAGCAAGAAGATCGAAGCAACAAACAGCTCGGGAACGAAAGAAAACCAAAAAATCAACACTCTAAATATCGACCTCATACCTTAAAAACGAAATCAATTGCAACGAATAACGCGGGAACGAAATAGTAGATTTCTACAAATGTAAAAACCAAAAAATCGTTAACTAAAAAGGAAACAAAAAAGAAAACAAAAACAAAACCCTAAAAACCACAAACCAGAACGAAGAAGACGAAGCAACAAACAGCTCGTAGAAGAGACGAAACAGTAGATTTCTACAAATCTAAAAACCACAAATCGTTAGCTAAACTAAACCAAACCAAAACAAAGGAAAAACAAAATCAAAAACCTAACCAACCGTGGAAGAGGAGAGAAATTACGATGGACTATCGTAGAAGAAGTGAGGAATTATGATCGAAGAAACTTGACCAGAAAGATTAACGCGAAATTGATACGCGGGGACAAAAACGTAAACTCACACAGCAGAAACGACGTCGTGAATCGATATGAGACAAAAATTCCGTCTGAGGCATTGGGCCTCTATTTTAAGTCTTTATTTCAACAAAATCGTCATCCTAAAATCATCCCAAAGATCTCCTTTGTCCCGAGCACTATAAGCTTCTTTAATATTTTTCCACTTAAAATAGTTCTTTTCTCATTAAAAAAGAGAGGTTAATTGTATTATTTTATTATAAGAGAAATATATCTTGTTTTCTCCTTATATTTAGAGAGGTCGCAAATTTTTTGATATGGTGAATTCCTTTCGATCTTTGCCCATGAAAGACCGTAATCATTTTAAGTGAAACACGTAAATATTTTATCTATTTTACATTCATTCTCTCAATTTCACCTTAATTGTGTATTAGTTTAAACTCATAAATTTCCTAACACCCTTTTGGTAGGTATTTTGATGGGTCATTAATATGACCATCAGTGGCTTCTTTTTCCTTCTTATCATGGTTTGAGGTGAAGGAAGCAGCATTTCGACCACTTGTTATAGTAGGTGGTCTAACTGCCCAAATGAATCTCAGTTGCTTAAGCTCCAAACCCAAAGCAATCTCAGTCATTTGCTCAAACGACAGCGTTCCTCCACTTCCAAACGACACAAAAATCACGGATTCTAATGGTGTTTCTCAAGCCATTCAATCACTATGTTGCTGCTTAATGAATCTGTGATTCGACCACAGGCCTTGTTAAGGGTCCGATTAGATAAATGGGCACTTTCTTAACTAGACCCCAAAGCTTCTCCTTTTCTCTAAGAGCAGCTAGTGTTTTGGGTTGCAAATCCTCTCAAGTATTAACCAATATCCCATCTGCCATTTACCTGCGTGAATGTAATTAACAAATTTTTTAAAACTGAGACAGATTGTATAACAAGATAAAACTGGCCTGTACTGGACCATTAGTTAAGGACCCGTTCAAAATTCCAACCGGTTAAATCGGTCCAATTTAGTTAATTTTTTGACGGTTCAAAAAATTAACTAAATTGTTTCAAAAAATTAACTAAATTGACGGTTAAAAAAATTTAGTGTTCCTAGAATGCCCACATGTCAACTAAGTTAGCCAACCTATTTTAGAAATTCTTTTAATATTTAAGAATTTACAATATAATGCTTTTTTATTACTTGAAACAAATGGGAAGAACTCAATAAAAAGTAGTTGTTTCCATTTCTTCGTAGCAACAATTTCCCCACATCTAAACAAGATTTAATGTTTGGGCTAAATTTTATTGAAAAAATAATATTTTTAAAACTTGTAATAATAAAAATATTTCTCATTTATATATTTTTAATATTTAAAAAAAGATTGTTAGAACATTTTTCTTTAAACGCCATTCAATTTGAAGATGTTCAAGTTGAATATAAACCCTTTCGATGTTAAACACCGTCCAATTAAATATCGTTCAATATTATTGCAGTGCTATTTTTATTATTATAAATTTAAGTGATATTATTTTTAGTACTTTCTCAATTTTATTTTCTTTAATATAGTACAACTTTGCAACAAAAGAATGAATATTTAATATTTGAGGAAGAGATTTAAAATGAAGTGCATGATATTTAAATTAAATAATTGTGAAATTATGAAACAATTGTGTAATCACTTACTAATAACGTCATATAGATTGATGTATGTATCAAATTATAATAAAAAAAAATATTTTAAAATGTATTAAAATTAGCAAAAAAAAAATTACAAAAAAAGTCAAATTAATTGATATTTTTTAAAACGTAGTACATTGTGAAGGGTATATAAGTAAATTAATTGTACAACTTAAAAGTCAGTTCTAGCAAAGGTCAGCTCTGGCAATAGTCATGCATTCGTTAAAAAAGAGTGTTAAATGGTGTAATTTTTTTTTTAGAAGTGAATGCCCTAATCCAATTCATTACCAAATTGCTAAAGAAAAAAAAAAAACTAGATAATACTACTCAAATAAATAGTGGTCAAAGCATTTGTTCCATACATCACAAACATTAAGTGCATGTTTGGTTGGAAGGAATGGAAAAAGTAATGTAATTGTTTTTACATGTTATTGTGTTTGGTTGGGTTGCTGAATTGTAATGGAATGTAATGAATTACTGATAGATATGGAATTGTTATTACACAACAAAAGAGGTGTAAAACTGATTACATTACGCCTCATTCCCTCTCCCTCTCTCGCGCTCAATGCTCTCTCGCGTCTCCTTCGTGCGCCGTTATTCAACCTGAGCCTTCGTGCTCCGTCGCCGTCGCTTTTGTGCACCGTCGCCCTCGCCGTCGTGCGCCGTCGTTCTCCCTCGAACGCTCGAACCAGAACTCGCACTCGAATGGTCGAACCAGAACTCCTGTCTAGTTGCTCGAAGTCTCCGTCGCTCCAACGCATCAGAACTCGCCGTCGCCTTCGAACGCTCCGTGGACGACGTGCGTCGTCCAGCCCTCCGTGCATCGTCGTTCTCCCTCGAACGCACCAGAAAAAAAAATTTAGCACATTTTTTTTTGGCTGAATTTGTATTAATTTTTTTTGGCTGAAATTGTATTTTCTTTTTTACTGAAATGTATTTTTTTTACATAAATTATTGCAATTAATTTTTATTAATTGTTGTTATGAATTGGTTGAAATTGTGATATTTTTGCTGAAATTGTTGTGATTAAATTTTATTAATTGTTGTTATGAATTGGCTAAAATTGTGATTTTTTTGTTAAAATTATTGTAATTAAATTTATGTGATTAATTAAAATTTATTAATTGTTGTTATGAATTAGCTGAAATTGTGATTTTTTTGTTAAAATTGTAGTGATTAAATTTATGTAATTAATTAAAATTTATTAATTGTTGTTATGAATTGTTGAAATTATATATGTTAATTTTTTTTTTGTTATATTTAATTTTTTTTGCTAAATTGTTGAATTTAAAATAATTATATAATTTTTTTTTCCATTCCATTACATTACAGTCGTCAAACCAAACACTGTAATACTGATTCCATTTTTTATTACAGTGACTAAACCAAACACTGTAATAGTAATACTGATTCATTTACATTACATTCCATTACGATTACGATTACATTCAGCGAACCAAACGTAGCCTAAATGAAGCACGAATTCTAATAATATATATTGAAAGAATATTTTTCACATAAGTGATGGTATAATCATAACCTTTTTATTTTTTTAGTAATAATAAATAACATTTTAAAAAATAAAGAAAAATCAAACGGTTAGATGGCATAAATTTATTGTTTTAGTCCAAATACATCGGTAAAAATTAAAAAATAAATGTGATAATATTGTTATAATTTAAATTATTATTATTATAATATATATATATATATATATATATATATATATATATATATATATATATATATATATATATATATATATATATAATAACTTTATTCAACAATCAAACATTAAATATAATTAATGAAATTGTTAAAAAGTCATTTTATATATTATATTGTGATATTGATAAAAATAATTGTAGCAATATTCGAATATCATTACTTAAAAAAATTACTACTACAAAATTGCCTTTATAGGACGGCCACTGACCGTCCTATAAGACTTATAGGGCGGTCAGTGGCCGTCCTATAAAGTCCCGTCCTAAAAGAATCGAAAAAAATAGGACGTTCACGGAGCGTCGTAAAAAAAATTTTTATAGGACGGCCACTGACCGTCCTATAAAATTTTTTTAAGACGGCCACTGACCGTCTTATAAATTGTTTATAGGACGGCCACAAAATTAAAAAAAAAAAAAATTTATATAGGGCGGCTTTTGACCGTCCTAAAAGAATTTTATAGGACGGTCAATAGCCGTCCTATATAGTTTTTTTAGGACGGTCAAAAGCCGCCCTATATAATTTTTTTTTTTTTTAATTTTTTTTTTTAAATTTTTTGTTTGCCTGGACTAAAATCTATATAACCTGTACAAATTATAGTCATTCCAAGAACACAATTCAGATTCAGAATACAATATTTCATTCCAAAAATATCCATAATTTACATTACAAATATGTGGTTCAAAGCTGCCTAACTAGCTTTAATTTACATGTACAGATTATTATAATGTTCAGGAACATATATACAATCTAAAATTCAAAAACTTGCTAGCTTTAATTTACATAGATAGATTACAGTAACATACACACATATATATATATGAAACATATACAAATAGTCTAAGGATTAAAGCAAGCTACGTACATACAAATTATTAATTAGCTAATTGTTTGAAAGATAATTGTAGACGTACATACACCATTCTTGCCTTAATGTCAGCAGCTCTGTTGGTGTATACTGATTCTTACTTGAGAACTACAATACAATATATGTATAATATGTTAAAGCTAAATAATGGATAAATAATATTACGTACGTATTAACTTGAATATGCATACGTAAATAATAAGTTTTAAAGCTTACCGGTACAATATCATTTGTTTCAGCATTTCCAATAAATTTGGTAATATATGTATCTATGAATTTCATAACATAGTATCCACATTCATACGATTCTGGTTGTTTTGGACACTAAGTACAATTAAGAAAGCTATAGTTAGTAATTATATAATTAATTTAATTACAAGCATATATAAAATTACATGTTGCCATATAACTAAAACAATTACCTTAACGGGAATCCAATTTGGTTTAATATTTGAATTTTCACGTTGACGATGCCATGTTTGTAAAGCCCTGTTAATTATAATATAAAGTTTCATTGTATAATACCCACATTTATAGAATTTAAGTTTTTATAATAAACAAATAAGATGAGATCGATTATATAAAAAATATTATCTAATATATAATATAAATATATGTGTGTTACCTTAACCAAATTTTTGTATATTCTTCATCAGGAGGTGATCCTTTAGAAGAATTGTAAGCCTTTATAGAATTGAACCATTGAAGTTCACAAGTGAACGGATTAACAACAGTTAATGTCCAATGACTCCTACATATATGTTAGTATTTCATGTTATGATACTGTATTAGCTAATGTGTTTAATGCATTGAATGTAATACTTACGATCTCCAATATGGAGCCATAAGACACATTGAACCTGTCATTGCATTGAACTTGTTCACAAGCAAGTTGACTTTGTATTCTTCATCATGATATGTGCATAAAAACTCGGGATCTACAAAAATAAAATGTCTCTCCAATGAGACATTTTGTCCTCTCCATTTATCAAATAATAACCTATTATTGAACGATGATATGCCAATTAGTGAAATGAAATACTCAAAATAAAGTATAGTTATAATTTTAAATATACCTGATGAAAATTTGTATATGAGGAACGCCAAGCCAACTACAGTCACAAATGTGGAGTATATCTTCCAGAGTTAATAAAATTGTTGTTGTTTCAACCCCCAAAATCATTGGATTGCATGGAATCATACGATGGGAGTTATCACCTTCCATTTCCATATTATCCAACGCCCATCTTTGTAAAATTTCAATTCCATTGTGATCTCCAACATCTCTACTCAAACTTGACAAAGAAATAACCTCCTTTCCTTTAGATGTATTTATACCTCTCTCTGACACATCCTTACTAATTTGTCTTTGTTTTTCAAGTAAGGGCTACAAAATATAGTTATTAGTTAATTAATAATAACATATTATATTTCTTTTAAAGAACATATATACAAACAATAAAATGGGTGTTGAAAATATATTACCTGTCCTCTTAAGATAACAAGATGTTTTGGCCATCTTACATGTTGATTAATTGCATCACCCACGTAATAAAGTTCATCTTGGACTGGATATGGAAGAAGTGCCATTGGTTGTGATGTAGTTAATACAAAAACTTTGAACTTTTCTTCTCCTATTTCCACTGTATGAACCGTATCAGTTGGGTTGCAACGAGGAAAACAAGTGCCTTTGGCACAAACATTTGATGGGTCATCAATAGCCAAAAAGCACAACACTCCCTACATGTATGGTCAAAGAAAATTAGTAGAAAACATAAATGTAAATAAATGAGAATAAATTATAACTTTTCTAATTAATAAATTGAAAATATGTAACTTACCTTTTCTATACCAGATGGTGGGTGTGTACTACCATGTGATGAGTTAGAGTTGGCATTTGAATGTGTAGGTAGAACATCCTTTGCAAACCTATCTGAACGTCCTGCTTCCATTTGAACGTTCATGTCCATTTGAATGTTCATGTCCATCTGAACGTTCGTATCCACCTGTGGATCCATATTTCCACTTTCTCTACTTCTTCTAAGTGAGTTATCGTTCATATGTTGTAATTTATCCATTACATTTCTCATTATCTGTTCTGACATTGCTTCAAAATTATTAGAATCTTCCTTATTTTGTTGCTGATTAATACGACTTTTTCTCCCAAAATAAGATGTAAGATTCTCTCTCTTTCCTAGCCCACGAACTCGACCTGAATGTTCTTCACCTAATGCCATCTCAAGTATATCATTCCTTCGACTTTTTTTAATTTCAAGTTCTCCGGTCTGTACTTTCTGCATCAATGTTTCCTATAAAATCCACAGGCAAAATATATTTTTTGTCATAATATTAGAATAGGATATAATATTTAAAGCTAATATTTTATTTCATAGTACAGTATTCTTACAATTTTTTCCAAAACTTCTTTTGTTTCATCGTTAAGTACTTGTCGTTGATCACTTGGTACGTGAGTGTCTAGCCAAGTCTCATGACGCTCCACGATAGCTCCAGGTCCTTTTTGCTTCTTCTGTTAAATAAATTTGAATATTATTTCAACAATCAAATAATATATTTCAATTGACAATAAAAACCTTACCAATTTCTGTTTTGAACCACGATACCCAGTCTTACTCCCAAAATATGTGTGTTTATTTAACTTTGCTTTTTCTTGCATTTCTTTCCGAAGTTTTAGCGTTTTTGCAGAAAGTTTTTTATTAACAAATATCTCCCATTTCGCTTTAGATATGAAGCTGTACTTATGTGGTGGAGTATATAGTTGTTCAGGATCATCCAAATAAGGAAATACGAAAGTCCTGGATAAATATGACTTGAATTTCCTGAACTTCTCACCCGCATCAATCATATAAAAATGATGTCATACGGTCATCAATCTCAAATGATTCATACAATAAAAAATATAAGTATCATAACTTTTTCCTAATTGTACACATAGAAAATCATAGATTATTAACAAAATAACAGTAACAGTAGTACGTACCAATAACGATTCCCAAATTTCTTCTTTACGAGACTCGGGCACTAATCGCCAATCAGTTATGGTGATATCAATGGTCGATCGTACCAAACTACCGATAGCACTAGCCCACTTTGAACTTGTATCACCACATGGAAGCCCATCTTCGTCAACCTCAACTACTATCCTCTCTCTTTTCGTTAATATGTTTGACAAAGTTGTCATTCCTCGACCTTTCTTCCTTTCTGTACTCTTTCCATGGGTACCACCTTCATTTCTTGAGTTAGAAGAATGCTCCATCAATCTGCATAAAAATTAAGTAACAATATGTGAGTTTACACCTAAGCATGACTTGTTAGAATGCATGAACAAGTTACTAAAAAATAAAAGTACGCAAATAAAATATATGAAGATTATCACGTATTTATTACCATGTGATTAGTTATAATAAGATTAGGTAAGATACTCAATAAAAGAATTTAATTAAATTATATGAAACTTACCATGTATTTATTTATTATTAATCCATATGCCTTCGCAATTAGTATGCAAATAAGAAAATGATTCTTCATCCTCTGTGTCATCATCATAAACTTCATTGGGTATCTTGTTATTATCACAAACCATTGAAGCCCGTTGAAACTCCTCAATCTCTTCATCTGTCTCATCATTCTCATCATCATTCTCATCATAATAGCCTTTATTAGGAGGAGTAAGAACAATTGACCACTGTGGGTCTTCAGGGCCTCTTACATAAAACACTTGCTTGGCTTGACTTGCAAAAATGAAACTATCTTCTTTATACCCAATTCTTTGTAAGTTTACCAAAGTAAAATCATTATCTTTGTCATAGCGAATACCAACCTTATTCACATTCTCAACCCAGTCACACTTGAATACACACTTATTAAACTTGTAGTAATCCAACTCCCATATCTCTTGGATTACTCCATAATATGTCATTTCACCAGATATTGGTCTTTTATCCTTTGCAGTAGCAAATTGCATGACTTGTGCTACTAAGGACACACCACTATTTTGATTGGTTCGGTTATCATCTATTTCCTTTGTATGAAATCTATATCCATTGATGATATAACCATTATATTTAAGCATATGAAACTTAGGACATTTTGAAATCCATCTAAGTGTGATAGAAATGTTATGATTTGGATCTCTGAGCTCTTGAGAAATCTGATTAAATGAATATACTTAGTTATTAACATATACAAAAAAAAAATTCCTTGAATAATAATGTTATTTTCATATACTCACTTCATCACGTAGCCAGTACATAAAAGTACGATTATGTTCGTCAATTAACCATTTCTCTGTGCGTCTTGAATGTTTGTACTTGTCTTTAATATGTTCCAAGTGCTTCCTATAAAGTTAAAAAAAATTATTACTAAATTGATATTTAATCACAAATAAAACTAAGTAATAAAGTATAGAAAATTACTCAAGATATGGTTGAACTTCATCTGTGTTTGATAGAACATGACGATGGGCTTGCTCCCATAATTTACGATCTACTAGTTCTTGTTTTGCAGCTCCTATGGATTGACCAACACCTTTTCTTTCTTTTGGAATTGTGTTTTTGGTAACGGGCAAACTTATAGAATTCATTGCTTCTTCAGCTATATAACATTCAGCTATACATCCTTCAGGTCGGTTCTTATTCCTCACATATCCTTTTAATTCCTTCATTAATCGTTCAAATGGGTACATCCATCTCAAAAAGACTGGTCCACATAACTTCACTTCTCTTACTAGATGAATTGTGAGATGTATCATCACATCAAAAAATGAAGGAGGGAAGAATTTCTCTAACTTGCATAGAGTGACAACAAGTTCTGATTGAATTGCATCCAACTTTTGAACATCAACTTTTTTCTTACATATATCATTGAAGAAATAGCAAAACTTAATAATTGTACTCCTCACCTCTTTGGGCAACACCCCTCGCAATGCTACAGGCAACAATTGTTGCATCAAGACGTGACAATCATGTGACTTCATCCCATATAACTTTTTGTCAGTCAAAGAAACCAAACTACTTATGTTGGATGAGTATCCATCTGGGACTTTAAGATTTGCTAATGTATTACAAAATAATTTTTTCTCTTTCGTCGATAAAGTGTAGCATGTGGGGGGTAAGTAAGTCTTATTCGTGCCCACCTTTGGACTAATCTCAGTTCTTACACCCATTTTAATGAGATCCATACGTTGACGAACACCATCTTTGGTTTTTCCAGGAATATTTAGCAATGTACCGACAATGCTATCACACACATTCTTTTCTATATGCATCACATCTAACAGATGTCTAACATTTAAGAACTTCCAATATTCTAAGTCAAAGAATATTGATTTTTTTCTCCATGGAGTGCTTGTATCAACCTTATAATTTACTTTCCCACGTGCAAAAGTCATTATCTCAACTCTTGCTAATATTTCACTTCCAGTTAACGGAGTTGGTTGTGTTCCCTCCTCTTCATGTCCGTTAAAAGACTTAACTTGCTTTCTATAAGGATGATACCTAGGTAACCATTTTCTATGACCCATGTAAGACATCTTCCTTGAATGTTTTAACCTTAATCCCTGATACCCCTCACTACATACCGGGCAAGCGTAATAACCTTTAACAGCATGACCAAAAAGATTCCCATAAGTAGGAAAGTCATTAATCGTCCACAATAAGATAGCTTTCAACTTAAATTTCTCAAGTTTGAAACTATCATACACATCAATTCCATCCGTCCACAACAACTTCAAGTCTTCAATCAATGGCTCTAAGTAAATATCAATATCATTTCCAGGTTGCTTGGGTCCAGATATCAATAAAGTTAGCATCATGTATTTTCTTTTCATACATAACCAAGGAGGAAGATTATATATGACAAGTATAACGGGCCAACAACTATACCGACTACTTAAAGACCGGTGAGGATTGATCCCATCAGATGAAAGTGCAAGTCTAAGGTTTCTAGATTCAGCGCTGAACTCAGGCCAAGTATAGTCAACATGCTTCCACTCGGGTGAGTCAGATGGATGTCGCAACATTCCATCATTTTCCCTTTCCTTCGCATGCCATGTTAGATTTTGAGATGTTGCTGAATCTTGAAACATTTTTTTAAAACGTGGAATAGGTGGAAAGTACTACAATACCTTTGTAGGAACATTAACTTTTTCCTTCCCTGATATTGGATTAACTTTCCATCTTGACTTTTGACAATGCGGACATGATATGGAATCATTGTATTCATTTCGATATAGAATACAATCATTAGGACAAGCATGAATTTTTTCATAATTCATGCCCATTTCACGAAGGATCTTCTTTACTTCATTCGTTGATGATGGCAAAACATTATCTTCCGGGAACATCTCACTCAAAAGAGTTAGCAACTCATTGAAACTTGTATCTGAATGACCATGCTTACCCTTCCATCTATAAAGTGAGACTGATCCTGACAATTTTGTGAACTTATTGCATCCTTAGTATAATGGCTTTATAGCATCTTCCATAATATCTTGCATGTCACTCATATTATTTTCATCAAAATTATCGTTTTCAAAGTTGTTAGCACTATTTCTGAAATCATTTTCACGTGGATTGAGATCGCTGAATTCCTCAGGAGGATAAACTTTTGAAATTTTCTTCTTAGTCTCTCCATGACGATACCAATTTGTATATCCACTATCAATTCCATTATGATAGATATGATTTCTAACTTCAACCACACTAAAAATTTTTAAATTTGCACACTTCAAACATGGACAACGAATTCGATCTTTTTCGGTTGAATTATCAGAAGCAAATCTCAAAAAAATTTCCACACCCTCTATAAATTTGATATTTGTTCTCTCCATAGACATCCAACTCTTATCCATCCTATACATCATTGTAAAGTAATAAATTGACAATAGCTAATTTAAAAATAATTTACTTATCGAATATTAAATAAAAGTATATAAATAAATAAGTAATATTGGTTATTAAATTTCTTAAAAAACATTTATAATATGTATATCATTTTATAAAGATTTTATAAGACATCCTATATATAATTGTAAATAAATCTTGTGTCAATAATTAATTTAAAAATAAATAACTTGTTTAATATTAATTAAAAGTATATTGCTATTTTAAATATTAGTTATTAAATTTAAAAAAAAAATTATATATGTATCATTTTATAAATATTAATTTATAAGACATCCTATATATAATTGTAAATAAAAATATCGTGTTAATTATTAATTTAAAAATAATTAACTTGTTTATTAATAAATAAAACTATATTGCAAATCAAAGTTGGTTATTAAATTTTCTAAGATAAAATTGTAATATGTATCATTTTATAAATATTTTATATGATGATTTATAAGTGTCCTAAAAAATTTTTATTAAACGATCCTAAAAGATTTTTATAGGACGGTCACTAGCAGCCCTATAAGAATTTTATAGGACGGTCACTAGCAACATATAAGAATTCTTATAGCCGTCCTATAAGAATTGAATTTCAGAAACAGCAACAAAAATATTTAACCAATAAATATATATATATGTCCTATATGTAATATTTACAAGAAAATAGAAAACGTACTGCACACATTTTAGTTTTATTAACATGTATAATATGTAATACAATCATATTAATTAATATGTAATATGTTTAGAAAAACCATACTAATTAATTAACATGTTTGTATAACACAAAATTTTAGAGAAAAAAAAAAGACATAGAATAGATAAATAAATAAATAAAGGAAGGCGAGGAAGAACCTGTTGGAGGAGGAGACACGGGATGGTTCAGGGGAGGAGATGGCGTCTGGCTGGCCGTGCGTGACGGACTGGGCTGAGTGGAGGAGGCGGCGCTCGGTGGTTTCGCGTGATACGGCATACGTTCGTACGTGTTACCGCATACGTTTGCGCGCGGGTTATGGCGTTTTACGGGTCGCGGGGTTACGTTTCTCTACGGTTTGGAGGTGGCTTTCGGCGGTGGCTATTGGTGGTGGCGACGGTGGTCAAGAAACCAGATCTAGCCGTCCTTGTGAAGAGTACAACAGCTCTTGAATGTTTAATTTGGTAAAGGTAAAGTAGCTAGTACTGTGAAATGGGGATAATCGAGCTGGTATATAAGTTAAAAAAAAAATAGTGCAATTTTCTTTTAGGACGGCTACTATATGTGGGAATATAAGATAGCCATCTTTTTATCGAGCTGGATAAGTAAAAAAAAAAAAAAAATTGCAACTTTCTTTTAGGATGGCTATTAGCCGTCCTATATGTGGGTATATAAGACGGCTAATAGCCGCCCTAAAAGAAAGTTGCCAATTTTTTTTTAAAATGGCTATAAGCCGTCCTATAAAGTAACACCCATTTTTTTCCGTAATAGCCATCCTATATTTCTTAAACGACGACCATATACATGTGACCGTCCTATTTGTTTCTCACTCTAAATTTGAGGCCGTCCTATATTGCTTATATTGTAGTAGTTCATATAACATTACTTCTAATTACCACTTGAGAGGTGTTATTCATTACTCGCATATTTTTCATTAATTATATTGAATATTTTCTTTATCAAATATTAAATATGTATGTTTTTTAAAAATATAGTTGCATTTTTGTATTTTAATTATTGAAGTGCTATATTATTACTTTCTTTACGAGTAATGAATAATTAATCATGATTTGATGGTATCTTTGTAAAATTTGCGATAAATAATAGTCACATAAATTTGCATTAATATTTGCATTCATATTAATTATGTTATGATACGTTGGGCAAATTTTTTTGAAAAATGAATACTTTTTTTTTTTCATTTTTTCAAAATTATATGACAATATGTCATAATATAATTAATATAATTAAAAAATTAAATATAAATTTATATGTACCTAGCATTCTTCGTTCAAACTCTATTGGTGATATATTCTTGTGTGAGAAACCCTAATCCCAATTTCAATTAGGAACTAATGGGGAACACTAGGGGTAAAGTTTTTTTTTTTTTTTAAAAAGGAGCTCTAAAGGCTCCTTTTTTTTATTAAAGAAGAGAAAACAACTCACACACCCGTGGTGGGATTCGAACTTGGGTTCCTAGTGGGGGAAGGGGGAGTCTTACCACTGGACCACAAGAGATTCCCACTGGACCACTAGGGGTAAAGTTAATAAAGAAAAGATGTTACCGTTATTGGGTTGCATGAGAGGATTTTAACAAAAGAATTTAGTAGCCGTGTGACACCGATTAATGGAGAAATACATAGTGTTAACAATTAAACTTTTTAAGAATTGGATGGTACAATTGAATGAATTTTAGTTTGGTGATACAATGTAAGGTCGTACGTTTGTAGGTGTAATCTACTGATGATATTTTTACTTAAAATATATTTTTATTTAAATAAAATAAAATTATTAATGGTTTGATCCGGCTTGAACAGTCTAAACTTCAATCATATTAGAACCGATCATTTAAACAATGGTTTCTTTATATCTTAACTGAATCTGACGATTAACTTTCCTAAATTGTATTATTAATTGGGCATGGTCCAAACTAGTTTTTTGGTTTGTTTTGATTTGACCGGTTTCATGAACACCCTAGGGAGATGAGTGTTATGGTGAGCTCTCCATAAGTTGAGCTTTAAGAGGCAGAAATGTTATTCTATAAATTATGAACATAAAAATATATACGTATGGTCAAAATATTTGTATTATAAAATAGTTTTACTCTTGAATGTTCTCTCCATTAGGTGAACGCATTATAACAATTGACAAAAATTGTATGAGATCAAAAAAAAAAAAAAAAACCTATGATAAAGGTTAAATAAGTACGTACGATTTAATGTTAAAAGATTTAATTGTATAGTATAATCTCATTTTATATATAGAGTTTTATTTTTAACCTCAATTAAAAAAATACATATATATTCATTTTTCTTATAACGTAAAGGAACATGTATTTTTTAGTGTTATAAAAAAATGAACATTTTTTTTTACTGAGTGGGTTAAAAATGAAACAAATTAAATAACTGTGTTATTCATGCACTAAAAAAATATCAAAATTACATAAATTTGTACATATTTTCATCCTTCACTAATTTATATTAATATATAATAGAATTATTTAAAAAATAAAAATTTATTTTTTTATATATTTTTATCATTACAATATAATTAATTTAAGTGTAAAATTAGGTATAAATTTATATTTTTTTAATATTATGAAAATATGTACATCTAAAATGTAAGAAACAAAGTTAAGAGCATAAAAACCGCATAAGGCTAAAAATGATTAATTTTTTTTTTCTCATTATATCTTTTTGGTCTTCTATTTAACAAAAGTATTACTATATACCTTTATTTTTAAAATGAAATTTTTAAAAAATTTCTTTTAATTAAAGATACCTAATTGATCCAATTTTAAATAATAAATGCAATTTAACAAGAACTAATTTGTCTTTTTAGATATTTTTTATCGCATTTTCTAGAATACAAGACAAAAAAAATGTAAAAACAATTCCGATAAAATATAAAATTACAAAAATAGTTGATAAAAATATAAAATATTTTATACTATTCTTTTATTTTAATAGTATAAAATTGAATTTAAAAAAACAATATATTTTTTTTGGTGAAGTGTTTTAGTAAATTTAATATTTAATGAAATTTCTTTGTATTTTCTTTTGGAACTTTTATGTATTGTATTTTTTGATCAAAACGCAAGACCTACATAAAATGCGTTACAAAAATCTAAAAAGAAAAATTCAATTTTTATCAAATTATATTCACTATTTAAAATTGATCAATTAAGTACATTTAATTGAATAGGGACAAAAAAGTATCACTTTTAAAATAAAGATATAAATTAATACCTTTTGTTAAATGTAAGACTTTTTAAGTTACCAAACTAATAACGTGGTAAGACTTTCAATCCCCCTACTAGGAACTCAAGTTCGAATTTCACATGAGTATGTGATTGTGTTTTCTCTTTATTAATAAAAAGGAGACTTTAGAACCCTTAAAAAAAAAAAGGTTACCATACCTAACAACGTTTATAGCTCCATTTAAAATTTGTAACAAAAAAATTAATAACATGTCTAGTTCATATATTTTTACAAAAAAAAATATGCATAAATTTTAAATTTCACATTATACTTTATACATTATTTAAGTTGAACTCCAACCAATTTAACTAATTAATTTGAACTTTAATTAATTAAATCTTGTTATTTTTTAATTTTAATTAAGTTTTTAAAATAATTAATTTGAAGTGTGGCTCAGTACCGCGTATACATGGTAGCATATATATCTGAACGTAGATACTCAAAATATTGGTGATCACTTCTGTTCAACAATGTATCGTACCAACAACATCTTTGGGTTGTATTGATCTGCAACGAGGTATCTCCAATGGCTCAGTTTGGTCAACATATTCACCTTTCACAATCGTATCTAATATTGGAACATATGTTGTCGAAGCAATTAAGTATTAAGGATAATCAAGTAGAGCTATCCTCAACAAATTTCAATGACTCACACATCTAGCTCAGCAACCCACAACAAGTGCGTGATATAAATTTGTTAAAAGAAATAATAAGTAATGGAGCAAAAGAGTCAGAGAATACAATTATATTAGAATTACTTTTTAACACTTATGTGCTTATCAAGCACTCCAAAATATTATAAATAGATGTATTATAATCAAATAATGTAAGGTGTGATTAATATAATAGAATGAAAATTTTCTCTTCTTCTCTATTCATCCTCTTATACTACTGTTAGTATATTTTATTTCTATATTTATATTATCATGGTATCAGAGCTTTCAGCTTGGTGAGCTTGATTGAGTATTGCATCATGGAAAATCCACCATAAGTTATTCCAGCTCCAGCTCCAGCTCCAGCTCCAGCTCCTCAACCTATTCATAAAGACCCACAGGTTATATTAATACTACCTCTACTACAGATGAGTGAGTTATTATTACTTTTCACAATATTTTGGTAGCAATCAAACTAGATAATAAAAACTTCACAATATGGAGGCATCAAATATTAAAAATCTTGTGTAGTCTTGAACTTGCTAGCCATGTGCTACAAGATCCACCAAATCAGTTTTTTGAAGATGGTTCAATGAACACTAATTTTAAAATTTGGAAGAGGTAAGATGAAATGTTAGGTTGCTGGCTTATGTTATTAATGACTGATGATATGCTAAAACAAATCTTAGGATTTGATACTTTTAAAGATGCTTGGGTGCGATTAGAGAAATCATATGACTCCAAATATAGAGCTAAAGTTATCTAAGTAAAAGAAGAACTTCAAAACTTAAAGAAAGGCAACTTGACTATTTTAGAATATATGTTGAAAATTAAGATGCCCACTGATGAACTTGAATCTATTGGTTATGGCTTATCAAAGGATGAAAAACTTATGACTGTTTTGGGAGGTTTAGATGAAAATTATGATAGTGTTTTTTCAACACTTATTGAAAGAATGTTGTCTGAAAAAATTATAGTGGATGATGCTAAGGCATTATAACTTACTAATGAATCTTGATTGAATAGAAGGAAAATTGTGGATATTTCACCATTGCCTTCAGTTAATTTCTCAGTTAAGAATAGCACTTCATGTTCTTTCAATGATCAACGATGGCTTGTGCCTAACTCAAATTGTGGTCAGTTCGCTCCTTATGGAAATCACAATGCTCAATTTCCTACCAATTCATAGTTAAATAGTGGGTCATCTCAACATATATATGGATCTCAACAGTCCTCACTATTTTATTCTCAACCTCGAGACTGAGCACCTTATTTTGGACGTGGTAGAGGGAGTGTACAATGTCAACTCTGTGGACAAAATGATCATGTTGTTGCCAATTGTTGGTTTCATTTTAACAAAAACTATGCACCTTCCAGTCAAGTCCAACCTTACTATAAATAGCCACCTGTACCTCCTTTTCAAGTTTCCTCATACCCACCACCTCATCATTCACAATCTGCACAACTCACATCTTTTCCAAGACCTTTTGGTCATGCTATGATGGCTGCCACTACACCTTCCTAATATGAACCTGCATATTATCTAATACCACCATCTTATTCCCAACAGTTTGTCTTTAGGTCTGTTACCTCATTTTCATTACCTCCACTTCAAGCTTTTTTTAACCCATCATCAAACATGTCATCTTCTTCTAATGTGTCCTCTAGGCCTCAATGGTTTCCTGATTCAGGAGCTACTCACCATATAATTTCAGACATTCAAAATTTGGCCATTTCTCATCCTTATGCAAGAGCTGAAAAGCTAATGATCGGTAATGGTAATACTCTACTCATCTCTCATATTGGTTATAATCAATTTCTCTCTTCTCATGACACACACAAATCTTTTTTGTTGCACAATATTCTTCATGTACTATCAATTGCCAAAAATCTCCTCAATGTCTCTCAATTTTTCGAAGAAAATAATGTTTTTTTTGAATTTCATCCTAATTATTGTTGTGTCAAGGACCAAGTGGAGGTGAAGGTTCTTCTTCAAGGAACTTTGCATAATGGTTTTTATGCTTTTGTTGTGTCAACCAACTCTTCAAAATCCAATAGTCAAGTGGATAGCTCCTTCGGGGTATTCACGGTAACCAACAAAGCTTCTGAGAATTTAACTCTTTGGCACTAAAGATTGGCTCATGCCTCTCTTTCTACAGTAAAAAAAGTATTAGCTAAATGTAATCTTTCTTTTCAGCATCCTACTTCTAGTGAATTACTTTGTAATGCATGTGAAGTAAGAAAAAGTCACAAACTCCCTTATGATTCTAGAATGTCTTACTCAACAGTACCTTTACATACTATTCATTCAAATGTTTGGGCAGCTCCTATAACCTTTATCAATGACCGTGCTTACTATGTACATTTTATAGATGAATATAGTAGGTATACTTGGATTTATTTTTTGAAAACCAAGGCTATTGTGTGTCAAGCTTTTATTCAATTCAAAACTAAAGTTGAACTCAAACTAGTTCTAAAATTAAAATTTTACAAAGTAATTGGGGAGGAGAATTTCAAGGTCTCACATCCTTTTTAGCCAAATATGTTATAATACATCACACCTTATGCCTCACTCTCATGAGCAAAATAGGATAGTTGAAAGAAAACATCGCAATATTGTTGATTTGGGTCTTTCTAAATTGAATCATGCTTCCATACCTATGTAGTACTGGAATGAAGCATTCTTTTCTAGCACTTTTCTTATTAATCGACTACTCACACCTATCTTATTCGATAAATTTCCTCTTGAGGTATTGTTTAATCAAGTTCCTGACTATTCCTTTTTAAAGGTATTTGGTTGTTTATGTTATCCTTGCATTAGACCTTACAATAATCATAAACTTAATTCAAGGTTTGTTCCCTACGCATTTGTAGGTTATAGTCCACGGCACAAAGGCTACAAATGCCTTGCACCAAATGGTAGACTATACATAAGTAGAAATGTAGTCTTTTTTGAAAATCATTTTCCTTTTTCTAAATCTCTTTCTTTACCTCCTGCTACTGTTAAGTCACCATCTCATACTGTATTACCTGTACTTCAAAAATAATTTTCCACAAAATATTCATCTCTCTCTTTTATTTCTAATAATCAGCCCACCTCACCTGCTCTTTGTCTTTCCTGTCCACTTTCATCACCTATATCTATCCGTCCTTCATCTATTTCCTCTATTGTTCCATCAACATCATCTCTCTCCTCATCTCCACTGTCTATACCCACTTATGTTGCCTCACTTATTCTCATTTTTGAGCCACTATCCGTTGTACCTTCTAAGTCATTGTCCATTGGTTCTTTTTTCATTCCATTTCCTTCTTCATCTTTGTTGCCTACTCCTACCAACACTCACCGCATGGTCACTAGAGCAAAGGTAGGAATTACCAAACCTAAGTCTTATCTTATTACCTTTGTTGAGCACAATATTAAGGAACCCACTTCAGTCAAAAATGCTCTTTAAGATCCCTTATGGAAAGCCTCCATGAAAGTTGAATTTGAAGCTCTTATTAAAAATAAAACTTGGTCCTTAGTTCCACCTCCAAAAGACAGAATTATTATTGGCAACAAATGGCTATTTAGAGTCAAAACTTTATCTAATGGTTCTTTTGATAAAGGAAAGTCTCGAGTTGTGGCTAAAGGGTATGATCAAACCACAGGTTTTGATTTTTCATAAACGTTTAGCCCAGTAGTAAAACAAGTTACAATACATCTCATTCTTACAGTGGCACTTTCTAAGAAGTGAAAATTACATCAATTGGATATCAACAATGCTTTTTTAAATGGGCAATTGCATGAAGAAGTTTACATATCTCAACCAAAGGGTTTTAAGGACTCTAAGCACCTTAATTATGTCTGCAAGCTTCATAAAGTCATTTATGGTCTCAAACAAGCTCCTAGAGCTTGGTTTAACACTCTCACCTTAGCTTTTAAAACTATGGATTTCCAACAGTCCAAAGTCAATTTTTCATTGTTTATAGGATGTCTTCTCATGGCATTGTCTACTCACTAGTATATGTTGATGATATTATCATTACTGGAAGCAATGACCTTGTAGTTCATTCTCTTATTTCTACTCTCAATTCTAAATTTGCATTAAAATACTTGAGGTTGCTCTCATACTTCCTCAGTATAGAGGCATCATATTTGCAAAATGGTGATTTGTTATTAACACAAGGCAAGTACATCAAACAACTTTTGGTCAAGGTTGGAATGGAAAATGCCAAAGCCATTGCTACTCCTATGTCTACTACAACTCCACTATCAGCTATGTTGGTGACATTTTTGAACATCTTACTTTGTACAAGAGTATTGTGGGGGCTCTCCAATATGTTTCTATTACTAGACCTAGCATCTCCTATTCTATTAACAAGGTCAATGAATTTATGAGTAATCCATTGCAACCTCATTGGCATGCTGTGAAGCGTATTCTAAAGTATTTACAAGGAACCTCTAGCTTTGGTTTAATGCTTAGACAATCAAATCATTTACAATTACATGGATTTTGTGATGCTGATTGGGCATCCTCCCTTGATGTTAGAAAATCTACATCTAACATTATCATATTTTTTTGCCTCAATCCTGTTATGTGGTCAAGTAAAAAGAAAGATATAGTTTCTAGACCATCTACTAAAGTTGAATATAGGGCTTTAGTTGATACTACTGCTGAAATAGTATGGATTCAATCTCTTCTCACTGAATTACACTTGTCTCTTCTTTCACCTCCCACAATCTGGTGTGATAATCTTAGTACAATTTCCTTAGCTGCGAACCCTATATGTCATGCTAGAACTAAACATGTAGAATTAGATCTTCACTTTGTGAGAGAAAGAGTTTTAGGTTACAAGTTGTTGGTTTAGTATATTCCTTCCATTGAACAACTTGCTGATGTTTTTACAAAACCTTTATCCATTTCTCAGCTCCTAACTCTAAGACCCAAACTTAGTGTCTTCATTTGCTATTGAGTTTGAGGGGGATATTAAGGATAATCAAGTAGATCCTCAACAAATTTTAGTGACTCACATAGTGCAAATTTGTTAAAAGGAATAACAAGTAATGGAGCAAAACAGTCAGAGAATACAATTATGTTATAATTACTTTTTTACACTTACGTGCTTATCAAGCAATCCAGAATATTATAAATAGATGTATTATAATCAAACAATGTAAGGTGTGATTAATATAATAGAGTGCAATTTTTCTCTTCTTCTCTACTCATCCTTTTCTGCTACTGTTAATATCTTTTATTTCTGCATTCATATTATCATTAAGAACCATGCATGCAAGCATTTGTAGAGAGGAGACATGGATTAATTGAACATATTAAAATTAAAATTAAAGTGACAAAGCTTGTAGGATTAGTATTCATGTTGGGAGTTCAACATAATAAAATATTGATTGAGCTAAGATGTTGGTCTATGGAAGATTGTAGCAGTTTAGATTTAGTGAATGAATTTGGAGAAGGTAAAACAAATAGGGTAATTGTGAAGTTGTGATTGGTTACTAAACATTTTTCGAGCTCAACAACATGAGTCAAATGTTCAATTCCTGGACTTCAAAGTATTACTCCATGTGGTTTTGAGCTTTCCATTTTAGTGATATGTAGAGGAAATTAATATTAATGTAAGAAATTGGTATGCATGTTGGGTGCTACGGTAGATGTAATGGCAGCTGGTTTCATATCCCTAGCTAGCAACTAATTTCTATGCAGTGAAGAGGATTGAAGTTTGGCTTGAAAATAGGTGAGAGAAATGTCATTTTAGAATTTGATTCACAATTGGTAGTGCAACTAGTGAATAATTAAGAATCTCTTCTTGTTGTGGAAGGTCACCTTGTTGAAATGATATGCAATTTGGCGATACAAGCTCATAATTTTTCATGTGTGTTCTGCTCTCAGAAAATAATCTATGTTGCATACAATCTAGCTAACTATGCATTATCTTGGAATGATTTTAGAAATTGGTTGGAGGAAGTTTCTCCTTAGTTAGAGCCGTTTTTATCTACTAAATTGAACTTGATTTTAAATTAATAATATTTCTCTTTTCTTTCAAAAAGAAAAAGAAAAAGTAATAATCATAATTACAAAGGAACATTTTCTTATTATGTACTATGATACTTATTACATATATTACAATTTTCTTAGAAAAAAAAAGCAATTGATGAATAATGATATTGTGACTACTTATTACGTAAATTACAATTTACTTAGAAACCAAAGCAATAGATGGATAATGATATTGTCACTAGGGGTGACAATTTTTGACAAGCATGATAACACAACTCGATAGAATTTTGGATTACTAATGGGTCAACTAGTTTAGACATGATAAAAAATTGATTGAATTTGGGTCATTAGTGAGTCAAACCATTAGACTCTTTATTTAAAAATTTGGAAGATTGGAAATAGAAAAGAAGAAGCATATAACTAATAATAAACATTTCTTCTTACCACTCTGTCACTTTTCACCCTCTCACTTATACATATCTATGTCGTTTTCCTGCTTTGCATAACTGTTTTTCATTTTCGTCGCCCATTATTTGTTAGTCTATCTCCCTCACGTGATTTGTCACATTCGTCATCATATATATTTATATTTTTTCATCTTTGGTATGTTATATTTATTTATTTTTATTTAATTTCCTTATTCTCAATAACCAAGCCAGCCTCATTTTAACTTATGTTAGGCCTAGTAGCGTTTTAATAAGTTATCATGTCAATACACTAATTTATTGAGTCGTGTTAGGTTACTGAAATATGACTTAAATATTATTAGGTTGTGTTTGGGTTAATACTTATAAGGTTGGGTCAATATTGGCTTGACTCGAACACGAGCCATTTAACACAATTTGCCAGCCTTAATTGCCCCAATCACTTTTATTATTGTCATAATAAAGCGTATTAATTTATTATTATATCTTTATAATTAATTAAATATTAGCATTACTTTACTGAAAAAATAATTATGTAATAATCATTTTAGTTGTGACAATATTATTATAGGGACTTCTGTTTCTAAATTCCCATGCAAATAATTTAACAATACAACTTTAAATGTCTTGTGACAAAATATTAATGTAAAATGAACATTTTTTCTTATCTCATTTTTATTTAATATCTCTAATCAACTTATCGTATAATGTTGTGTCATTTTATTTAAATATCATTACATTTCATCTCATTTTGATTATATCTTTAATATGTCTAACTTTAAGCATAACATTATTTTATTTTTCATATTAATAAATTACATTATAAATAATTATGTATTATATTATTTTTATTATTTTTATATTTTTACTTATCTCATTTAGGTCCATTAGAGACAAATGAGATATCTTAATTAGTACTGTTTCATTATTATCTCATCTTATTAAAAATCAAGTGAGACAAGATGATAAGAGTTCAGGTTTAGTATGTTGTAAAGAAACTTTAATGTAAAAATTTAAGTTATTGGAAGAATAATTAATATTGTTTATATATATATATATATATATATATATATATATATATATATCATTTTCTTACAAATGTTGGCTTTATGCACTTTAAAAGTCAAATATTTTTCAAGTCAACAATTGAGGTTATTGAAGTTTGAAAAGTACACGACCTCTATTTTTTATACCATGTTAAAAGTTGTTGGAAAATTAACTCTTTTAAAATGTTAATGACACATAAATTATAACAAATATTTATACTTACATTAATTATAATGTGTCATGTAACATAATTTTTTTTTTAAATAGATATCTTCTTCATTTTTAAAATTATTTTGCTACGTAACATATTATTAATGCGAGTACAAATGTATTTTCAAATTTATTGCCCTAACAATCTCTCTAATTACCTTCCACACCTATCAACCACTTTATCAATTGCTGATACCGATCACGTAGATCTCGTTATTAATCCTGCCACGAATCTTGCCAATCCCACGGTTGTAGGTTTCGCAATCTTCTTTGGAGTTTTTATCTAAAGTGAACTTTTTTCCTCGAGTTTTTTAGTAGTATTGCTTTCTTCCTGGAGTTTTATAGTAGATTTGTTTTCATTATATTTGATATTTTTGTGATTGATATGATGGATGAAGATGATGGAAATGATCCTGATGAGGATGATAATAAGAGTTTATGTGGAAATTTTGATGATTCTTTCACTTGTTTTCAATTTGTTTTAAATTTTTTTTCATTTGTTTATCATATGTATTATATTGTGGGTAACTCTTGCTTTTATATTAAAATAATATTATTATTTTATCATGTTGACACATGAATAATTAAAAAATTAATGATATTTTGATTTAGTAATTTTCTTGCAAACATTGCTCAAGTGTTTTAGTGTTGGGAGCTAGCATGAATTGGAAGGATAATCTTTATCAAAGAAATTGTAAGTACTTAATTTCTAATTTTGAGGTTTAAGAACAGAAGTGTTGTATTATAATCTTCGATATTTATAATCATTTGATTCCAATATTTTAATGAAATGTTTTTCTTTTACAAAAAAATTCTCTTTTATAAAAACTATATTACTCTCACATTAATTCACACGTGTATATAATAAGCGGCATAAAATAAGGGTATGCTACTTTTTTTTTTTTTTTTTTAATGTTATCATTACAATTAAAATATATCTCTAACATCAATTACAATTATTGTTAAAGAATCTTGTTATTTGTTAATTTTCCTTATTATTATTATGGCAATATCATCAATTTAAATAAATCTTTGAAAATAAAAGTGGTATCAAAACTTTTTTATTTTTATTTTATAAGATATCTAAATGTAAGGTTAAATATTTAATATTTAAGATAGTAAACTGTATAATATTATTTAAAAAAGTAATACAAGTGACATTAAATAAATATCTGTTTATTTGTCCAACGTGTTAATAGTATAGAGAGATAAAGATAAAGAAAGAATAATGTATTGTATTGAAACTGTTGTGTCTAGAATGTATATAGAGGATCATATTTATAGGGTCGTAACAAGCCTAGTACAAGGGGCGTAGTACAAGGGTAGTACAATAATGGTACAAATGAAGTATAACTTATATATATTAACATCCCCGTTTAAACTTAAGGAGGAAGAGAAATAATCAACTTGAGTTTGGAAACTAAGTCTTGAAATCTGCCTAGTGGATGAGATTTGGTGAAGATGTCAGCCGTTTGATCTGTGGATGATATTGATTTGAGACGAACAGTGTTTTGAAGAACATGTTGACGAACAAAATGACAATCAATCTCGATATGTTTTGTTCGTTCATGAAATACATCATTATGAACAATTTGAATAGCACTCTGATTGTCACAATAAAGAATAGTTGAGGTTGACTAGAGGACACTCATATCAATAAGTAGCCAGTGGAGCCAAAAAAGTTCTTAAGTAGTGTCAGCAATAGCACGATATTCAGCTTCAGTGCTGGATCGAAAAGTGAGAGATTGTTTCTTGCTTCGCAAAGATATGAGGGAGTTCCCAAGGAAGAAACAATATCCTGTGGTAGATTGATGATCAGTTGGGTCACTTTCCCAGTCAACATCAGAGTAGGCAGAGAGTAGAAGATCAGACTTGTTGGAGAAATGAAGGCCGTGAAACATGGTGCCTTTGATGTAGCGGAGAATGCAAAGAACAACAGCATAATGGGTAGATCGTCGAGCATACATGAACTGACTAACTAGATGAACAGCATAGGCGATGTTAGGAAGAGTGACTGTGAGATAAACAAGACTACCAACTAGTTTTCTGTATAATGTGGCATCTGAAGAAAAGCACCATCTAATGGAGTAAGTTTGACATTGATTTCTAGAGGTGTTGATGCAGTCTTGCTATCAATAAGACCAGCCTGATTAAGAATGTCTGAGGAGTACTTTGCTTGAGAGAGATAATATCCTTAGGAATCAAATGAGATTTCCAGGCCCAAGAAGTAGTGGAGATGATCAAGGTCTTTCATTTCAAATTGATGACTGAGAAACTGCTTGAGATCAGTAATACCAGTAGAGTTAGTCCCTATTATGATCATATCATCTACATAAAGAAGTAGAAGTGTAACACCAGTGGGGGTCTTTCGAGTAAAGAGGCCAGAGTCATAAGAGCTTGAAGTGAAGCCAAAGTTAGTAAGTGTAGAGCTTAACTTGGCAAACCAACCCTAAGGAGCTTGTTTGAGGCCATAGAGAGCATGACGAAGTTTGCATACTTGATGAGGTGAATGAGTATATCCAGGAGGAGGTTTCATGTATACTTCCTCAGTTAGGTCTCCATTGAGGAAAGCATTTTTCACATCCATTTGAAACATTTTCAGTTTTTGGTAGCAGCAATGACAATGATACTATGAACAGAGGTAAGGCAAGCCATAGGTGCAAAAGTTTCTTCGTGGTCGATGCCATATTCTTGTGTAAAACCCTTTGCAACCAGATGAGCTTTATATCATTCCACAGACCCATCTGAATGATTTTTTACTTTGAAAATCCATTTACAACCAATCATAGATTTTTTAGAAGGAAGATCAACAAGATCTCATGTATGTACTTTTGTTAAAGCTTGTAATTCATCTGTCATAACTTGCTGCCAATGAGGGTTAGAATTAGATTCTCGATAGTTTTGGGGTTCATGATGAGACAAAATAGTGGAGAAACATTAGTAATCCCGAAAATGAGAGGGAAGAGCACTTGCCCGAGTGGAACAAGGAAGTGATGATTCTGCACAAGGAGGTGGTTGGTCTTCAAAGGATGTTGTAATGGCAGAATGAGTAGATTCGTCAAGAGAGGTCGTAGTAGATGGTGGAGAGGGTAATGGAGCAATATCAAAATGAAACAAATCAATAGTTGGGTCATTAAAAAATGAGAGTAAGGTTGGAGATGAGACATGAAATTGGTAAAGGGAGGAGAACATTTTTTGTTCCCAATAGATGACATGACGAGAGATACGCAATTGTTGAGAGATAGGGTCCCAACAACGATAGCCTTTGTGTTCTATCCCATATCCTAAGAAACAACAAAGACGAGCACGAGGTTCCAATTTATTGCGTTCATGAGGGTGAAGAAGAACAAAACAAGCACAACTAAATACTTTGAGCAAGTTATAAGATGGAGGAGTATTATAGAGGCGTTCATAAGGGGATTGATTATGAATAACAGGCATTGGAACACGATTGATCGTATAAACAGCAGTAAGAGCTGCTTCACCCCAAAAGCATTTAGGATAATAACTAGAAATGAGAAGAGTACGAACAGTATCAAGAATATGTCTGTGTTTTCGCTCAGCTCTTCCACTTTGTTGAGATGTGCCAGGACAAGAATATTGAGAGAGAGTACTATTTTGTCGAAGAAAATTTAAAAAATTGGTTTCTTTATATTCCATAGCATTATCAGCTCTAAAAACTTTGATGGTTTGAGAAAACTGAGTTTTAACCATTTGGGCAAAATCATAATAAATTTTGGCTAATTCATATCTGTGTTTCATGAGAAAAATTCATGTGAATCTTGAATAATCATCAATAAAAATGACAAAATATTTGCATTCCTCTATAGTAGGATGTAGGGAGGGACCCCAAACATCAGAATGAATTAAGTTAGAAGGAGAGACAGAAATAGAATCACTTTTATTAAAACATAAAGCAGGTTATTTTCCTAATTGACAAAAAAAACAATTACATGATCAGAAGTACAAACAAACCCTAATTTACCAGAAGATGCTAAGGAACAAAGATGTCCTATGGACATATGACCTAGACGAGCATGCCATAGGTTGATAGGAGTAATAGTAGTAGAAGCAACAGTAGAAGGATGAGGAGAATTGGGCAGCTGAAGGTTGATAAGTTCAAATAGACGTCCAACTTTACAGCCTATCCCAAGGGTCTGCCCTGTCTGTGGTTCCTTCATATGACAACCAGAAGAGGAAAAAGTAATGGTAAGACCAAGTTCACATAATTGACCAACAAAGATAAGATTCAAAGTAAGGTTGGGAATATGAAAAATGTCAGAAAGTGATATAGAAGATGTGAAAACTTGACCTATATCGGTAACATGCATATGCGAACCATTAGCAGTTTGAATTAAAGGTTTAGAAGTGGAAGATTGTGTGGGAGAGAATATGTGAGAATTGTGAGTCATATGGTTACAACAAGCAGAATCAAAGTACCATAAAGAGTTACTTAAGGTGAGAGACAAGGTAGTAGGGGAAGGATTACAAGAGTTTGAGAGGACATGTTTAAGAAAACCTTCAAGTTCTTGAGTAGAGAAGGTGAATTTATCATGATTACCTTCAAAAACAGCAACAGTGATAGATGAATTACTTGTTTTACCAGAAGTAGTTTGATAAGGATTCCGAGAGAAATCTTTCTAAAAAAAATGTCTTGGACCTTTCTTGTGACAAAATTTACATTCCTGAATGCAACATGTGAGAAGGTCATGATTGGTCTTGTGGCAGTAGGTGCAGCCTTGTTGGTTGGATCCCTCTTTAGAATCCTCTTTAGGGCGATAATAGGGAGTGGCAAGAACATAATCTATAGGTTGAACTTTGAGAACCCCAATTTGAGTTTCTTCAAAGCGAAGCTCAGTTACAATAGTATCTAAAGGTGGAAAAGGACTACAATGAAGTAAGGAAGTCTGAACAGGTTCAAACCGATTATAGAGAGCCATGAGAAAGATAACAAGACGCTGGCGATTACGGTAAGTGGCAAACATCTCAACATCATTTTTGTTTGTCCAGAATGGTTCAAAAAGAACGAGTTGATCCTAAATAGCACATCTTAGAGAGAAATTGGTTAATCGTTTGATTAGACCTCTGACGTTTGGTATGAAGATTTGTCAGAAGTTGATATTGGTTGGCCAAATCTGTGGTAGTGAATCAAGTCTCAAGAAATTCCCAAACTTCCTTGGCAGTGTCAAAACGCCCAAACTCACCATGGATTAAGGGTAGAGTGGTATTGCGGAACCAAGTAATGATTTGATAATGTTTTCTCTCCCAGTCTTCAAGACGGTCAGCAAATAGGGAGTCAGTTTAAGTGGTTTCTTGTATGGGTATAGAGATATCATCGGTTATGAGACGTTATAGCTTGCGTCTTTTCAAAAAACTCCTCATTACTTGTGCCCAAGCTAGGTAGTTAGTATCATCAAGAGTGGTAGAGATTGATTTGAAGACATCATTTCGATCCATTTTAAAAGGAATAATAGAAAACAGTATAAAGGGGTTTAGATAGGTCAAAGATAACCTTAAAAATGGAAAGACCTGTCAAAAACAAGTCAAGAACTGGTCTAAACTAGTGAAAAATCGACCAAGAAGGTGGTGGATCAGAGCTAGAAAGTAGAAAATCGGGCCTGTGAATCGGGTCTGGTGAGAGTGGGTTGGGCTCAGCTGGAGCGGAGGTCAGGCCGGGTCGTGGAAAGGGTTGGCACGTCTGTGGGTAGTTTGGCGCGTCAGATCTGGAACAGATCTTTGGGTGGCGCATAAGGGCGCGTGGAAGGTTATATGGAAGTGATTTTGGTGGCTCTGAACTCGTCTGGTTGAGACGAGTTTGATGATGGTATTTTTTCTTGGATTGGATTAGTATAGGTGATGTTTTGTGAGAATAGAAGGTGATAATGATTTACTGTGATGAACAGAGACGAAATTTTGATGAAAATTTTTAGAGGTGTTTAAGAGGCTCTGATACCAAGTTAATAGTATAGAGAGATAAAGATAAAGATAAAGATAAAGAAAGAACGATGTATTGTATTGAAACTATTGTATCTAGAATGTATATAGAGGACCATATTTATAGGATCGTAACAAGTATAGTACAAGGGGCGTAGTACAATGGTAGTACAAAGGAAGTAAAACAAAGATAGTACAATGATAGTACAAATAAAGTATAGTTTATATATATTAACACAACATAATACTATCTTACTACAATTAAACTTAAAACAAAGTATAACCCAAAATAGTTTTAGCTAAGTAGTAAGTATTAACTAAACGTTAACTATCAGATCACAATTATGCCATTTTGTAACATTTTTTCACAATTTATATCTCATTTAATTATATTTTTTAAAATTATACAAATGGATTGTATTATAATATATAAAAAAAAAAAAAAAAAAGATGGTAAAATTATTTTGTTTAGGCTAAAATATTCTTATGGAAGTCTTGTAATGTATATTTCAATCAAGAAATGGAGTTTATCCACAATGTAAGAAGGTCGATGAATTGGCTTCACTAGAACATGGATGGAGTTGGGAACTCATTCACCTGTTGTTAAATAGCACATTGTTGTCACTCTCGCTACTCTTATATAAATGAGTCTTGTTATATACCCCGACTCTTATTGTACACGATATATAAATGAATTGCTACTTCAATAAATGTTATATCATAAAGAAATCAACAGCCAATGAAAATTCACCACATACGATAGTCGACAGCTAGGAAATAATAAATAATAAACAAGCTAAAATGTATTATTTAAAACAGGTGATTTGATTTTTGGAATATATTATACATTATTTAAATTATGGTATTTGTATTTTAAAAACAAAAATTATAATAATTTTACATTTTATTGATCCTAAAAATTATATCTATCATATATCGCAAAAACAAAGAATAATTTACTGGTAAGTAGTGTTCTTCTCATTATAATAATATAAATTTGTATGTTTTTTTTTCTTTTTTTCTTTTTAACACATATTATTTATCTTATATTGATTTTTTTTTTTAATCTTTTAAAATAAGTTTCTCTATTACATTCCATCTAAATTAGATGATTCAGAATTCAGATCCTTAATATTGGACTTTTGACCAGGAAAATAAAAAATCTAAACCAATGCTAAGCAAAAGCTAATGCTCATCCCTTGCGATGAGAGTCATTTTGGACAAAAGCAGCTTTGAAAGCGACTTTTTTTGTTTACCCAATCCAAAATTATAAACGATTGACTCCGATTATTTTTGAGACGAAATACAGAATCTTGATGTTTGATTTGCCCTTTTTTATGTATATACACACTAAAGTCTTGTAAGATTGAATATTTATATTCGTGAAATTTCGGATGTGGTCGTGGAACGTAACAGTAGCTATTGAAAGAACAAGTGGGTGTTTGTTGCAGATCCACCATTAATGGGAGGAACTTGTGGGATTGTTGGGTTCTTGAGTTATGTTTATGGGCCTTAATCCAACTACTAGATAATCCCCTTTCTTTAGTTTATTTGTATCTCCTTCTCCCAAACGTTTGGAAGCCATGAAGTGAGTCCCCTTGTTCCTTCCATCTTTCGATCTGCTTCGTTTTCTCCATTCTATAGATTTATATTAGGAAAATATTATTAATCACTAACAGGGTCATAATTATATCACTAATTTTTGCTGTATGTGAGTAGTTAATTACAATCTTAAGGTTTTATTCCTTGTTTCTTCTGTCTTATAAATTTTATTGGTAGCACTCTTTAACAAGTATCAAGCGGTAGTATTTAAAAAAAATAATAATAATAATTGTATTAATTTTGTAATTTATTTGCTTAAAATATCATATCATTACATAATGATAAGTGATAATACAAATTACTACTCAATATCTAGCAGTACTTATATTATAATCGTTCAGTCGTTCTGGATTTTTTTTTTTAATGTTTATTTTTTGTTTTGGTTATGTGCATTTCTAATTTGATGGTGGCTGATAAATGAGAGATTCTTGCAATTGAGAGACATTATATAACGTTCCATCTGAGACTGAACCCTATGTTTATAAAAATAGAAAAAGATTTAAAAGGAAAAGGAATTAAAAGTGAGAACGAAAAGAATTAACTACTTGTATTGAACAAGGAGTAATAGACGAAACAATAGATGAATTAGGGTTTACAAATAAAAAAAAAAGTAAATAAATAATATATAATTGGGAGAGAAATTAATACTAAGATTCATTTCATTTTGATATGCGATGAAAGTATAAGGTAAGTTATGTAGGACTACAATAACAAATTAAATAATTAATAAATCTTAAAAAGTAATCTAAATAACTAAAGGATAAATATAAAATATAAAAGATAATTAAATAATATATAAAAATATTAATTTAAATAATTATTATATCGTTATTTGTATAACTACTATGACTAGCAGTTGCATACTAGTTGGATTTTAGAATTTCTACTGATACTGTTCGATTGGTCTTTTTGAGGAATCAATTCTGATAATGAACTAACTGATTTTTTATTTTTTTTTTAATTCTTATTCCCTGGAAAAGTTTTGTTTTTGTTTTGAATTATTTATTTGCTTGGTTCACTCAGCTTTTAACTCAAAGTGAAGAAACATTTTTTTCTAGTACTTCATAACTAATTGTTTGTGCCACTTATTTGTCACCAGTGGACCCACTTTTTTATACAACAAAGTGAAGAAACATTTTAAGCTATTTTTGCCATTTTTCAGATCTAGTTAGCTATTGGAAGCTAATATTACTTTATTAGTTCATCATTTCAGATTCTGTTTGCTTGTTGGTTACAGTCAAAAGTTGTTTTAGGAGACATCATCTAAACCCTCAAGTACTTTGAAGAATATTTTTTATTATTGCGTTCAAAAGCAATTTTTAGCTGTCAAAACCCTTTCACAGATATCTTTTGCTTTTTCTGCCAACGTATCCCTTGGTATATATGTTTTCGTTTCTAATGTTATATATGCGTGGACAAGTATTAATAAATTAGTTTTTCTACTTTTCGTGCCATATATTACTTTTTTTTTTTTTTTTTTTGAAAAATGCTAAATGCATACATAGTACTTAATACTAGTTATGGCAAAATTTTCTTGAAAATGAATAACTTCATAATTTAAAAAGTTATTTTGTCACTCTGTCATGCCATAATTAGTGTAAATGTAAATTTGTGTACATTTAGCATTTTTTATTGCTTTTTATATTTTAATGGGAGCCAATCTTTGTTAACCCTCTCTGCTATTCAGAAATTTTGCTGCATAAGATTATAAGTTAATTGATATAGTATAATATTCAGCAAAATCAAAAGTGTGCAAAGTTTGGGACATCATGATTGTCATACTAGGATATATGCTATAGCCGTTTCGGATGCTAAGAGCAAATTAATGACCTTCTCTAATACAAAACCATGATGTCCAAGCAAGAACTGAAAATTCATTTTATTCATTGTAGTTTCTATCTTGATATGGTATCTTCAATATTACTTTGTCTTTGTGGCAGAACAAGAAAATTTTTTGGGGTTTCTTTGTCACTCATTCTCATTAACATGGCTTCTATAATGGAACGTGCCGATGAAAATCTCCTTCCATCTGTTTACAAAGAAGTGAGTGAAACTTTCAATGCTGGACCCTCTGACTTGGGTTATCTCACATTTATAAGAAACTTTGTTCAGGGAATTGCTTCGCCCTTAGCAGGTATATTGGTTCTTAACTATGATCGCCCTACGGTTCTAGCTATGGGTACGTTTTGTTGGGCCTTATCAACTGCTGCAGTGGGTGCAAGCCAACATTTTTCACAAGTTGCTTTGTGGAGAGCAGTGAATGGGTTTGGTTTGGCAATTGTGATACCAGCACTTCAATCATTTATAGCTGATAGCTATAAAGATGCTGCAAGAGGAACTGGATTTGGCTTGGTAAACCTTGTTGGTGCTTTTGGTGGTATAGGAGGTGGTGTTTTGGCTACAATTATGGCCGGTCAGCAATACTGGGGTGTACCCGGTTGGCGTTGTGCCTTCATTATGATGGCAACACTGAGTTCACTAATTGGGTTTCTAGTTTTCTTGTTTGTGGTTGATCCAAGAGAAACTTTAAATTATGTCACTCAAAAGAATCATGGTACTTTTGATGGGTAAATTGCTATCTTTTTACATTCATTGAAATTGAACGACATCAAAAGCTGTTTGCCACTCGTCATTTAAGTTGAGTTAGCTAGTTTTTGATGCAGGGATCAATTGATAGACAATGGCAACAGTAACACTAGTGCAGTGTCAATCTGGTTGGAATCTTGGGCAGCCATGAAAAGTGTTGTAAAAGTGAAAACATTTCAGGTAATTGTCTTGCAAGGCGTTGTTGGATCACTTCCGTGGACTGCCATGGTGTTTTTCACCATGTGGTTTGAACTAATTGGTATGCATGATCATCTTGAATTCTAGTATGCATTTGAATTTCACACAATATTTGTCAAAAGTGCAAAATCTACAATTTGGTTGTTTAGTTTTTCCTTTTGTTGAAGTAATAAATTTTGAATATTATAATTGTAGGTTTTGATCATAATAGTTCTGCAGCGCTCCTTAGCCTTTTTGCTATTGGATGTGCTATGGGAAACCTCATCGGTGGATTAATAGCAGATCGTTTGTCACAATTTTACCCTCACTCGGGGCGGATAATGTGTGCTCAATTTAGTGCCTTCATGGGCATACCCTTCTCATATTTCCTACTTAGAGCAATCCCTCAGTCAGTAAGCAGCTACTACACCTTTTCTACCACGCTTCTGCTCATGGGTCTAACCATAAGCTGGAACGGTTCAGCAGCAAATGCTCCTATGTTTGCTGAGGTCGTGCCTGTCAAGCACCGGACCATGATTTATGCATTTGATCGTGCTTTCGAATGTTCAATCTCTGCATTTGCTGCTCCCTTGGTTGGAATTCTTTCAGAAAAGATATTTGGTTATGATTCAAAATCTGTGGATCCAAACAAAGGTTCAGCTCGAGAGGCTTTTGCATTGTCTCAAGGTCTTTATTCAATGATGGCGTTTCCATTTGGTTTGTGTTGCTTGTTTTATAGTCCTCTGTACAAGTATTTTAGAAGGGACCGAGAAAATGCTAGAATGGCTAGCTTGAAAGAGGCAGAGACAACCGTATCTATAAACGAAGGTAGTAGAATCTTGTGAAAAATACTTCTGGGCTTCGGGACCGTGATCTGCGATTCAGTTTTTATGGGGAATTATTGTTTCAGTAGTACTAAATGTCTTCCCCTTCTGAGATTGGGTTTAGTGCATTAGGATCATTGGTGACTTTAGACAAATAAATTCCCTTACGGTACTGGCAGATAGGGAAACGTATGTGTACGCGTTTTTAAAGCCATAACTATTTGATTGTTATGTAACTCGTGTAGTAACCTCCTTTTCTTAGTGGATCAAACTCAGAGCACCTAGGGTCAAGAGAGACACGTTTTAAGAAACATTTGAATTGGAAATCAATAAGTTTTAATCCAATATAACCACTATGTTCCCATATTAAAGGCTCATTCCATCCAAGCCTTCTTAGTTACCTAACTGAAGCAAATGATACAAAAAGTGAAGGCATATACAAACTTCTCTTTCTCTTAACTAATCCTCAAGTTCACAGATCAATTGTTTCATGTCAGATATTGAAGAAAGGAAAGGGGGAAAAAAGAAAAGCAAATCGTAGAATGCAGTACTTGAGCACAAAATAGAGAATATGACATGTTTGATCGGGAAAGCGATAGATGCCTTTGTTTAGGTCAACTATTTGAGCCAACAGCTAGCTGCTCTTCTTCCCCGCTAATAATTTCATACATAAAATCAAACTGCAAGGTTTCCAGTTAAGATTTAGTAGCCACGTCTTATAGAATGAAATCCCCAGCTGCAACCAATAAATGGGGCAATATTAAAAATAAATTTGCAAATAAATTATACAACCCATATCCATTCAAGTATCTACTATCACATAAGTCCATTGGCTTTGATGCTGCTGAGGAAAGCTTTAGATGCAGCGTGCGAAGTAGGAGTTTGCTACATACCCACCAGACATTGCCCTTCTCACGTTAGATTCAAACAACTGAGGATTGTCTCTCAACACCGCAGCTGCCTCATGATTCAGGGGATCCTCATGATTTGGTTCCTGCAAGAAGATTGAAACAAATAAATATTAAATGATGGATATCTCTAAATGAAAGAAATTTACAAGACAAACAGAGAAAAAGAGAAACATAATTGTACCGTAAAAAGATGGAACAGTCCGTAGATGACTGTGTTTATATTTAGCACAGGTTTCCAATCTTCACGTAAGATGTTGAGGCATACATTTCCTTCCAAGTCGATATTAGGATGGTAAACCTGCAAGTAGCAGGCTCATGAATGAGCAGACATATCATACAAACATATTAAACAGTACATAGTTTTTCACTTCATTCTCCATTAAGTTTTCTTGAAGAATATGCAAGCATACCTTGGTTTTGCACTTCACTTTTGGTGCCTCGTGCGGATAGATAGAGGAAACTTGGAATGAAAACAAAAATGTCCCACCTCTAAAACAACAAACGGAAAAGAACCCAGCAAAATTGACAATTGTCCCAATTACAGAAGAAAAATAAAAGTACAGAATAAACAACCTCCCAACACAACCCATGACACTGAAAATATACTTTTTGAATTCTTGCTGACAAGAGGTAGAAAACTCACGAATAGTATCCTTCATCAGGTTGAATTGAGACCTCAAATTTCATGAGGTCATCCTTGCCATTAGGGAAGGATATGATACATGATTTTGGCAGATTCAGCTCACTTATATCTGCAGAATATGAAATGGAAATAATGAAACATCATTCAAGCATGTTAATCTAAGGAACCAAAAAATTCGTATAAGAATGACAATTCTGAAAGACAGAAAGAACACAGAAAGAAAAAAACTTTTAAGAAATTTCTGCCTCCGAAACAGTTCTAAAGTTTGGGTCAAAACAGCTGGTAGTAATTTCAATCCACAATGAAAAAATTGCAGAAAATATCACTAATAAGTGAATATTAGTATTATAAATTGCAGGCAGCTCTGGCTTATATAAATATGTGGTGCCATAATGAAGCAGAACACAAGAAATATAATTGCAAGAGTTCTGCTATTTAACACAGTACATTTCAGAACACGGCACACACAGCTTGTTATAGATACCTCTATATAATTTGTTATTTTTATTGAGAAAATAAAAATAGTAAAAGTTAATTATGTTATTGGACTACGTAGCAGCATTGGCATACACGACTGTATTAATGTGTTTTCCAAACTGTAATTAAAGTCATTTGCAATCAGTTTGGTGATTACAGCAGTAATTTCCAGTCATAAGGGTTTCACAAAGCTTTTGTTGAGTGTCAGCCACCACTACAGAAAATGAAAGGTCAATAAATACATGATATGACCTTCCAAAGCATAAAAACCATTCAAAGATTTGAGAAATTTTTAGTGTTGGCATTGCATAAAGAAAGGCAATTTATATAACAAATAATAGGAATGGTGCAACCTCGATCTTCTTTGATTAAACTGTTTTCAAGTTGCAACATGTTTAAAGTGGCCAAAAGCTCATATTTAAGGTATAAAACAACCTCATTCAAGTGTACATAGGGTAGGCCTGCATTTGGATTCATTTTGATGTGTAAATAGTTTTATGAGAAATTTAAGAATGGAGTGGCCGATTGGCCAAATGGAGGATCAATCCGCCATGCTGGATTGATTACCTTCAATCCATGCATCGAACTGACCTCGCTGCCCATTTTTTAAAGCAAAAAACTGCTTTTTTGCTTGCAATCTCAATTTCCTTATTCGCAATTTTTGTGCAAAATTTGGTTACATCTTCCATTATTCGCATGCCACATCAGAGTAGCCATATTTGCTATTACTTTTAGGACCATAATAATTATGTTTATGCCTTATGGTATTCAATTTTCATATAAAGAGGTCATTATTCTCATTGTGCCTCTTCACCACACTTTTCATTCATATAGTTGCATATTACTCCCTCATTCTTGCATGAATTTTACCGTTGTTTCATAGTTTCATGATCATACAACTTCCATTTGTTTAGGTTTTTGTTATTGTTTACATCAATTAATTATGTGTGTTGTTATTCATGGTTTATTGAGACTCATGTCAAGTAGTTAGAAGCTATCTTTAATTGATCTTGTGCTCAATTCTCATTCTAAATTCTACCTATGGCTTGATAATAATTCATATTGATCTTTGAAGCTTTAGGTTAGGATTGTTTGATTTAGAACCTACCTTAGGACACACGTTACACAATGCTTTTATGCTAACCCTCTTTTTAGATGAAATAAGTGAACGGGTGCGATGCCTTGTGGGATGCAAGAATGCCGAAGCATTTTCCAAATCAAACATTGATCTTGGGTTCATCGTGAAGAGGGAGTAAGGACTTATAAGTAGAGTACATTGGAGCACTATAAGAATAGTTTAAGAAACATTAATTTTTCATAGTCAAGTGATTATATGGTATTTTTACCCGTATTTTTTGCTTTTAAGTCGTGATTACGTACATTGTTTACATGTAAAAACATGTGTCAACTCTATACTTCCTTGCATTTAATTTATTTACCCTTGCATGCTTTTTTGATTGTGCAAATTTTTAATGGGCTGAGTATGCAAAAGATAACCTATTCAACCTCTTCTAGATTATTTGGGTCTGTAACTTAAACTTTCAAAAATAATAACTTACAAATGGTGAATTATTTACCAAACTCAGGTATAGTTTGCAAGCAGATCTAGGCACTTTTCTATAATTAGTTTATGGCATTTCTATATCACAATTAAAAACCAGGTAACTATTTCCATGCCTTGAAATTTTACTTCAACTATTCAACAAGCTGAAAGAACTCTTCAATCTAGTAAGCTAACCGGCATATCCTACTATTTCAAAGCAGTTATGGCTTGGTCTTGAACACTTTCTTCTGCATCTTGTCACTCCTATCTCATAATATTATGTTCTTAAGGGAAGCACACCTAACAGAAAAATAGATACTTTACCACAAAAAATAGGTTTCTCACATATGAAACTCTAGGACGCTACTATTAGAATTTCAGAAAAATAAAATAAATTGTTTTAGGGATAGAAAAATATAAAAGAAACTAAATTTCTATCAGATAAAAGGGGGACACCTTTATGAAGACGCAGCTCCCCAGCAGTTTGCTTTTTAATGGGTGCCCCTCCATTGGCATTTTCAGCTTGTTCTCTCTGCTTCTCCTTCACTTTAAATAGCCTAATCATGTCCCCTGCAAAGGAAACCCACGCGATCATATGTACTGGCATTGTTGAAAGCAACAGAGTCTAAAAGAGCACATACGAGGCACGGAAAAACAGCAAAGCTGTGCTAACATATGAGCAGTGTGATAGAATTTTTTTTGCAATCCCTACAAATATCTCCATGTAAATCATTCAAGGAACCTCCCAGTCTATCACAAAAGTATTTTGACATCATGTTCGATAAGGTAGACTCAAAGTAAACAATAAACCTAGTTTAGCGATGAATAAGATAAATTATTTCATGTAAGAAAATTCCAGCTCCCATTAATTGACTAAACGGAAACCAAGTTCATCCAATGAATCATTCTTCAAGATAGAATCGTTAAATAAAGCCACATTCAAATCAAAACTATGTCATCGTGCTCAAGAGAGGGAAAGGTTATTGAACAAATGATAGGAATCGGAAGAAATAATATTTAATTGGTACCAAAAAGACAAACCAGACCAGAAAAGAAATCCGATCATGTCACATGATCAGTTAGAACAAAGAAAAAGTAATTTCAACTCAATAATCCTTCCTCCCTTATGTTAAAGTCTCAAGCAAACCTTAGCAGCTGAAGATTTTTCTACAGATCACATATGATCTATTACACAATAAAGGTAAATGATATGGTATTTATAAACAGAACCAAACCTTTTAGAAGAAATCTGGGCGCCTTGAGAAGCAAAAGCTTAAAAGGGTTTCGACTGGAGAGAGACGAGTGAAAAAGGAGCACAGATTTAGAAAGAAACGACCGACGTTTTATTGGGATAGAAGGGGCATTTGTCTTAAATGTACCTTTTAGAGGAACAAACTGCACTTTTGTACCCTAGTGTGTTTTTTTTTCCAAATCAGACCCCTAACCGGCTGAGTAACCGGTCTTCTAGTTTGTATTTAAAGCCAACATTGAGTCTCCTAGCTTCAGATACAGAGATACTGAGCATTGTTTAGCTTTGCCTACATTCACTCCCTATCCAACGCAGCCACTCATCCAGACCGTCGTCCACCACCACCTACCCTCCTCGGCGATCGCACCGGCCTCTTCTGTTACATGTAAGCCACTCAGTGTGTGATTTATTAGCTGGTTATTCAATGATTTCTTCTTTGTTAGGTTTCATGGTTTTTTAGTAATAGTCTTCAATATTTCTCTGGTTTGGTTGGCTTTTAGTAATAGTTAATCTATGTAACTGGGTTCTGTTGTATCACAAATTCTTGAGCTGCCCTTGAATTAAATCTATTGGCAGCTGGGTTGGATCATAATACTCGCTGAGGAATTGGAATTCAAATGGCAACAACAGCATGTTTTATTATTGTCAGTAGGAATGATATACCCATCTATGAGGCCGAAGTGGGTTCTACTGCTAAAGTATGGATTTTTTCCTTTTTCCTTTTGACTTGTTTTTCGTTCTCATTGTTTCTGAACTTTGCATTTACACCTTTTAATTTCGTTACCCTTTTGTCAGAGAGAAGGTGCTGCTCAGATGCATCAGTTCATACTTCATGCTGCTTTGGATATAGTTCAGAATCTTGCATGGACAACAAGTGCTATGACAGAGAGAAGATCCTGTCGTATGTTCCTTATTTTCTTCTGATATTCCCCCATGTAAATTTGTTTTCGTTTAAAGAATTCTTAAGTTGTTCCATCATTTCATTCTGTGGTTGGCATGTTAATTGGACTTTCCCTTAGCCTTTCATGATATTTGCCGTGCATTTGAGATGTTCTTTCTTGCTGGTAGACACCATCTAGCATGTTTTCTTATTAGGTTGATGTTTACTTAAGGTAGTACCGTAGCAGTATATGACTTGAATTTACAAATTTTGTAAAATTGGTTTTGTTAATTATCACTATGATTGGAATTTCAGAGGTAAAATCTTTCTTTGTAATTTGTTTATTATCACTATTTGAAGGCTTAGTATTAAGTCAGTTGTATTTTCTTTTCTTCTGTCTTTCCTTCCCCAAATTAAAATTTGTTTGTCATCTTTCTTGCAAAGTCTACTTATCTTTCTTGTTATGATCTGTTGAGATTTGAGTCTGGTTGACCAATTAAATATTTTGATTCCATGATCTGTTTGCATTTATTCATTTCTTTTCAGAAGAAAGTGAGCTTAAGACAATTGAGGAGAACCAAAAACCAGAGGTTTGAGTCTGTGCTGCATTCACAATACACATAATTACTAATTTTGTTGTTTTATTTGTAAATTTGATGTTTGCCAATATTATGACATGAGAACTTCTATTGACAGCAAGCGTCTGAACAAGACAAGCCATCAAATCCTTTTTTGTCTCTTCTGAATGGTTTTGGCATATTATCTACTGCTGTGCTTGGTGCCTTGTATGCATTGGCTCAGAAAGAAAAGAAAAAAAACAGCTGCTAATGCAACAATAGAATCTGTAAGTCTCTAATGACAATTGGAACATGTTTCAAAACGAAAACAAAAATAAATGAATGTTAAAATTAAAATAAAAAAAATCCTGTAATTTTAACTTTATGATGTGATCAAATGTTTTGCAGGTGCACAATCTTGGTGGTTAGCCATGGTGATCCCCTGCAAATCCTGCAGACAATAGTCAATGCAGCTAAGGAGGATTCAAGATTCAGTTGTAATGACTTGGAAACAATAATTCAAGCAGTTATAACATTTTTCATCTTGTTAAAGTGATATTTATCACATTATGATAAACAAAGATAATGTAATTAATTGCAATATTTGTAATAAAAAAAAAGTTTGCCAATATGGCAACTGAGCATAAATTAGAAAATTTAAGTAAATTTTAAGTCGAATTATAGTTAAAATAAGTCGATATTCATGTAAGTTAACAATTGAGTCATAATATAGGAGCAAAATAAGAATACCAAATAAATTTTACAAAATCATCAACCTTGACATGGTTATGTGTAGAGTTAAACTCATTTAAATTGACAAACTTAGCAATTAGGAAATTTAAGTCGAACTATGGTCGAAATAAGTCGATATTCATGTAAGTTAACAATTGAGTCATAATATAGGGGCAAAATAAGAATACCAAACAATCGACTTATTTTTACCATAGTTCGACTTAAATTCACCCTAAATTACTTGAATGCTAAGTTGTTATTTTAAATGCGTTTAAATATAGACGCTTGCATTTCAACGGTGACGATTTCAGATAAAATGTTTGTTATTTTGATAGTACCCATAAATTACAAATATAATGTTAAATTGCATGCATATCGACTTATTTCTACCATAGTTCGACCTAAATTACTTGAATGCTAAATTGCTATTTTAAATGCGTTTAATTCCACACACAATCATGTCAAGGTTGATGATATTGTAAAATTTGTTTGGTATTCTTATTTTGCCCCTATATTATGACTCAATTATTAACTTACATGAATATCGACTTATTTCGACCATAGTTCGACTTAAAATCGACCTAAATTACTTGAATGCTAAATTGCTATTTTAAATGCGTTTAATTCCACACACAACCATGTCAAGGTTGATGATATTGTAAAATTTGTTTGGTATTCTTATTTTGCCCATATATTATGACTCAATTGTTAACTTACATGAATATCGACTTATTTCGAACATAATTCGACTTAAAATCGACCTAAATTACTTAAATGCTAAATTGCTATTTTAAATGCGTTTAACTCCACACACAACCATGTCAAGGTTGATGATATTGTAAAATTTGATTGGTATTCTTATTTTGACCTTATATTATGACTCAATTGTTAACTTATATGAATATCGACTTATTTCGACCATAGTTCGACTTAAAATCGACCTAAATTACTTGAATGCTAAATTGCTATTTTAAATGCGTTTAACTCCACACACAACCATGTCAAGGTTGATGATATTGTAAAATTTGTTTGGTATTCTTATTTTGACCTTATATTATGACTCAATTGTTAACTTACATGAATATCGACTTATTTCGACCATAGTTCGACTTAAAATCATCCTAAATTACTTGAATGCTAAATTGCTATTTTAAATGCGTTTAATTCCATACACAACCATGTCAAGGTTGATGATATTGTAAAATTTGTTTAGTATTCTTATTTTGCCCCTATATTATGACTCAATTGTTAACTTACATGAATATCAACTTATTTCGACCATAGTTCGACTTAAAATCGACCTAAATTACTTGAATGCTAAATTGTTATTTTAAATGCGTTTAACTCCACACACAACCATGTCAAGGTTGATGATATTGTAAAATTTGTTTGGTATTCTTATTTTGCCCCTATATTATGACTCAATTGTTAACTTACATGAATATCGACTTATTTCGACCATAGTTCGACTTAAAATCGACCTAAATTACTTGAATGCTAAATTGCTATTTTAAATGCGTTTAACTCCACACACAACCATGTCAAGGTTGATGATATTGTAAAATTTGTTTGGTATTCTTATTTTGCCCCTATATTATGACTCAATTGTTAACTTACATGAATATCGACTTATTTCGACCATAGTTCGACTTAAAATCGACCTAAATTACTTGAATGCTAAATTGCTATTTTAAATGCGTTTAATTCCACACACAACCATGTCAAGGTTGATGATATTGTAAAATTTGTTTGGTATTCTTATTTTGCCCATATATTATGACTCAATTGTTAACTTACATGAATATCGACTTATTTCGACCATAATTCGACTTAAAATCGACCTAAATTACTTGAATGCTAAATTTTTATTTTAAATGCGTTTAACTCCACACACAACCATGTCAAGGTTGATGATATTGTAAAATTTGTTTGGTATTCTTATTTTGCCCCTATATTATGACTCAATTGTTAACTTACATGAATATCGACTTATTTCGACCATAGTTCGACTTAAAATCGACCTAAATTACTTGAATGCTAAATTGCTATTTTAAATGCGTTTAACTCCACACACAACCATGTCAAGGTTGATGATATTGTAAAATTTGTTTGGTATTCTTATTTTGACCTTATATTATGACTCAATTGTTAACTTACATGAATATCGACTTATTTCGACCATAGTTCGACTTAAAATCATCCTAAATTACTTGAATGCTAAATTGCTATTTTAAATGCGTTTAATTCCATACACAACCATGTCAAGGTTGATGATATTGTAAAATTTGTTTAGTATTCTTATTTTGCCCCTATATTATGACTCAATTGTTAACTTACATGAATATCAACTTATTTCGACCATAGTTCGACTTAAAATCGACCTAAATTACTTGAATGCTAAATTGTTATTTTAAATGCGTTTAACTCCACACACAACCATGTCAAGGTTGATGATATTGTAAAATTTGTTTGGTATTCTTATTTTGCCCCTATATTATGACTCAATTGTTAACTTACATGAATATCGACTTATTTCGACCATAGTTCGACTTAAAATCGACCTAAATTACTTGAATGCTAAATTGCTATTTTAAATGCGTTTAAATGTAGATGCTTGTATTTCAACGGTGACATTTTAGATAAAATGTTTGTTAAGGTTGACTTACATGAATATCGACCATAATTCGACTTAAAATCGACTTAAATTTCCTAATTGTTAAGTTTGTTAATTTAGAAAGTACAGTTTAGCAGAAGTTCGGAAGATGATGCTGCATAGGAGACAAGGTAGTATTAGGAATAGGCTAGGCAATTTTGATAACCAACTATTCAGTGTTCTTCTGATGGTGTAAATGTAATAAGAGAGGCATGAAACTCCTGTTCATAGAATAATCTGAGCCATGGAATAAATTATGCAGCATACACTTTGACTACAAGCACAAAGTACTCTATCAATTATCACAATATTACAAGAATAAATTGAATCAACACTCGTATCATACAAAAACCAAAATCTCTTAAGCAGAATTATCCTTGTTTGGCAAGATTGATGCTTTTTGGTACCCATGTTTCTCAATTTCTTTTCCTAGAAAATCCCAAGTTGTGTCTGTTACATGGTTAGGAATGCAACCTGAATCCAACATCATCTTTAAGAATTTATAGGCATCCTCCAGCCGACCAGCCTTGTTATGAACTTCTATAAGGGTATTAAAAGTAACCACATCGGGATTAATACCACTAGTCTTCATTTGCTCGAAGAGCTTGTTCACTTCATCAATCCTGTCAGCTTCCCTAGTACACTAATCAATGTGTTGTACATAACTATGTCAAGGTAGCCACCAACTTTAATTAGGTTATCCAATATGGAGCTGGCAAGATCTGCTCTTCCCATCTTCTCCAGCCCTTGAATTATCATATTGTATGTTGTTGTATCTGCTGGGTATAGCCTCTGTCCCATTTCATTTAGGATACCCCATGCCTCCATTTCAACCTTAAATTTAAGAATTACCATCCCTAATGCATTTCATGAGCCTATCAGTCCAGTCCCACCGACCTTGTTTATACATCCCACCAAGATTGTGCACCTGCAAAACGATGGTGGTTATCACTCTACATTAACTTGCTTTTGTTTCGCCAGGAAAATCAAGCAAACTAACTCAGTTTCGGAACTTGAAACTTGATATATTGTTAATTTGTTACATAACATATTGAAACCAGTTCACCGGGTCTTACTAAAGTCTCACTAAAATTGCAACCTTAGCAAATGATAGGTAAGTTAAAGTCCAGTCCGTCCTAAAAGTTATAAGTAACAATTGAACGTATTAATTATTCTCAATAATAATCTATTTGTGATACACATTTGAAGCATGCATAAGAAGCGTAACTGAAAGTAGAGTAGCAGTCAATTTCCTTCCCTTTCAACAGGTTTGAAGCTGATTTTCAAAGCACAAAGAGCAAAGACTAAATGAACTAATTAAAACATTAAAAGCACTTCTACAGTATAAGAAAACAAGCTCTGCAAAATAGACCATAATAGCAAGAGAAAAAATAGACCACGGTAACCAGCTTAACAACCGATCTCCCAGTATTTCGCTTCTTAGTCTTTGATACCTTCAATTCAAAACGCATTAAAACGAACAAGAAATTAAATCAACAAAAGTGGGGAAAAAAAAAACCCTTCTCAGGTCAGGTACTCGTTAAAAAGAAAAATTAAAACTTAATTCCATTTTCATTGATTCATGACAAATGAAGGAGCAGAAAACAAGTAAAAAAAAAATCCATAGAATTTTGTTCCCCTTTCCCTCTCCATTTCATATGACATGCATGAAAATAAATCATAACCAAGCTTAGCAAAGACGATAAAAAAAAAAATCAGCGAAATTTCAAAACCAGCAAAGAGCTTTTAGGGTACAAACCATCCATGGATATCCATGGTCGAAACAAATGGAGCTGAAGGTTGCAGAACTCATTGCTTGTTGTAAATGCCTCGAAGCGACAACACTGTGAGAATTCATTGCTTGTTGGGCGGCCAAACGCAGTTCTTCCCCAGTTCTTTCTTCCTTTGCTCCTTATTTGAAGACAAATGCCCATTTTTTTGGGTACCGGCTATTAAAGGTTAAAACTAAGTGAACAGCCTCATTTTGCAAGAATTTCACATACGGGTTTAAAAGTGAAATTTACCACCTCTAAAGGCCTATTTAAGACAAATGCCCATAGATTACGGTGACGAAAGGGCAAAAACCTTAAAAGGTCTGTTTCTAAGTGAAAAAGTTCACTTAGGGACCATTAGCCATTACAAAAGAAACAAAAGACTTGTAAGACTTTACAACACAATACAAAAAGTTTAAAAAATTACAATGTCAGAGATAACAGAAACAATAGAAAATCAGGAAATATTAGAAGTACAAGCACAGGACATATCAGGATGCTTTTCACAGGAAATGATATTCAGCAAAAAGAAATTTGAAGAAATCCAAAAATCTAAGTTAAATCTTAAAGAAAATGATGGATTTAGAGAAGAATCTTTTTCCACAATTAGAAAATTATTTCCAAGAAAAGATATAGTATACTATGGAATAAGCAATAAAGAAATGAGTATAACTATAAAAGATGCAAAAGGAAGGTTTAATATACCATTAATTAATAAAGAGACAATTATAGAAAAATTATCAAAGATTCCAGAAAAAGATAGAGAAAAAATTGGATACATCCATTTAGGAGGAATACAAATTTTAATAAAAGCACATTTTAGAGAAGGAATAGATACACCAATCAAGTTAGCCTTATTGGATAATAGGATAACAAATAGGAAAGATGCTTTGCTAGGAATGATAAATGGAAATCTAGGATATCAGAAATTAAAATTCACAGCTTACCCGAGGTTTGCTGTTAATATTCAGGACAAAAATTTGAATCAAGTACTCAGTTTAGCTTATGATTTTAAAAGAGGAAATTTAATGAAAGAAGGAAATCACCCATTTTCAATACACTATTTGGTAGGATATTCTCTAACAAATAGTCATAACAGCTCAATATATGGACAACATGAATACATTGAAATAGATAAAACTTTTAAAGATATAGGACAAATAATAAAGAATCCAGAAAAACTATCAGAATATGAAGTACCAGATGAATGGAACTTAGATATTAAAGAAAAACCACTAATAACATCAAGAAGAAGCAATGTACAAAGAATAACATTCGTAGATACACAACCAAAAGTTACAAATAGAGAAATAGAGGAGTTGAAAGAAGAAATAGAAGAAATGAAAGAATTGGTTTATACAATGAAATAATGTTAAAAGAAAAATTATTAAGGATACAATTAGAAGCTAATAATAGTTTAACAAGCATAAATAAAAATCAAATATCTATAATGGAAGCCTTAATTCATATAGCAGAACAGATAGACAGTACAGAGAAAGAAATTATAGAAATAAAAAAGAATATTAATAACTCAGAAAATAGATTAAAAATTGATCCATTAAAAGGATTAAAAGAAGAACCCCTAAGAAGATCTGATGCATTAATTCCTATAAATGAAAAAAGAAAAACAGAAGAATCTAAACAAATAATAACAATCTAATGGATCTAACAGAATATAGGAAAAGTTTAGAAGAACAATTTATGAATCCTGAAAATAAGGATATAGAAAAATTAATCAGTCTATTAACATTAATAGATGAAGAATTAGGAAAACATTATGAACAAAAGTCTTACATAAATAAAGAAGAAGATGATATGACAATAATAAGTGAAAGTGAATCTGAAGAAGACACAACCCAAAGAATTAATATGGAACCAGTACTAATACCCAGAACAAACCCTGAAAGATCAATTCCAGAAAGAGGAGAAACATCTGATCCACATAGAGAAGATAGATATAGGCCAGAAGAACCTGGTCCAACATATAGGAGAAGACAACCACCTAAAATGGAAGAAGGATTACATTGGGGTACTAGAGGAAGTATTCCATTAGAATATAGACCACATGAAAACTATAAAACAGATATTTTAGACCTAGATTGTATAAGAGACAGAAAGAAAGCCTTAGATGAATGGGCTAGTGAAATGAGCGTAATTATACAAACATCATCAACTACAAGTACAAACCCTTCAGTCTGTAAGGTTTTAATAGCACACAAAATGACAGGAAATGTAAAGGTATGGTTTTCAAACCTAACTGATCAACAACATTTAGGAATGACAGGAAATTCTACGACAGGAAGAGATTATTTAGACAAAGTGGTAAATAAAATATATAAAGAATTTATAGGAGAAGATAAAGGAAGGAATATAACAGAATCTAGTGAAAATGAAATAAATGAAGCCAAATGGCATTTAACAAACATGAAAATATGTAATATGTGTTATATAGACTCTTTTATATGCGAATATGAAATGTACTATCATAAACTTCCACCATCTATGCAAGAAACCTATAAAGAAATGTTTTACCAAAAATTACCAGGAACACTACACAAAACTATGACAAAAGAATGGAACAATAGGAATACACAAACTATACCTGATACCCTAGGAGGTAGGATAAGAGGACTTAAGACCTGGATAATAATAAAATGTCAAGAAAGAAAAGAATTTAAACAAATAAGAAGAAATGATAAAATTTGTTGTGATTCAAAAGATTTTAAACTTCCAGGAAAATATGGATGCAATATAAAACCATATAATAAACACCATAAATATAAAAAATATAAGAAATTCAGAAAAATTAAAAGATTTAAGTTTAGAAAACAAGACTTTCAAAGATATAAAAGAAGATACAATAGAGAACCTTATAGGAAAAGATATTTTAGAAGAAATAGATATAATTCAACACAAAAGAAAAATTATTGTCCATCAGGCAAAAAGAAATGCAGATGTTGGATTTGTAATGAGGAAGGACACTATGCAAATGAATGCCCAAGTAGGCTCCAAGATAGAAAGGAATTTAAAAAGGAATTTCCCCAGAAAGCAAAGATCTTAGAAGAAGCCTTTAAAATGGAATTAGAACTAATAGAGGAATCTGATATAGATGATACATGTAGTATTTATCTATTAGAGAAAACTGAGGAAGAAATAACAGATTCAGAAACATCTGACTCTGATTATGATTCTGAACAATGGATGGAATATTAAGTATAACAAACCCAAACAATACCTATATAAAAATAGGATTGAAATTCAAAGGATATAAAAACTACCATTTACATGCATATATAGACACAGGAGCTAGTATGTGTGTAGCTAGTAAAAATGTATTTCCAGAAGAACTTTGGAAACAATCCCCAAAAGAATTAATAGTAAGAATTGCAAATAATACCACAATAAATTTGAATAAAGTCTTAACAGACACAGATATAAGTATAGGAGGAGAAATCTTTCATATACCTACAATTTACCAACAGGAAACAGGAGTTGATATTTTACTAGGAAATAATTTTCTTAATTTGTATCAACCATTTACTCAATACCTAGATAAAATAAGTTTAACAACTTTGGACGGAGAAACAATTTATGTTTCAAAAATCAGAAAAGCTTTAGCAGTCTCATCACCAACATTTATGCAGCAACACAAAAAGCGAAAATGTGGTGAGGATAAAAAACATCAAAATCAAAAACCATATTTAGAGAACATTTCTTTAGACATAGAGATTAACCAAAACCCCTTTCTAAATGAAATCCAAGAAGATAAAGCTTTAACAGGAATAAGAAAATTGTTAAAGAATGTATGTTCTGAAAACCCTTTAGACCCAAACATAAATAGGTCTAATGAAATAGCAAAAATTGAATTAAAAGATCCCTCAAAAGTCATAAGAGTAAAACCAATGATTTATACTCCAGAAGATAGGGAGGAATTTGGAAAACAAATATAAGAACTTTTAGAATTAAAAGTAATTATCCCAAGTAATTCACCTCATTCTAGTCCAGCATTTTTGGTAGAAAAAGAAGCTGAAAAAAGAAGAGGAAAGAAAAGAATGGTAATAAATTTTAAATCTTTAAATAAAGAAACAATTGATGATGGATATTTTATACCAAAGAAAGAAGAGTTATTATCTCTCATAAAAGGAAAGAAATATTTTTCAAGTTTTGATTGCAAAAGTGGATTTTGGCAAATAAGACTTGATGAGGAAACACAAAAATTAACAGCATTCAGTTGCCCTCAAGGACAATTCCAATGGACAGTTGTTCCATTTGGACTTAAACAAGCACCAGGTATTTTCCAAAGACATATGGACAATATCTTCAAGAAGTATTATAATTTCTGTTGTGTTTATATAGATGACATACTAATATTTAGTAATGATTTACCAAAACATTATCTGGATATTATTAATGTCTTACAAGAATGCAGGAAAGCTGGAATTGTATTATCAGAAAAGAAAGCAGTTTTAGCTCAACAGAAAATAAAATATTTAGGGTTAGAAATAGAAGATGGAAAACATCATCTACAACCCCATATTTTAAACAATATACAAAACTTTCCTAGTATAATTAAGGACAATAATCAATTACAAAGATTTCTAGGATGTTTAACATATGCAGAAGCATACATAAACAAACTAGCAGAAATGAGAAAACCTTTACAAATAAAACTTAAAAAAGATCATGTCTGGCAATGGACTGATGAAAATACTAGATACATGGATAAGGTAAAAGCACAAATAAAAAATTTACTAACTTTATATCATCCAGGACCAGATGATAAAATGATAATAGAAACAGATGCTTCACATGAATATTGGGGAGCAGTGTTAAAAGCAAAAGTAGATGACAATAACGAATATCTTTGCAGGTATACTTCAGGCTCTTTTCAAGGACCAGAGTTAAACTATCATAGTAATGAAAAAGAATATTTAGCTGTAAAAAAGGCTATTAAAAAATTTGCAATTTATGTTATAAGTTCACGATTTATTGTCAGGACAGATAACAAAAATTTTGGACATTTTTTAAGAACTAACATTGCAGGTGACTATAAGCAAGGAAGGTTTATCAGATGGCAGCAATGGTTTAATTATTACAAATTTGATGTAGAACATTTACCAGGAATAAAAAATAGTTTAGCTGATGCTTTAACTAGAGAATTAGCACCACTAACTATTTTTATGATTACAGGAATGGACAAGATAGATCTAAAAATCAAAATAAAGGAAAAGGAGATAAAAATCCTTGAAGAACAACTTGAACTTTTAAGGCTTGAGAAAGCCCTTATGGAATCAGAAAACGAACCTAGCGGTTCAGAAAAGGACGAACCTAACAGTTCAAAAAAGCAAGAACCTAGTTCACAAAAGGACGAACCTAACAGTTCAAAAAAGCAAGAACCTAGTTCAAAAAAGCAAGAACTTGAAAGTTCAAAAACTTCTGACAAAGGAAAAGGAAAGCTCAACTGGGCAGATGAAGCAGAAAAATATGAACAAAGAAAGGTCTATGTTGTCTACAATGGACCAAACCCAGGAATTTATAACAATTGGGCAGATGCCAACAAAGCCATTATGGGAATCAGTGGAGTAACCCACAAGTCCTTCACCAATCGAGTTGAAACAGAAGGAAGCTATGCTAATTACAGGACACCTAAGCTTATCAACCCAGAAGGAATCATAAAAAACTATTCTACAGTACTCCAACAAACATCCCCTCTCAACAGAATGAGAAATTTAGGAAGAGTGGTCAGACCACCTGTAATATTCAGAAATACATCACCAGAAAGAAGTCCAGAAATTGAAGAAAGAGGACAGCACAGGAATCTCAGCAAAGTTCAATGGTTGAATTTGTATAATCTAGCTCGAAAGTCTACTTAAGAACACATAGAAGACATGAAGTTCTACACAGTAGAAAAAGAATATCCAGCTGGAAGCAAGTTCAACATTCTTGAAGGAGCTGACCCTATATTTGTGTACAAGGCATATCATGCAGGACTAATTGAAAATCTTTATCCAGGAATCAATTTAAATGAATTAAATTTCTTTCCTGAAAATTTCAAAAAAGCCATTAAGAATTTTAGAAAGAAAATTAGAGCAAGAGATAAACCTGTATATCTAAGATTTTTCAGTTCTTTAATGGATTGGAATGGTGAGGAATGTATTAGTCCTTATCATTTTGTCAAATTAGGTATTGCCAATACGAACAGGGAGGTACCCAAACCAAGAGCTTTGCCAGAAAAAGAGTTCAATACAGAAGAACTTTGTATTACAAGAGGACAAATGCTAGGACAGATTTACTATGAGATCAGAAAGATTGATAACTCTTCTGAAATCAAAGTAACCTATTCTACCAGCAAAGTACTCATCACTTCACACAACAGTATGTCCATTACTGAGGAAGATGGTGAAAAAGTCAGCAAGTTTGAAGCCAATTTCAATTCTAACAATCTTGAAGCTAGCCAAGAAACGAAGAAGGTATTTTGTTTCTATGCTAGGAAGGTCAGCAATGACCATAAATGTATTTACTGTATAAGAGATAGAGAAGATGAAATGTCATCACAAACGTCATCCAAAGTGTCGGCAGAAGACGACGAAGAACAGTAAAAGAAGCCAGAAAGTGTCGGTAGGAAAAGACAAAAGAAGCCAGTCGGTAGAAGAAGCCAAAATGGAGGACTCATAAACAGTAACAGCACAACTCACAAACAGTAGAAGTTGTCGAAAAAATTATTGTAAAAGAGATTCCTTCTTTATTATAAAAGGAACTCTTATCTCGACAACTCTAACAACTTACAGAACCTCTACAACTTTAAAACTCTCACAACCTTCAACCTTTCAAGAAACTCTTAATTGAGAAAAAATATCTCAACCTTATAGGACCTCTTCTAAAGATGTATTTAGAAGATATGTATGTTAGAATAATGAGCGGCTAAGCTTCCTTATTCAAGGTTCTTAGTTGGCTTTAAACTGTAATAATTATATACCTTGAATAAGATGGAGTGACTACACTCTTTCCATTTTCTTTGTAAGTAAAATTTTGTTTCCATAAATATGTACGGATGCAGGTGCTTCTCAAATAACCAGGTGGGTTGAGAATTGAAGCAAGCTGAGGCATATAACAGGAAACAAAAGAAGACGAACAGAGGACGGGAAGACTGTGGTGGACCCATTAAGTTCAGGTATGGTAATTATAGACAGTAGCCATTTAAGAATCTTGAATGATTAAATATTTGGTTATCTCTTCAAAATAAACATTTTTATAAAAGCATGGCTAGTATAGAATTGTTTGAAAGAAAATTCATGGAAAATCTAGAGGAATATTTTGATGGTGAATATTATGAAACTTGTTTAGAAAATTTTCAGAGATTTGATAATATTTTAGATTTTTATACTGATTATATTTCAAGTATTTTATATCTAATTGATCATCCTGTAGGACAGATTTTAAAAAATTATTTCAATGAATATTTTGTTCGTGTAACTGATTCAGAATTTGATAATCTAATTTTTGGATTTTATCTGTTTAAAGAACATATAGGAAGATAAAATGTCTAGAAAAAATATTGAAAAATTTGTAGAAAAATTGAAACTTATAGACTTAACAAGTTTACAGGAAATCCAGTATCTTAAAGAACAGCTTTTAGCTTCAGGAATTGAACAGAATAAAATACACGATGAAAATCATAATGAAGACTGTAATTGTCTGGAATATACCTATAAAATTGATTTGATACTTAAAATAATAAAATGTTTAGAAGAACTTCCACAAAATATATAAATAAATTAAGCAAGAAATTAATAGATAATAGATCTCCCTTAAATTATAAAAGTAACTGAAACTTCTAATTCAGCCTGCAATAATTGGTATCAGAGCCATTTTTCAAAAAGAAAGTTACAAATAAAATGCTTACTGAAATACAGATAAATAATTTGAAAGAATTAATAAATCTAATTACAAATACAAATAACAATAAAGAATTTAATAAAGATTTTATAGGATTATTTTTAGCTTGTATAGAAATAAAAATGAGTCATATAAGTTTATCTTTTAGGCAAACAGAAATATTAAAAGAAAAATTAAAATATTTAGAACAAATAAAAATAAAAGAAATCTTCATAAAAGAATATAAAGACTTTATGATATTTATTCTAAAAAATATAATTGAAAATATATGATAAAAAGCAAAAACAGGACAAATTTTGTTATAAAAGTCCTTATGTGCAGATTTTCCCTCTGTAAGGATCCTTTTAGACAAATGCCCGTGACGAAATAGATGTGGCTTTTTTATTTTAATTTTTATTTTTTTTAAATAACAACAAAAATAATATTATTTAAAATTTATAATAATAAAAATAATATGTCATGTTAAATAAAAAAGTGATTGTGAGATCTCTTATTAATAAAGAGCCAATTAAATTATGTCATGTAGATTCATGTATTATAAAAATTATTTTTTATAAATTTTTTAGGGTGGAGGTCTTAAAAGTCACTTTACTTATTGACAGAATCAAATCTTTCCTTTTTTGTAAATATCAATTATGGAAATCAATTATGGTGATGGAATAACCACTAAATTGTAAATATCAATTATTTCTTTATCTGTATTTATTTTCATACTTAGTCTAGCCTTTTTTATCTATTTAAATATGTGCTTATCATTGTATTATACATGACAATTGGAATAAAAATTATTTCCACTTCTTTGATTTCTTTTCATGGTATCAGAGTATAACTCCGATTCCTAACCCAAACTTTCATTGCTGATTCGTCTTTCCCTCCAACCTCCACTGTTTCAGATTTCTCGCTGATACTTGGACTGACGTCGGAGCTCTACCAAAAACTACTGAATTTGCTCAACCCGACACCCATCTCCTCCAATTTTGTCGGTAATGTCATCTCTTCCCCTTTTTCCTTCGACCACCACCACGATTGGGTCGTGGACAGTGGCGCTAGTGCCCACATGTGCCACGATTCCCATCATTTTTCAGCCCTCAAACCCCCACCTACTTCACTCTCGATAACATTGCCGAATGGCCATACCTTCTCTATTATAGGTATTAGTCAGTGTATATTATCCCCAACCCTTACCCTTTCTAATGTCTATTATATTCTTGACTTACATTTTAATCTCTTATCTGTCTCTCAACTTACCTCTAACATCAATTGCATTGTTTCTTTTCCTCTAAATTTTTTTGTTTTAGGACCTACAGTCAACAAGCTTGATTGGAGCGGGTGATTTATGCAATGGGCTTTATGTGTATCGGTCCGACAATGTTCTGGCTCTCTCCATACAAACCACTGCTAATAAAGACTTATGACATCGTCGCCTCGATCATCTTTCCCATTTTTTCATTCCTCAATTATTTAATAGTTCACATATTATTTCGAGTTGTAATGTTTGTGCTCGTTCTAAACACACACGTTTGCCTTTTTCTTCTAATGATAATAAAAGTTCTTTTACTTTCAATAGAATTTTTTGTGACATTTGGGGTGGCTATAACACTTCTTCCATTTGTGGTTCCCATTATTTTCTCACTATAGTTGATGATTTTTCCCGCACCACTTGGATCTATCTTATAAGTTATAAATTAGAGGCACACACAAATTTGCTCCATTTTTTTTTTTTTGCTCTTGTTCAAACTCAATTCAATACTATGGTAAAAAAAAATTCGCATTGATAATGAAAAAGAATTTCTTGAAACAAAATTGCAATCTTATCTTCAAACTCATGGCATTATTCATGAAGTACCTGCGTTGAAACTCCGCAACAAAATGGTGTTGCGGAGTGCAAATACAAGCACCTTCTAAATATTGCTCGCAGTCTTCAGTTCCAAGCACACTTACCTCTAAAATTTTGGGGAGAATGTGTACTCACTGCAGCATATCTCATTAACCGTACACCAAGTCGTATTCTTCACAATAAATCTCCTTTTGAACTTCTCTTCAATACTATTCCCAATTACAATCACCTTCATGTATTCGGTTGCCTATGCTACGCACAAACCCTTCACGCTCATCGAGATAAATTCTCTTCCCGTGCCTCTAAATGCCTATTTCTTCGCTACCCCAGTAACCACAAAGCATGTAAACTTTATAATCTCGACACACAAAATATCTTCTTTTCTCGAGATGTCACCTTTCATGAAGACATCTTTCCCTTTCAAGATCTTTCCCATCCCTTCATCCCCATTCTGCCCCTACCTGTTCCTGAACCTATTCTCGAACCAATCCTATCAACCCCATCCCCTCCTCCTCCTACTACCACAGACCCTCCTTCTCCTCCCTCTACTTCTCTTCGTTCTCGTTGCACTATTTCTCGCCCAACTTACCTCTAGGATTATATTTGTTCGACTTTACATGTAGGGCCCACGGCATCATCACTCACTACATCAAATGGATGTTTTAGTCGCTTTGTTTTTATAAAGGACACTTAGGTCACTCTCTCTATAAAAATATGATAGTTTAGTTACATTTGAATAGTAAAATATTATTTTATTGATAAAATTTTTTAAAATAATAATAAATATAATTTAATAGAGACAAATTTGTTATTTTATTTTAACAATTCAAAACTTAATTTGAACAATACAATATTTTATTTTTTATTTCTTTAGTTAATTTTGTTGTAAATTTTATATTTTATGAATTTTTTTTGTATTTTTTAGCACTTTTCTCTATTATATTTTTTTATGTGAATTGTAGACTTTACAATATAAAAAATAAGAGCTACATAAGTCAAAAAAATTATAAGATTAGTGGTATTGAAACCACATAAATAAATTATTTTTATTTCCCCATCATCAGATATCACAGAGATGAAACAATCGCTATTGTAAGTTAAAAATTTAAGCCAATTTAAACTAATTAATCTATATTTAATTTAAATTGAGGCTTATATTTACCGGCTTTAATTAGTTTAAATTGGACTACCCCCGAAATAAAATACACAAAACAATGCTTATAAATAATATATTTCAATTCAATAAAAAAAAAAAAACAAGAAATATATATATATATATATATATATATATATATATTTCAAAACATTTAATCATCTCGTTGTTATGAAGCGGTTAGAATATTTAGTTATATATATATATACACATATATTTCAAAACATTTAATCATCTCGTTGTTATGAAGCGGTTAGAATATTTAGTTATATATATATATACACATATATTTCAAAACATTCAATCATCTCGTTGTTATGAAGCGGTTAGAATATTTAGATTACACCCAAGTTTGATTCCCAACAAGAAAATTGAATCGCATTTTTTTTTTAAATACATTTTTTAGATTGTAAAATAAATAAGTGTATCTTACGAAAAATAATTAAAGTAAAACTTTATTTACAAATAGCTATATTATTCGATTAAATCATACTTTATTTTATAGGATGAGATACCATTTTAATTCTTTTATTTATAGTTTTAGAATTGATTAATCTTTTTGCTTATAAAATATATTATTTAATTATTTTAGTTATAAAAAATGGGTTATAAATAACAAACGTTACTATAACACTATTATTTTATTATTTTAAACAATTTTTGGGTTCATTAAAAAGTTTTGGTCATTTAATGTGTTATTCTTCAATTTTTGTTGAAGTTCCATTGTTCCTTGCTGTAGTTATTTTGCTTTTATTATTATTATTATTATTATTATTTTTTTTTTTTATTTTTTTTTTTTAGAGAAGACAATGGATGAGTAGAAGGAATGTCCACTATGGGTGAGTTTTTTTTTTTTTTTTCTTTTAACCGGTTTGAATATAATCTCAGTATATAGTTTCATTTTTAACATCTTTTTGAAAAAAAAAATATGTTTATTTTTTTATTACGTTAATGAACATATATTTTTTTATTATCAGTAAAGAATGAATATATATTTTTTTTATTAAAAAAATTTAAAAATAAAATTATTAAATAATTGATATAAAAAGTTAAAATTTGATTTCGGAAACTTGATTCAAGGATGTGGGAAAACTCGATTTGCGGCTATAGGTTTAAGACTTAAGAGTGGCGATTCACGTGTAGAGATAATGTACGAATGTGATGTCTTCGTTTGAGTGGAGAGAGGGAGAAAGTGTTAGCTGTTTTTTTTTTTTTTAATTAAATCTAAATTTTAACTTTCAATCTTGAATTTTTTTTTTTTATGTGATTAGCCCAAACTACTAAATAATAGTAAACATTAAAGTTCGTTTTTAACTGGTATCTTTATTTCAATTAAAAAGATTAAATAATATATTTTTAATAATTAAAATGATTAAATAATATTAGTTTAAAAGTGAATAAACTAAATAGCACTACTTAATCAAAGACTATATACTCTTTATTTATTTATTTGTTAACTGTGAAATGATGATGATGATGAGTCACAGCTTATGAAGATAGGGATCAGATTTCCATAATATCCCATTTCTATAGATTATCCTTACAAGTAGATACAGTCAACTCAGTCGTTGCCATTCTCGTAACTTCTTCTTTCATATTTATATGTTTTATTCTTTGTCTGTTTCATGAAAGATTACAACATTATCAGCATAATTCCTGTACAGAAACATACATGATAGAACTAATTTAACTAATATTAGTATTACGTCGGATACAAAATAACTAATACTTAATATTATTATATTAGTTCTACGCAACAATATGAAACATAATTTAACCTATTAAATATTGAGTCAACAGATAAATTCAATTGTTAGACAAAAGATTTACTAGATAATTAATTTTCAAATATCTCTTAAATATCTAGAGAGATAAACACAAACACAACACGTCTATATTTTCTTTATGTTCACTTCTTTTTCTTACAATCATGGAGTAAGGCTTCGGTCGCATCTTTCATTGATATTATCCGAACTGACTTAAATATTAGAGAGCTAAAAGCCATCATACTTGAGTTAGTTCAAGATCCTAATATATTTTCTTTACAAATTTTTACAGGACAACGACAAAAAAAAATACACCCTATTCTAATAATCACAAAAAATGGCATCTAATTAAGTTTAATTTTTTTCTATTCCCTATTCACGGGCTCATCCGTCAATGAAGGTGAATCCAAATTGTGTCTAGCTAAAAAAAAATGTTAAATAAACATTTACGAAATTATGTTAAAACAAATTTAATTTTTTTTTTTTTTGCAGGAATTGGATTTACCTTAGTGAGTATATATATATATATATATATATATAAAATATGTTACGATAACAACTAATATGACTGATCTTATTTAATGCAATTTAGTAAGGATGTGTATATAGGAGTTAGTTTAAGTTTATATTAAAATCAAACCTAACCAATATATTTTTTCTTGAAAAATAAAAACTAACTCAAACCAATAAATTTATAAAACTAATTTTTTTTGGGTTAGTTTTGGGTTAAGTCAAGTAGTTTTAGAAAAAAAATTTCCACTTTCTTGCTAACAGGTTTTGTTTATGAATTTTTTTTTTTTTTTTTTTATAACTCTTGCATCGTAGTTTCTAATAATTCTATTGTTAATTTGAATATAATACCAAAATTTTAAGATTTTATTTCAATTACTTACCTATTATATTTAAATTTAGGTAACTAAAATTTGAAGTTTCAAAATTAGAATAGTTCTAAATATCCTAGAAAATAAAGGAGATGGACAAATATTACTAATAATTCATTATTTATATTAGTTATAAAGTGCAAGAAACAATTGAAAGCATGACAAACAGAAAATAGGGAATAGTAATGACTTATGAGGCAAAATTTACTAATTTTCATATACAAACTATTCATTATTTTGTTTATGACATGCAAATTAATTTCTTAATTATATAAAATATGTTGTATTTATAATAGATAAATAGCATAGAAAAATAAGAAAAATTAAAAAGATAATTCTATAATATAAAAATATAAATAAAAAAATAATAAATAATAATCGGTTTGGTTCAATTTTTATAAGATTTTAAGAAATGATAACCGATTTAACCCTATATAAATTAGTTCCATAAAACTAAAAAACCAAGACCGAAAATGTTGGTGGGTTTTGTTCAGATAGTTTGGGTTGAGTTGGTAAATTTTGATATAGTTATGTGTATTCAATTATAGTTATCACTAATATTGTTTGAAATTCATCTCAAATTTAAAATATATAGACATTTTTTAAAGGAAAAATAGCATACTTCGGGTACTCATGTAATATTTAAAAAATAATTTTTCAACAACTTTTAACTATGTATTTTTGCATATAAGGTGCTTCGTAAATAAGTAAAATATCAATAATATCTTCAAAATATATATTTTTAGTTCAAATAGCCCCCAACCTTTTAAAAATATAACAAATAACATCCCATTTTAACATAAGTTAAAGATAATGATTACTTAATAACTTAAAGATAACGGTTACTTTATAACATTTATAATATTTTTAAAATTGAAGCTATTTTTTATTTTAAATTAATATTAAAATTTTCTCTTATATTTTAATATAAATAATCAATCTTAGTAAGCTAATAAAATAAAAATGTTACATTTTTATGTTATTTTATTTTATGATAAAAAATAAAATTAATCTATTTGATTAAGCTTTATGTGTCTCTTATGATATGTTCATTTTACAGAATTATAATTACTAATTAGTTAGGAACAATAGTTATTGAAAATATAAAATTAGGAATATGAATAACATTTCTTATTCCTTTGTCCACTTGTAGTTATCACGAAATTAAAAAAAAAAAATGTATGAATGTATGTTACTTAGTTTTCCAAAATACCCTCCATATCTTACCAATTTTTTTTAGTAATTACAAAGTTTTTTTTTTTTTGGGGTAAATATATATTAAAATTATATTCTTTTGAGATAAAAGTATAAAAATATAGTTGACAATTTTCCTAACAGCTTAAATTTTTAAAAAAATTGATAACTAACAACTTCTAACATAATATTAAAATCATATTCCTTTGATTTGAGAGAATTAATAATTCTTCTTCTTCTACTTCTTTTTCTTCAGTGAAGTATAGATATTCCTTATTTAAAGAGAATATGTATTCCAAAAGAATTGTAATTCTTGACCTTAAAAGTTCAAACAAACAAAGGAACAGGAATACTTAATCTATTCTTGAGTCTATTCCAATATACTCTTAATTCATTATATTTTAATTAGTATCATTTAATCATTTTGATTATTAAATATATTAATTAAGGATAAATTATAATATTTTATATTATTTAATAATTTTTTTAGTCACTTGGCAAAAATGAGAGAGGATTAGCAAATTATTTATCTACTTTTTTAAAATATAAAAATTTTGGGAAGGAAATATGTGAAAGGTTAAACTATCCCCCTCATAAATCCCACCAACTATTGTACAAAATATTAAAATAATCTTGCTACAGTGATACTTGTCTATTTATGACTCCTTTTTCATAATTAAAATGACTAAATGAAATACCTTTTACAAGCCAAAAGACCAATCAACCTAAAACCTATAAGCAAAATAGCTAAAACGGCACAACACCCTTTATTCTAATGTATAAAGTGTAAAAATTATAAAAATAAATGAATGCACATAAAATTAAAGTATATACACGTGCTTATTAATTAAGAAAATAAAATTAAAATACATAGAATGAAGTGGTTACTTTTATTTTTTCATTTCCATAAAAATGGTTTGGGTTTCAATTTTATTTTAATTTAGTGACATATAACCCAAAGTGTTACGAGTAACATAATATTTTTAATTTAGTCGAAAGTCTAGCCCCAGGTGAACTCCAAGTACGAGGAGTTATGGACACCTCAAGTACTACAAACCTCTTGCACATACCGAAAAATAGATACAAGCTATAAACACAAATAGAAAGAAGCAAACTAAAACAATGCATACAGTAGTCAAGCATACAATAAGAGAGAAAGAAACAACTAGATAGTTAACTGCAAGAAATCAGTAAAGGAAAAAAAGTTTTTCAATCACAATCGAAATCTCCTATGTAAGAACATAGTCAATAAATACTCTGATACTAACACCCATGCGACTATCATAACATATAACGTGATAAATCTATATAAAAAATCATATCTTTGTGATAACAGTCTATAAATCAACAGTCTATAGTTTGATAAAAATATAAAAGCAAATACCTCTACCTATTGGGACATATGCCCTAAGTGGGTGTAAGCTACCTCCACAACAAGCTCTCCCCCATGATACAATTACCAATGGCTCATATGTGGTTACAACCTTGGGTATGAAAAATCTCCATGCACTGTGTACTTAGATAAAACTATGTATTGGTGTTTAATTAATTTTAGTTATCCCACTCAAAATAAGTTTTTCAAACTTACAATCAACGCATTAATAATACAAAATTACAATTAATGTATCAGTAATACAAAATTTAGAAAACCAAATTTCTCAAAAAAATTGTGATTTTTAATTGCAATAATTTTCCCACATTTTTCTACTTAAAGAAAACAAAAAAATGAAAAAGGTATTTATAAAATAACTTTTTAATTTCTACAACCCATGCTAACCACCTTAGCTAGGATTATAACAAACCTCAATGAAGATAATAGTTGCATTATCCTTACTGACCACTACAGTGAGCTCTCAATGAGAGCTTGGCAAGAACCTTAGCAAAGACGTAGTGAATTCTAAAACTAGTCATTTTAATTCAAAAAACATGTTGAATAGTTTTTTCAAAATTTTTGAAAACAACATCAAGCAACACACACAACTTAAATATGCAAACTACATACTCAAACTCCCAAAGTAGTGTGCGTACTATGCCAATATACAAAGTTTAATTTATGTGAATGTGTGATATATTAAACTTTCAGTAATTGATTTTATAAAGAAAAAGACAAAAATAAACTAAGTAAAATTACAAGCATTGTGTTTTGCTCACAAAAATACTAATATAATTCTATGGTGAAATTAATAATAAAATTAATAAATTAAACTAATTTAAAAAAAAAAATGAGACTAAGTTATAAGAAATAAATATTTATGTATTAATTGATTTAGAATAACTAACAAATATAAAATTTTATGATAAATTTTAAAATTATTATAAACATGTATTCTATTTCTCGAATGTTGTATGTAATTTTTTTTTAAAATATGTTAAATATATCAAAAATAATTTTTTTATAATTACAAGACATTGTCAAAAAATTAAAAATATTTATTAGTTATTTTAACTAATTAGTTAATTACTTTTTTTATTAATAAGTGTCAATAATAATGGAAAATGTTGGACAATGTACAAAAATATAGAAATTAAAAATAAATTAACGGTGAGATAGAGGGGGAAGAAATACATAGGAGAAAAGAAGTCAAAAATATTAGATTAATTTTTAAGACAATTTTTTAATTTAAATAAGGTTTTGAATTTTTATATATTTCTTTACTTAATTTATATTTATATTTTTAATCATACCAAAAATAGTAAATAAATAAATATTATTTTTACTTTGTTATTATTTTAATAGATATTTAAATAATTTAGCCAAAAAAAATGAAAAATTATGGAAGAGACGCATTAATGAGTAAAAAAGTTAATGATGTTACCGATGTGAATATTTTTGATAATATGTAATTAAAAATATTTTTCAAACCTTCACGACAAAAGTTTTGAATGAGACATGGAGTCAATATGAAAAGCACTTGTGATTTACTCCTCCAAGTTGCTTTACAATTTGCATCAATATGCTCAGAATATTTTATCTTTGCTCTCCTATTTGCTAATTCTTGACAAATTAAGAGCTCTTTAATTATTTACTTTTAATTTTCACAAATGCAACTTTTAAAAGTCGATAATAGACATTAGTGGCTAGTTAACATCATATGGTATTTAGTAAATTACAAACGCAAAACAACCACACACAAAAAAACAAAATTCAAATATAATAGGATCCAGATAAATATAATATGGTTAAAACAATACATCACAGCTAGCAATATGAAAAAATAAAATAAAATAATAACAGCATGTTGAACTTTATATTATTGTAATCAATGACGTCTTATACTAAACAAAGAATACTACTTGCTAAAGATAATTGATAAGAGAGATGTGATGTTTACTTAAAAACATCTGACCTAACTTTTTGGGCAATTGAATTACTTTTATTTGGGCAAATCTATGAAGATAATATACATCTATATACATCAAGCATAATCAATAATTCAAAAGGTAAATAATTAAATACTGGAAATTAGAAATAGGATTTGAACCTTTATAGAAGTCAAATTTTTTCCAATTGTTTCATTAATTAGTAAGAAAATAATAGTTGAAATATCAAATAATTTTATTAAAAATCTAATTTAATTTTTAAATTTACTAATTAAATAAATTAAAAATATTAATTATTTTAAAAGTATAATTTAATTCTATAATTTTTTGATTAAGTATAATAAAATATTATTTTTATAAAAGTGTCAAATAAATTAAAAAAAAAAAGTCATATTTAAATAGTTATTTTGAATTTTTTAAGATTTTTTTTAACACTTTTATAAAATTAATATATTTATTATACTTAACTTAAAATTTATTGAATTAAATTATACGTAATTTTATTTTATTTAATTTAAAAATTAAATTTTTAATAAAATTACGTTAATATTTTAGCACTATACCCTATCAGTATCTGTGAAAAAGGCCTTTATAGGGTAGGATAGAAAATTAGATTTAATTACCCAGATTAGACTCATTTTATGGGTTATTGGCTTTTTAACCGAAATAGCTAAACGGTAGAGTTTTGGCCATGAGAGTTTTACGATTTTGTCCCTAGGTTATTTACATCGTTTGCTATCTCCTCAGCTCGCATCTGGTAATCGATTCGCTAATAATGGTTGATTTTTATTTTTCTATTAATCGATTCACTAACGGAGACGAGGTTGAAGGTACGATATTTTTTAGTTTTCTTTCAGAAAATATTTAAGGAGCTCGTTGTTTGGAGACTCTGCTGCTCTCTGTTATTTTCTCGTTGCTCTCTGTTATTTTCTCGTTGCTCTCTGTTATTTTGTGTTAATTATTGGATTTTGAATTAATAGTTAGTGACTTTTAGGTTGAAGATGATATGATAATTGGTTGTTTGTGGGCTATAATTTCTCTGAAAAATGTGGATATTTATTTGCAATATCACTTGGATTTTATTCTCAAGCTTTTGACTATGTCTGCAATCACCCACTGGAAGAAGAAGAACAGCTTATGGAACTTGTACATTCACATTTTGTATGTACAGGTTACATACACATTTATTTTGTATGTAACCTGTACATTCACATTTTCTATGTACATGTCATGTGAATGTACAGGTTACATATAAATTTATTTTGTATGTAACCTGTACATTCACATGAAATGCATTGTATTATTTGTATGTTATTGTTGTGAATGTACAGGTTACATACAAAATGCAAATGTACAACTTACATAAAAAATACGAATGTACAGGTTACATAAATGTGTATATAAATATAAGTTGTACATAAATGTGTATGTAAATATAAGTTGTACATACAAAAATATAAGATATACATACAATAAAAATAAATGAAAGAACTGAGAAAGTGAGAGTGGAAACTAAAAATAAGAAACTGAATTGTATTATTGTATGTAACCTGTACATTAACATTTTGTATGTGAATGTACATGTTACATACAAATTTATTTTGTAACATGTACATTCACATTTTGTATATGAATGTACAGGTTACATACAAATTTATTTTGTATGTAACCTGTACATTCACATGAAATGCATTGTATTATTTGTATGTTATTGTTGTGAATGTATAGGTTACATACAAAATTGTATGTAACCTGTACAAGCAAATTTGTATGTAACTTGTACATACAAAATTTGTATGTAACTTATACATACAAAATTTGTATGTAATTTGTACATACAAATTTGTATGTAATATGTACATTCACATTTTGTATGTGAATGTACAGGTTACATACAAATTTATTTTGTATGTAACCTGTACATTCACATGAAATGCATTGTATTATTTGTATGTTATTGTTGTTTTGAACAGCTTACATACAAAATGTGAATGTATTCACATTTTGTATGTACAGGTCATGTGAATGTACAGGTTACATACAAATGTGAATGTATAGATTACATACAAATTTGTATGTACAGGTTACATACAAAATATAAATGTACAGGTTACATACAAATTTATATATACAGGTTACATACAAAATATAAATGTACAAGACTTCTATCAAACAGTTTAACAAAGAAAGAAAATACAAGGAAAATTCACTGAATACTCAAAAAATGGTCAAGGCCGATGGGTATTTCTTATTTGAATAAAGGGATATTTTAGTAAAAATTATATGTATTATATAAATGAAACCCACCGTTTATGTTCAAAACGTGTTATTTACGTTCAAAAAACCTTTTTACTCAAGTCTTTGCTATTTGAGTAATTCACTCTAGAAAATTACAGTCTATGCTATCCATTTTCCGCAAATTATATTTTGTTACAATTATATGTTAAAAAAATTAAATATTTACTTTTGTTGAATCGCACAAATGATCTCTGTTAATCTCCTTACTTTTTATTTTATTTTATATAATTTGATCTTTTTATATTTAATTTTCACATTTTTTTTCTTTTAATTTGGCTATCTTACTTTTAAAATTCATACCTTCACCCCTTTACTTATTCATACTATTAAAATTTAATTTTAAATTGATATAAAATTTTTACGAAACTTTAAAAATAAAATGATCAAATCATAGAAAAAGTAGTAAAAAAATTAAAGTGTGAAAATTAAAAAATAAAAGAACCAAATCATGATAAAAATGTAAGAGAAGCAAAGCGTAGAATTTAAAACACTTTCGGGACTACTTGTTTAATTTATCCATTTATCTATAAACTTAACTATTTTTAACTTAAAATAATACCTTTTTTTCTTCACTAAATTTAGTATTTATTGTGTGAATACGACATTATAAATGAAATATTCATTTTATTTTGATTTGTAACAACCAAAAACCAAATAACATAATTATAACTAATATTTGTAAACTAAATTTTGTATTTATTAACATTTTTTTATTGATTTTTTTAGATCATATAGGATATAGTAGAATAAATTAACTATATATATCCACCAAAAGTTTAGAATATAAATATTGTCACATATGTAAAAGTTAACTAATTTTTTGGAATACGTGCTTGGAGTTTGCTTTCTTATCTCTTCTTTATTGTACTCTTTCCTATGTGTTTGTATTTTCTTAAAAAATAAAAAATAAAACATAAAAAACTGGAGACCAATCATTTAACTCTTAGAGAATTTTAACAATCGAAAAAAGGGTGGAGAGGAAGAGAATAATTAAGCATTATTGTTCACCCCAAAATGTCCACGCATGTAGGACAATGACAACTATGTATATATACCAAGTATCCAAAAGTTAGAAATTGCAGTAAAATAATATTTATATTAAGTAGTGTTTGGTCTATACGTCTAGTACCAATATACATGTAAATAGAAAATGCAAAGTTCCCTTAAAAGGCTAAAATATTTAGACCGTAACTATAATATTATTATAAATTAATAAATCTCGAAGTTACATATAGAATTTAAATTAAGAAAAAAAAAATTATAGGTAAAAATAATGTATAAATAAAAAATAAAAAATAAAAAATATTGTCTTAAATTTAAATAAATAATCTTTTGATTGAAGATAAAAATTATAAATAGAAAAATTTAAAGGTAAATTATTTTAAAAAATAAAAATTTAATATTTAATAGTAAAAAATATTTTGTTGATATTTTTTCGACATTTTAGTGACAATATTCACAATATCTAAGATATTTTGGCAAAAAATAATGTTTCACGATATTTTCTCTACAACGATATTTTGTCAACAATATTGCAATATTTTTGAAATTTTCTCAATATTTTATCCAAAAGATATGGTTATCACGTTTCGATGCCGGGACGTGGATAAAACTGACAACATTATGTAAGTTTTTTTCTTAATTTATGCTTTGAATAATTATAACTTTACACGTAAGTTATGATTCATGTAACCTAGCATTATTCCGCAAAGAGAGAGAGAGAGAAAGAATATGATACAGTTTAGTAAATAATAAGCAAATAAATGGTCACATTGAATACTATCAAATTAATAGATGTATAAAATAATTATTAACTCTCTTACCAATAACTTAACTTTTTGGAAGAGTTGATTTTTAAACAACTTATAACATAGTATTAAAGTTGGAGGTCTTGTATTCAAGGCCCAATAACTCAAATTTTTGAAATTGCATGATGCATAGAGTCAATATTTATAAAGAATGATAATTGTATTAAATAATTGCTGGCCCTCATCCCAATAGCTTAAGCTTTTGAGAGGGTTGATTTTCTAACAATTTTTAACATGGTATTAAAGTTAGAGGTTTTGTGTTCAAAGTCCAACAACCTCAATTATTAAATTACAAGTGTTTTACCTGTATAGTGCATAAAGCTAACACTTGGAGAATGATAGATGTATAAAATGATTGTTGGTCATTCTTTCAATATCTTAATCTTTTGGGAGAGTTAGTTTCCCTACAGCTTCTAACACAAACCAATAATTTTTATTTCGCGTGATACATACTTATATTCCTATACAACTTAGTCAAATATTAATTACATTAGAAAAAACACTCATTTAAAGAAAAAAAAATTATTGTTATCGGAGTAAGTGATGATGTAGTATTCTAAGCCAATGAAATATGAGATGAATGCAACCTTGTTTTAAAGAGATACAACTATCCAATGTTTAATAAAGAGAATATCTAATAAACAGAGAACTCAATGGCATTTTGTAGAAAGAACAAAGGAAAACAAAAGCATGAATTTCACGTAGCAGAAGTGTTCTTCTTTTCATTGTATTTTTTTTTATATAGTAGTAACTTGTAGTGTATTGTAGTATGGTGTACTAGTGTGTATACAAGTAAATCTCTTGTAATAGATTTTGTGCTCAAGTGTGCTCAAGTTTTAATAGCTCAAACAAAAGGAATAAAGTAAAATAACAAACTATGTAATAATGAAATAAAAAACTTAACAAAATAACAAACTCTAATATGGTTTAACACTTTCCAATACATCAAGGCTTAGTAGTAACAATGAGTTTTGTTCTCAGCTCTTGAAACCTTTGTGTTAGTAAAGGTTTAGTAAGGATGTCAGCAATTTATTTATGTGAGGGAGTGTACTCCACTTTGAGCTCATCTCTTGTGACTTTTTCTTGTACAAAATAAAAATCAATTTTAGTTTGTTTGGTCTTGGAGTGTACGACTAGATCATCAGCCAAGTGACCACCACTAACATTGTCACAGTATAGTACTGGTGCTTGATGTTTTTGTACATGCAGTCCAACTAACACTTTGTGTATTTGCTTTTATACATATATTATTTATATTTCCCTCATGTCAATATTATCTAGATAATTGAATGACTTCTTAAACTTTTAAAACAAGTTTGACACATGGGAAAGTTTAGGTGCAAAAGTGTGTGCAAAATTGAATAATATTATGGCATGTTTAGTTTGGTAGTACCAGTCTTTTACATGTTTTAGAATGAGAAATTGCAATTCTATGAGATTATCAATTCTTTTGTGAGAGTGAATTTGCATTCTTCTATAAACAATAGTTATTCATTCTCCTAAGGAAATATAATTGAATGCATTTTTATTAAAAAGTTTAAAAATATATCTATCATATTTATGGAGATGAAGGGTATTTTTAGAAAATTCTTTAAAAAAAAATATTATATTAATTTTCCTACCTTAGTATGTTGCTATTGTAGAGGATTATAAGAAAGCTTCCAGCATTCAATAATTCCTTAAGATTTCTTTAAGAAATTGGGAATACACTTTCAATAATCATTTAAGCTTTAAGCTTTAAGCATTAACATTCATTGTGGTTGAGTACAATGGTACCATAATGCGGTACCTATATGACAAACTTCGTTAATGCTGTGGGCGGCAAGCCCTTGCGTGATGGTCTGCGAGTTTGCATAGTAAAAATTTGATTGTTTGGCGTCAATACTCTCCAAGTCAAGGCCAACCTATCACCTTTCGAGTTCAAAACATGACCCAAGTCTAAAGACTTCAGTGCTCCTTGAGAAAATTCCAATGAGAAGTAATCTTAATGAGTCTCACATGCATGTGACTTATTGATTGCTTTTTAGCTTCAAGGTTACCTTATTGAGAAGCTCGCCTCGTCATAAAGTTCCTCATCATCAGGGCATTATTTCACATAACTGCTTACCCAATTGTGCGAGTAACGCATGTTGATAGCTAGTAGTACAACAATGTACCAAGACTTAGTTGGCTTTCCATAACCTCAAATAGGCAATTTGACACTAAGGGCCAACTCCTTTCCCAAAAGCTAACTTCCTTTTGCACCTCTTGTGCATATATGCTCAATTCTCCTCAACATACTTTACTCAAGTTAACAATCATACCAACTTATCCTTAAAACATTCAAGCAAGTGTGTCTTTCATGCAAGTAAGTTTCATTCATACAAACTCACATGTTGCCTAAGGGAGCAGCTCTTTGATCCAATGTCCCACATTTGATGCCTTCATCTTAGCACATTGTTGCCCATTTTTGTGCTATCAAGCCTACGGAACCTTAATGCTTGTCCAAACTCATGACCAATGCACGTCCCCATTTGACATTACCATCATGAGGGTTGTCACATTCGTAATGTGCTTTACTTAGAGCTACTACTACCTTGCTAGCATGTCGCTACTCGTTGATGCACTGTTACTTATGCAACATCGCCCACAAGGCATGCCGCATTCTCACAAGGCTACCTTCACTTACCTACATCAAGTAAACCGTTGGGCATATACTATCCTTCTTATGTAGCCTCTGGCATGGAAATTTTATGTAGTATCAACTATTCTGCATCACCGATACTATCCCTAAGACTCCAAGTTTTAAAAAGACATTGACCTGTCTGCTTAGCACAACCAATGCCTCCCCATTAGCATTCTCTAGCTCACTTAGCCTACTGTGCCTATGGGTGCCATGGGTGGTGGAGAGCTTGACACCATGCCTCCTCCTAAAGAGATCTTAGAGAAATTTTTCTTGTTTTAAGAAGAAACATCACTTTGCTCGAGGGGACATAAGCCCAAAATAATCCAATTATAATTATTTTGTCAATTGCCAAATTTTCTCTCATGCAGACCGTGACATCTTCGTCAAAGTGCTCTTAAGAGTCTTTAGGCTCCATTTCTTCAAATTGGCTTTTAGCATGCAACTATCCCTTTACTTCATGTAGAATCACCCCTGGTAATGACCTCCGCATGCTCCTCTAGACGTGGCCTAAAACTTCACTGCATCTATTCACCCAAACTAAGCTCCACTTGAGTAAGTGTCATTTCCAATGACACAAGTGATCTCCACTCAACCAATGGTCACCAAAAATGACTAGCCCTCCATTGAGCCAAGTCAAGTCCACTCCATGGACCAACTCTCTTTGATGCATCTCACAAGATGTGGCTCGCAAGCCAACCGCTCCTCTAAAGCGACATCTTTAGCCAACTCTCGGCATCTTCTATGGTAAAGTCATAACCATAGACTTGCCTTAGTCCCTCTAGACATATACTAGCAATCGACGCTCCCTAGCCCTTTCAGCTTGCAAAACTTCAAACATTCAATACGTATACCTACCTATCCTTGGTCTTTTCACAAGGGTACAATACTGACAATCTTTGTTTGCACTCAATGCTCCTTGGCCCTTCAAAGTGTAACACTTAAACACAGCAACTAGTCGTGTTCGTGTTCTATAGATTTTGATTGTGATTGAGAGTCTCATTCTTTTGAATTCCCACTTTCTTTTTTTTTACCCATTTGATAACAAACTCTCTTTCTATCTACTCTCATTTCCTTTCCTTCGATGACAAACTTGTTTTTGTTGGGTTCATAGATAATGGCATTCCAAAGGCAACAATCAAGTTCCAGCATAAATAGGACCCAGTGGTATGGTGGATCTCGATTAGTTATACCCTTTATCGTTTGCTTCTTTTTGCTCCTCGTCCCTTTCATTTTCTTTGTTGGTTATGGGGTCATGGGGCGTACAGTATATATATAGATAGGCATAAAAGCTCCACCTTTAGAATTGTGCAGAGAATGGCAATGCATATACATATCATGATTCAACATTTACCTAGGTTATGTAAGAGTCTAATAAAAGAGATAACAAGAGTATTTCTTGATTTAATATGATCACTAATTTGTTTGCTCTCATCACTTGATTGTTTTACCCTCATATTGAATATGTTCCGTCATTAGTCATTTTTACTTTTCAGATCTTTTGGATAAATAATTTTGGAAAAACAACAAAACTAACACCTCTTAAACTTGTAATAACAAAACTAGCATCCATTGTGTTCAAACTTATATTTTCACAATTAAAAAAATGATTAATATGTCATTTTTCTTTGAACACCCATTCAATTAGAATTGAACGACCAAAATTTAAACCCGTTGAATATTTAATATTCAATATTATTAGGGGTACTAGTTTTGTTACTATAAGTTTTAGGGGTATTATTTTTGATAAATTCCCAATAAATTTTCAATTCCTTAGCTATAATTAAGTGTAGTTTAACTCGTTTAATACTCTAATATATTGGACTTTATATTTTTTAGCAAGTTGGACATGTGTCCAATTCGACTCCAATGAGTGGGGTCATCGGCTAATCAAAATTTGAACAGTTGGACAATCATCCCAAATCAGTTGGACATGTGTCCAATTCGCCTTTGGCGAGTGGGGTTACTGATGGGTCAAAATTTGGCTAGTTGGACGGTAGTCTTATTTATTTGTATATGTGTCCAACTTACCTCCGGTGAGTGGGGTCATTTACCGATCAAAATTAGGTCAATTGGACATCCGTCCAATTCTAAACGGTCTAGTTAGATATGTCTAATCAAAATTTATCATAATTAATTAATAGAATTAATGACTTTTTTTTTTTTTCAAAATGTGTAAAAAAAAATCAAATGGAGCCAATTTTTAATAAATATAGGATTATAACAACATACAATTCAATAAAAAATAATTGTTTATAATTAATGGCAATATTTATGAGCAAAAGATAAACACAATATTCTCTTTTGAGTAGAAAAGGACCTCCCAAAAATGATTAAAATAAAATTTATCTTACTTATATCGCTTCATTACTATTTTACTTATTTAGTTATTATTTACTTTACACTGTTTTTCTCTTGATAAACATCGCTCAAGTTTGACAAATAATCAATAATAAGGGTATTCTTCCATTCACATCAAAATTGATTGGACAAAAGTGGGAAAAAAATTCTCTGATTTTTTTTTTTTTACTAACAACATAATTTGATATTATTCACAAACTCTTGTTACAGTCACTTGGGAATATTATCTCTTATGTGGCATATATTCAATAATTTTCTTAACTTTTGTAAAATATTTTTGAAGTTATTGAGGTTTATATTTTATATTAAGGATGACCTTGATTATTAACAATGTTAAATTTTTCATCTATTAAAATAAAATTTTTAATTTTTCTAAAATAGTTTCTAGAGATGTTTAAATTCTTCTGAGAATGTTATTTCTCTTGTTGTATTAGGTTGATTAATCTTTATTTTAACCATTAATTAATTTTCTAATCAGGCTTTGATACAAATTTTTTTTAAGCTGAATGAATTTTTAAAAGTTTTAGTTAACTTATCTTCCCATACATTTTTTAAATAAATAAAATTCAAAAATTAGGTTATTAAATTATTCTTCATTTATTTTGACAAATTTCTGTATAAAATAATTCCTTAAATTTTTTTTTTCTCCGAGATGGTCTATTAAGGATAAAATACTAGCATATAATTTGTATAAAAATCTAAAAAAGTGTCAAATTTTTTAAAATTTTCTAACAAGTTTCATAACTTTCGTTATCAAAATATTTTTATAAGAATTCTAAATATTTATTTTCAAAATCTTCAATATTAGCCATAATTTTGTTTTATTTCATTTTGCTTTTGTTTATACAAATTTTTCCACGATCATCTTATTATTTAATAATTTGTAAGTTCAAGCACAAAATACATAAAATTCATATATTTTTGTTATAATAAATTTTTAAGCAGACATTTATGATTAATAAATGGAATCTAGAGTTAATAATACATTGTTCTTGCTGAATATGAGTCTACCTCTGCCATCCGTTCTCATATTTAGTTATCTTGTAAAAAGCCTCATCTGCTGTATTGAGAAATGGCCACCTACCTTTAACAGAAAATAGAATCTGTACTTTTTCTTAATATATAAAAGAGGCACTAAATTTTTGAAGAAAGAGAACTTTTATTTGATAAGAAAATAGTATTATTACAACCCTAGTTTCCTTGCTATTTTACTCTATAGGAGTTTTTTGATACATTAGGTTTTTCTAAGAATATAATGGAGAATAGAGAGAAATTTAGCTATGTGTGTGATAATTGATGCCTTCCTCTGAAATTCCACAGCTTTTATAGACTTATTCTTTCTTCAAAAAGCGTTAAAATTAAGACAAGGTTGTCTTATTTTTTATTTTCCTTCTTTCGACATCTGTACATCTTATCTTATCTTTCTTATTAGATAAGGATATGTGTAAAGTGACACTTTATTCTTATTGTTTCTTTAGAGTTGCCGACTCTTCATTCATAGTCACTTGCCGACATACTCATCCTGGAGTCTGGTGACATAGAGTTATCTTTGTCCTTGATGCAATAAGTACACTTGTGATCTTTGGTCTGATTTTTTACTAGTTGGCAAAATTCTTATTTCGTTCTTTCAGGAGCATCTATTTCATTACAATTGAATGGCGTCTCAAGGTTGACTACTTTTTCAACATCTTCTTGACTAATTCCCAAACTATTATAGGAAATCATTATAATTTTATTGGTTAAATAATTAACTTTTACCATTGAAGAATTATTTATTTTTCTTGTTTCATAATGAATATGGCTTAATATTATTGCTCACTCATGGTTTAATAATTATTCATTAAACTTTTTTTGGATAAAGTTCTAAGTTGTTCAACGATTCTTGTTGAAGATGACATTCCTATTTTTGTACCCGCGCTGGAGCTATCATTGCCCTCTCTATGAGTAGCTGAGGTGTTATCACTTTGCTCATGCCATCCTAACTTCTAAGGAATTTCTCCAAGGCATAAGTCAATTCTTGAAAATTTTGAGGTTATTGAGTGGAGGTGTGCTCTCTTAAGATAATCATTTTGTTAAAGTGTTCTAGTGGCCAAATCTCTAAAAACACCATGAAAGATGTTCTTGCTTCCATATTTCCAAAAGTCATTATGCTCACCCTGTCAAAGTTTCAAAAACTAAGCTAAGTGTGCTTCCTAAGGTCCAAATGATGATCTCCCAAGGATGCAATGTCCCAAGTATTCTCTTAAGGATGTTGAAATCAACTGAGGTCCCCCAAGGTCACTCGAGTGTCGTGAGCATCTTACCAAAGTACCAAGGGTGGTCCTATTTCCAAGCTCCTAAGGAAACATAAAAAAAAAATGCTAAGTCAACTATCAAGTATAAGCTTTGTTCTGTATTCACAAGCAAGGAAATAATAAAAGATTTTTACCAAGGCATATGTGAAGTAAGAAAAAAAAAAATAGAGTTGAAGCTAAGGATTCATTGAAGACATGCTCCTAAGAGAAATTACAACCTAAAGCCAAGTCATAACACTTGCCAAGTTCTACTATAAAAAGTAAAGTAACAAGGTAAAGAACTACCTAGATCTAAGCCTAAGTCTACTGTTAATGGCTGGTCTTCTTGGACAGTACTATACAGATTGGTGTCACCTGCACTATCTTCTGAGTCCTAGCTGAGTCATGAACTTGAGCCTCGTCCCTTTTTCCCACTAAATTTTGGGCCTTCTACTCAGCAGAAGATAGAACTGTTGCACCAGCAGTAGGAATGGGAGTTAAAGACAGGCAAACAATTAGTCTCCAAAGACAATGATTCCTCCAAAAAGGGAATACTGATGAAGTTAAGGGTCTCAAACATCTCCCTTAGCTTGTCCAAAGAGAGCTAGGTAGTGAAGGGAACCAAAGAATCCACTTCATAACCTAAGTTAAACGCCAGATTGTTAGTTGGAGCATTTCCACCATAAATGGAGTTAAGAGCTTCAATGCAAGCAACACAGATAGAACGGGGAGAAAATTTATACAGATGAACCAGATCGATACCAAATTCATCAAAGATGTCGCTGAAGGAGTCACTGGCTTGCACCATCGCTGGTCTGACCAACCGGCCAGATGGCCAATCTATTGATCGGCTCCCCTCTGCTATGGTTTGGCTCTGCTTCTCAATCTCGCTTGTACTATCCTATCTTGATTTAACTGTGGGACCCCCCATTTTTGACCTCCATGTTGCGTCCCATTTTCACATGGTTTCCCGCTTCTAATGTTTTTAGCATACCAGTCAGTTAGCTAACTCTGCTCTTGTGTTGCGATTTTTTGCTATGAGTATGTGCTCTCTTGCCAATCGTGAGTTCCTTGGGTCAATAAAATTTCCAATGAACAATTATCTCCTGACACACACATATAAAAAAAAAAAAAGAATAAGAAGAAGAAGAAAAGAAAAGAGTGCTGTAAACCCTTTAGAAAATTTTCCTAGTCTACTAAGTAGATCAAAGTGAAGGAAAAGTTAAAAAAAAAAAAAAAAAAAAAAAGTCTAAGGGTCCATACTATTCTTCCCAACTCCTAAAGTCCATGCATGTTCAAAGCAAACTAAAGGGGAAAAAAAGGAAGTTAAAGTTTAATTCATTTACCTTGTTGGAGTGGAGTTAACTATTATGAGAGTTCTTTCTCTTAAGGCTCAATCTCTTGGATCACAGAGTGCAATGACTAAGAAAGGATAAGTTTTTATATAGACTAACAGGTCAAATCTTAGCCACATATTAGATGAGGATCCAAGGAGTCATATAAGATAATGATTTTGGAGAATCATGCTTAAAATCTAACGAAGTCAAACTCGCACTAGTGTAGTTGATGTTTTTCCCAAAAGTTTGACATATCATAATTTCCAACCTGGACTCGGATTATGGCCTAGAAATAGGTATTGGAAAGATAATGACCATTAGAATGCAATGACATAAAGATCCTTGGAATACCAGCTGCTCTTTCAATCAAGACGTCTCAAGACCAACTGTAGTTGAGCCACTATACCCTAGGAGACATTCTAGACCACCTATCTTAGTAAAATGGCCCAAGTAGAACAGGGGGCTTGTATTAGGTAGAAATCAAACCACGTGCGCATAACACCATTTGATTGGTCCACATTAACTAGAGAAAAACCAAATAGTACATTTAGCGCACAGTTAGGTAAACATTCGTTAAATATGGCGTATTAATGGTATGATATTTATATTATTATTAAGTAATATAAAAATTAATTAATAAGCCTTATTTACTAAAATATCATCCATTCATTTTGCTATAAATAAGGTATCACAACTGAAAAAGGTACACGAAAGCTTATATCTAAACTCTCTACATTCTTCTCTAAACTTAAAGTTATTGTTCATATCTGACTTAAACATCGAAGAAAATACCAACACCCCACAATATTGTGCCTCCTATCGCAATTTGTTAATAACATGTAGGTCAACGTAGAGAAAAATGAATGCTAGACATAAATTTAATCCAACAATATTTATGAACCTTCCATCATGTGTTAAGGCCTCCATTGTATGAAATAGTCTCTCATAAAATATATATTTTTATTTTGTTATGTCTACTTAGAAAATGGTGGTAACAAGAGTATAGTATAGTCTATAAATAGTGAAATGACTTTTTAATATTTTATTATTAAGTTAATGTCGCGTGTATTAAATTATTGTATATATTAAATAATATATTAATATTAGATTAATTTAATTTTAATCAATTAAATATTAATATAATTGTGGATTCAAATGAGCTAAGGGTCAAATTACAGGGTGATTGATAAATTGTTTAACATTATCCTCAGTAGCTTAGGCCTCATGTAGGGGTGGCAATTTGTGCTATAAATCGATTGACCGAATCAAACCCAAATCGAAAAATACGAATCGAATTAAATTTGGGCTTGTTTCGACCTAGCTCGAAGAACCTGAAAAAATTTGAGCTAGATTAAGGCCAGCTCATTAGCCCGAAATAACATAAAATAACATATATAAATAAAAAAAATAAAAAAGACTATTAAAATTAAAATAATCTTTCATTTCTTTCAGTACTTCTCTTTTATTTTATATTAGTTATTTTTCTTCCTTTTTCTTTTGAAAAATAAGCTAATAATGAATAAATAGTTATAATTTATTCATTTTGTCACAAAATTATGCTACAATCTTTGATGTTAATGCATTTAATGTTTAAATCTACCTAACTCTTTAAACAAAAAAGTAATATTTATATTTAATTTAAATTAGTATTATGAATTTTTTATTTTTAAATTGATTAGATATTAGTTTTTGAAGTTAAATATTTTAATTTTTTTATCAACTTGTATTATGCTATTTTCTTTTCAACTTGTTCATTATCTTGAGAATTATATATTATATAATAAAAGTTTTATTATTGTATATATAAAAAAAAAGTTATGTTATCGGGTAATATTTTAATTTACTTTAAATGTTTATTTTTTAGTAAGTATATTTATTTAATTTACTCATATCTATTTATTTTGTTTAATAGCTAGAAAAAATTTTATTTGGACTTGAGAACTCTTTATTCTAAATGTGAGTTTTCATGAGAGCATGACGGCTTCTAACTTTTGCATGTGTGAAATTTAATGCATTTACTCATTGACCAATTAATTTTAGTAATTGATTTTTTGCTTTAATAATTAATTTGTTCTTATATATATATATATTATTGTTTTATATAATGTTGTTTAAAATTTAATTATTAAACATATTTTTTTAATAAAAAAAGTAATATTAACTAAAAAAATATATACAATTAACAATTCGCGCTAGTTTAGACCTGTTTGAGCCAGTTTGTTTGTGTTTGATTTGGCTTCGAGCTCACATTTGCTAACTCGAATTAATTTAAAATGAGCAAGGGTTAAACCAATATGAGCTTGGTTAGTTTGAGCCAGTTCGAACTAGCCCATCTCGCACTAATTGACACCTCTAACCTTATGTAACTTTCACTCACATATAAATATATTTCGTTTTGCAATAAAAAAAATTACTCTTTACTACAATTAGGGATCACAAATGGGTGGACTCCATTAAATTCAGCAATGATTTGATGTTATTCGTTGTTTAAAAAAATTGATTTGATTTGATGTTATTCGTTGTTTAAAAAAATTATTTGATTTGATCTTTTATTTAAAAAAATTTATATAATTTGATGTATTTTGATCTGTCGATCATATGGATTAGAACAATTGTTGATCCATGGATAAGATGAATATCCACAATCCAATTCAAACTAATCTAATGTTTTTTTTCTAATACATTATTTAATGTGGTGCTGATATATTTTAAATTGATAAATGAAAAAAAGTAAGAGAACATATAGATTTTTAGAAAAAAAGTATATTACTTATTAATAATAATTATGTTTTAACTTTTTCATTAATATTATAATCTATAAATTTAAAAAATACTTTTATAATAAAAAATTTATTATTAATTTAATTTCATCTAAAATTATAAAAAGTCAATATTATAAATTTTTCTAAAAAAAAAAATAGCTATAAAAGTTTAGAAAGTATTTTTGGAATTTGTAATTTGTTTAGTTTTAAAATTATAATTTTAAAAAGATATAGTTTTAGATCTATTCATGGATTGATTTGATCTAGTCTGATATATAAATTAATCTGTCTAAATTTGATTTGATCTTATCCAATTCGTTGATCTTAAATATGAATCATAATCCGTTTTAATCCTATACAAAATAGATAACACGAGCAGATATTTGTGGAGTTCTAATCTAGTAATTTTTTTTGCCATATCTAACTACAATGGACTATTTGATGTTAATTTAAATAAGAGATAAATTATATTAATTTATTAACTTTTTATTATTATTATTATAGAAAATTTGACTTAATTAATTCGTCATTGGCAACAAATGTGCATCTTAGTTAATGTGTCAACCAACATCTCTAAAACGAAAAGATCGTGGTTGACATATAATAATAGTTACATTTGGTACAAGCTACTTTTAGATTTAAAATCAATTGGTACAAGCAATTTCAGCCTTTTAAAACCATAATTTTATGAAAGCAATATGCCTAGAAGACGGCTAGACTAGAATTACAAATTGATTTGTTGTCTATGAAACGAATAGAAAAGTATGATCATCAAAACAACATGTTATATTTTATTTTTCTTTTTTCTTTTTTCTGTTAGAACCTAAAATGAAACTTCCCTAGTTTGAATAACTAAAACTAGCTTCATCAAGCCACTTTAAAAGAACGGTGACCCTATAACCAAACAGCCTTATTTGCCTTAGCTGGGGCAAAACTAGTAAGTCCATTTTGGACCACTTGGATATCTCGTCCAGCTAAATCAGTGCTTATCCTGTGGAGGTTTCATCTTTAAAATACAGTCCTAATCGACCAAGTGGCTATATCTGCCAACCGTAAAAAAAATCAAGATTTTGCTGGCAAAATAGGAAATTTTGACAATTTCGATAAACTAAGGAATAAGGGCTTACGGTTTGTTTATTAAACAAAATTTATAAGTTCGAACTACAATAAATATTATTTTTTTCAATAATAGAGTATCTTTGAGCCTTCGTTATTGGCTTTGTATTCTTCTTTTTCTTAATGCTTAACTGAAAACTTAATAAAATAAAAATCTTCTACCATGTTTATTTAACTTGATGTTATCAATTCACCAATAATGTTGTCGAAGTCTGCCACATCAATATAGTCGGTGTCAAAGGTGTTGGGTTTCTTAACGGAGGAAATCAATCTAAACTCAGCCATAAGTTCCGTCTTCATCTTCTCAATCCTTTCATTAACCTTCTATGAAAATTAAGTTCAAAATAAAGCAATAAGTTAAAAAGGCCCACAGCCCCATAGCAAAGTGGTGGCAGTTTGTGGTGTTATCAGAAACAACCTTGGTTCAAGTTTTCTCTCTCAATTTTTTTAAAATTAGACTAGGGTAGGTTTGAATGTTAAGGGGAAAAAATATATAAAGTACTTTATTATGTAAAAATGATTAAACAATCTACTTTGAAGTGAACAATTAAATATATATATAAAAAAAAAAAAAAAAAAAGTAATGTATTTTTGTTATGCAATATTAAAGACATTATCATGTATTTAACTATAAATTAAATTATATTATACATAATAAAAATTATTTAGACATTATGTAAAACTTTTGACTCATGTGAATTAAAATTTAATTAGTGGACAATTAATTTAATATATTTAAATTTTTAATTTTAAAATTGTGTCTAGACAAATTCTTTTGTCTCAAGTTAAAAATGGGCTTAATTACTTTGTTATTTCCTAAGCTTTAAGTATTTATACACATAAGTTTATAAATTTTTAAAACATATGATTTAGTTCTTAAATTTTTAAACGTTCTAACTTACTAAAATGTATTTGTCATTCAAAATTTTAGAAACTATACGTAAAATTTAAAAGTTTGTAAACTAAATTATATGATTTAAAAGTTTAAAGACCGATGTATAAATTTTTAAAAATTTAACTACTAAATCATATATTTTAAAAATTTATAGGCTAAATTTTACGATTTAAAATTTTAAATATTTTTAAAATTTGGATTGCTGTCTCTTACATTTAAAAGTTTACTATATATATATATATATATATATATATTGAATGTGATTGAACGTGGTGAAAGTTTGGGCTTATCTATACTATATTTATGTTTTTTCGAGCTTTTTTTGATTATATACTCCAATTCTTTTCATAAAGAATCAACAAATAAATAAATGATCTACAGTGGTTTCAAATGTTATAATAATAATAATAATAATAATGCAAGTTATGATAATATTACAATCTTAAATTTAATATACATAAATAAATAAAAAATTTAAAATTAAGAAATTTAAAGGGATGAGAACTAGGAGTAAGCATACTATTTGATTCAAATTTGAACTAAAATTAAAACTAAATTAATAAAGTCGATTCAGAATCAACTAGATATAATGAAGCTTGTAAAACAAATCTAAATCAAACCCTTTGTATTGGATTAGATTAGATTGAGTTAATCAATTTTTGTGTTTTAGTTTTTTTTTTTTTTTTGTAATTGTTAAATTTTAAAAACATTAGTTTTTAATAACTAAATAATAATTTTTATTTTTTAATCATTGATTAAAATTAAGACATAGATTTTAATTTTTTTTACAAACATTAAATAAAAAGAGATTATGTACTCTAATTCTAAGTTCTTAATGACACACGTACTAATATAAGTATTTATAAATTAATTTTATATCAATTTAAACATAGATTGCATGTATAAACAAATGCTTAATTTAAATAATAGGCATGTGATTAAATAAATAATAGCATGACTTATAAGTATTTACATGATATCCCAATGAGTTATCCACAAAAGTTCATTAATACTTGATACTAAGCATTTTTGTATTACATGACAAACTTGAGAGGAAAAAAGGAAATAATATTAATATTAATATTAATATTAAGCTAATATAAACAATTATAAAATTATTAGTTTTAGTAATTTTTTTACTTTTTTATTTAATAAAATTATTTTATTAAAATAAAAAATATTTAATATAATATAAGTATGAATTAGATTGGTTCCTATAAAAATTTTAGCATCAAGAATGGATCGATTTTACAATTTATAAATCTAAAACAACCTAATCAAATGAGAAAATTGAGCAACTTGAGTTGGGTTGGTTTATATTGTTTGAATTAGATTGGTTTAGTCAATTTTTTAACACCCTTAATGAGAACTCAAAGACGCATTAGAATCTTTCACCAACTATACAAGTTTAGTAAATTGAGACGGTGCATAATAAAAGTGGTGAAAAGTTCTTAGAAGAGTGACATGTCTACAAAATGTTAATATTAATTAATTTTGATAGATTTGGATCGAATTATAACATATGATAAATAGTATAATCTACCAACTTATTCGTACTTAATAGATTGAAATTTTTTTAATACAATCAATCAAATCATTAGTTCAAAACTATTCAAAATTTAACATAATGGTTTCGATTTCTCGAATTCATTGGATAATTGAATATTTTGTACACTTTTAAATATGATTATATTTGACCTATCTAATATGATATATCAAATATGCTGTTAATTTTTGGGACTTATCCATTTTTGAGATCTTGTTGGATTTTAAAAGTTCATTTTAGTACCGAATTTGAAAATGATTTTTATTTTTAAAAAACCAAAAAGAGTAGAATATATATATATATATATATATATATATATATATATATGTTTTGGTTAAACTTTTTTTTTAATACAAGTTGTTTAGAGGTTCTTTGTTTCATTTTCCAGTATCTTTGTGTAAAGCATAATTCTTATTTGGATCCTGCTGGAGAGCTCGCATTCTAGCAAGCCTCCTTACTTGTTCATTTCCTCCCATGTGTTGCACAACTTTTTCCAAAGACACTCACAATAATAGGCCACAAAAAGGAGATAATTCTTGTCCCCATACTCTCGGACATCTTTTGGATTACTATTTTTTTTTTTTAACTTATGAGCATAAGGTTATGTTTCTTGGTATGACTTCTTATTTTCTCTCAACTTGTCTCTTATTCTCCTCATTTTTTCATATAATTTGGGTTCCGTGTGCTAGATTTCAATTCCCTCACCACCTTAACGAATTTGTAGGCTTCTTCATACACAACTTCTAGTTATTTCGTTTTTTTTTTTTTTTTTTGTGATCCCTATAAAAATCTTGAGTCCTTATTACCTCTTTTCTAAAAGCTTTAATAGCGATGGAATCAGGGCAATCAAATATTTCAAACATTTCTGCACTGAATCTTTTCAATTAATTTTCAATTATTTCCTGGGTTTCTTGGACAATGTAAAAAAGGCGATGGGACTCATTTATGAAATATTTATTTTTGGCATGGTTGGTTATAAATGTTTTAAATATATAATCAACATTGCTGTAACCAATCACTTCTAAGTGATCAACCTTTCTATAGGTCAACGTGAAGTCCTTTGTTCTCTGCAAGTAACGCATTACTTTCTTGTCTGCTATCCAATGATTCATTCCAGGATTAGACAAAAATCTTCCCAGGACATTTACAGTAAAGGTGATATCAGGTCTGGTGCAGACTTGTGCATACATCAAACTCCCCACCGCACTAGCATAAGAAATATTCTTCATAGATTCCTTTTGTAATTCAATTTTAGGACAATATTCCTTGTTAAAAACATCACCCTTTGTGACAGGTACTTTGCCTGGCTTACAACCTTCTATATTGAATCGTTTTAACTCACGATCAATATATGCGCTTTGAGAGAGTCCCAACACACCACGAAACCTATCTCTATGTATCTCTATGCCAAGCACATATGAGGCTTCTTCCAAATCTTTCATATCAAAATTATTGGACAACATACGTTTGGTTTCATGGAGTAAGCTTGAATATGTCATCAACATAAAGTACAAGAAAGATAAAATGACTTCCACTTATTTTAAGGTAAATGCATTGATCTATCTTGTTTTCCACAAAGCCAAGGGAGGTGATCATTTCATTAAATTTGAAGTACCATTGGCATGAAGCTTGCTTAAGACCATAGATAGATTTCTTTAATTTGCACACCAAGTGCTCTTTTCCTTCCTCCACGAATCCTTCAGGTTGCTTCATGTAAACTTCCTCACCGAGATCTCCATTTAAAAGCATTGTTTTTACATCCGTTTGGTGCAATTCAAGGTCATAATGTGCCACAAGTGCCATTATAATTCTAAATGAATCTTTAGAAGACACAGGAGAAAATGTTTCATCATAATCAATACCCTTTTTTTGAATGAATCCTTGAGCAACCAATCTTGATCTGTATCTCTCTATTTTCCCTTTAGAATCTTTCTTGGTTCTATAAACCCACGTACATCCAATTTCCTTATACCAGTCAACAAGTTCCCATACACCATTCTGAGCCATAGATCACATCTCATCCTCCATAGAACCCTGCCACTCATGGAATTAAGATCCTATAATTGCTTGATTATATGATCTTGGATCTTCAATAAATACAATACTCGAATCTTGTTCTCCATGATAAATCACATAATCGTTTGAAAAGGCTGACTTCCTTTCTCTTTGAGAATGTCTCAATCCAGTCTCTTGAGATACCATAGGAAGCTTAGGTTGAATAATTGAAGGCTCAGACTGAATAATTGAGGGCTCAGATTGTTGAGTAGAAGGTTGAGGATGAATAGTAAGAGGATTAATATAAGGTTGATCATATTCGACTTGAGTGGGAACAATAACTACTTTCTATTTAAGGATAGGGCATTTGGTAGCAGCTGGAATATCCTCCTATGAAAAATCTTTTGTGTGAACAATCACAATTATTAACATTATTTTCTAAAAATTTAGCAGTAATAGCCTCAATAATTTTTGTGCCACGATATGGACAATAAAACTAATAGCCCTTAGCATTAGATGGATAATCAATGAAATGACAACGGGTGGACCTAGGATCTAACTTACTCTCTGAAGGGTTATAAATTCTCACCTTAGCTGGACAACCCCACACCCAAACATTATTAAGACTTAGTTTTCAACCTACCCATAACTCAAAAGGTGTTTTAGGTATTGACTTACTCGAGACTCGATTAAGGATGTACAATGTTGTTTTTAAGGCTTCACCCTAAAGTGACATAGGTAAACTAGTTTTGGACATCATGGATCTCACCATCTCCTTAAGAGTGCAATTTCGTCTCTCAGCCACACCATTTTGCTCAGGTGTTCCTGGCATACTGTATTGTGCCACAATCCCACAATCTTGTAAGTACTCAGCCAAAGGACCAATCAGTTGATCAAATATTCCTTGCTTTCCAAAGTACTCACCACCTCGGTCAGACTTGACCAATTTTTTCCACGTTGTTTCTCAACCTCAATTTTAAATATTTTGAATTTTTCAAGTGCTTCAAATTTTTCGAAGATTAAGTAAACATATCCATAACGAGAAAAAACATCTATAAAAGTGATAAAAAACTTCTTTCCACATAAGGTAGAGGTCAAAGGTCCACTAATATCTGTATGAATAAGCTCTAAAATTTCATTGCTGCGAGTGGATCCTTTCCTTTTGGTTTTGGTCAATTTTCCCTTAATACAATCAACACAAGTTTCATAATCACCAAAGTCTAGGATAGGTAACATTTCATCTCTTATTATTCTCTCAATTCTTTCTTTAGAGATGTGACCCAAGCGTTTATGCCATAACATGGAAGAGTGTTATTTAGTTAATGTTCTTTTAGTACCTATGTTATGTGTGAATAATGAAACATTGACAGGATTAGCATTTAACTTATATAATCCATCAATTAAAGAACCATCACCAACAACTTTTGAATTATAAATCAATTTTAAAGATCTATGACCAATATTAAAAACATAACCATCAATATCAAGTCTTGACATAGAAATCAAATTTTGTCTCATACACAGAACAAAAGCAACATTATTCAAAATAAGAATATGACTAGATCCCAAGCTAAATTCTACAACTCCCATTGATTCAACAAGCACACGAACTCCATTTCCCACGATCAAATTTGCCTCTAATTCACTTGGCCTTCGCCTATCCTTGAACCCCTGCAAAGAATTTGCAACATGAATAGATGCTCCTGAATCAAACCACCAAGTTTCTGTTGGAACATCAATAGAGTTAGATTCAAAGCAGACTAAGATAAGTGAATTACCTTCATTTTATTCTTCTTTTTTTATAACCAAGACTTAAAGGATTTGCAATCTTCTCTCTTATGACCATCTTGTTTGCAAAACCAACACTTGTTGTCTTTCTTAATTCTTTTATTAGGGCCACCTACCTTATGTGTCTGACCTTAATTTTGGCGTTTGAACTTATTATGGGATATGAATTTCTTATGGTGTGGCTGATTGACTAAACTCACACTCTCACCCAATTCATGGCAAAAATTTTCTTCCTATTGAGAACAATGGTATTTTCTTCCACTTCTCTTTAAGGGTATTAAAAGCATTCCTAAGTTGGCTAAATTGAGAAGGGAGAGAATTTAAAGCTTGGTGAACAAGGAATTGATCAGGAATGGGTACATCTAGACTCTTAAGTTTATTTGCAATATGAGTTCTACGAAGAAGATACTCTCTAACCCCACCCACACCATTGTATCTCATTACCATTAGTTTGTCCATCAGTTCTCCAGCTTCAAATTTTTGGATTTCATGATATTTTTGTCCTAAGGCAACAATGAATTTCTTAGCATTATTTTCCTTAGGAACGGCTTTACGAATTGACTCAGAAATTATTTTTCTCATTATCATAAGGCATAGGCGATTAGCTCTTTCCCATTTGTCATACTTAGTTTTCTCTTCACTCTTACTTGTGTCAGTTGGTTTTGGAGGCTCATCTTTGTGCAATGCTATATCCAATTCCATCAGGCCCAATGAAAGTTCAAGGTCTTCCTTCCATCTCTTATAGTTTGATCCAGTCAAAGTTTCAATTGATGAGGATTGGTTGTTAACAACAAAGTTGTTCGAGTCTGATGCAACAATATGATGATAAGTAAAATGTCATAGGCAACAAACATGAATGAACCAATAATTTAATTACAATGGTCATTCTCACAAGAGATTTTATTACAATGTTACATGCTCACCTTTGGGTGGAGCACATGACACATAACGAAGTCTCTTTGAACAAGGAGTCCTTATAACATCATTATATACTCACCTTTGGGTGGAGTATAAAATGCACAACAAGAAACTCAACACAAGTGAATACGTAAAAATGTCAACTTTTGGTGAACTCATCTTCTTTGGGAGGACAAGTTCCTAGGTTTAACAATCTTTACAAATTCCTCATTGCAACCTTAAAATTATGACATGTAATTACCACCTTTGGGTGAGTAGTTACATGCCACCTTCTAAGATGCAAGTAATTCAAGTTGCCAAAAGAATCAATCATCATAACAACTAACCAATAATGAAAGATGTTGCGGATAAAAAAAAAAGTGAAATTTATCTAACTATTATATATCACATATTTAAATTAAATAATCACCAAAATAAATAAATAAATAAATAAAGGAATACTCAAATGAATCATTATATATAAATTGGTTGTTTGCTTTTTGATGTAAACATGTAAGCAACAATAGGCATGTGAACATAAAAAAATATTAAAGTTAATTTCTATATGACCAATACCAATACATATAGAAATGGTCACGGGTATATGATTTTAGGCTGCACTATGCAATTAAGCAAGTAATTTATAACAAGCATAGAAAGATCAAAAAAGGGACTATTCAAGATTAATCTTTAATATATTTATATAATTATTTTTTTTTTATGTAAACGTATGAGCAGTAATGGGCATGTGAACATACAAATATAAAAACTAATTTTCATATAATCAATATCAATATATATGTAGCTAGTAATTTTGATATTGTTGATTTTTATCATCAAATAATGTAAATGCTTTGACAAGCAAACTAAAAGTAGATCTGATGATAACATAAAAAAGGAATACAAAATCATATCAATAGCAAAAACAATAAAATTAGATCAATAGCAAGAACAATAAAATCAGATCAATCGCAAAATCAATAAAAGGAAGAAAACGCAGATAAAAAAAATAGAAAATGATTCTAAACATCAATGAATAGACTTTGATACCACGTGTTAGAAATATATTGATTTCATTGATGTATTAGAACACAAATTTAGATCAAAAAACATACTTGATGCAACCATGATTTTCAACTAACTTGGTTAGATCTGAGACCTTGACAAACTCCCCAAAGGTCTCAATACTTCGAAGGACTAAATCATTAAACCATTTTTGTGGTGGATCATGAAGAGTTGCTACGAAAGTTTTGCATAACATAGCTTCTCTTTTTTCATTAAGTAGGAAAATAAGGGTCATCACTGTCTTGAAATGCATCACATGGGAAATTAGATCTTTTGTACCTCTATAAGATAGGCATCGAGGTACTAAGAATTTCAACAGTGGTATAGTAAATTCTGTCATTCGAAAAAAAGGATACTGGCAATTGATCACACACTTTTTCTAAGTCATATTATATTTATCACTTTTCGTGTTTTTGCATTTGTTCTTCCATCTTTTTCATTCTTTCTTCTATAACTCCAATGGGGTATCCTTGAGGTTGAGGAGGTTGATAAGGTGGTACTTGATTAGGCAATTGTTGAGGACTTGGAACGGCTAAAGACAGTGGAATAGGATTGGGTAATGGTTGATATAGATTAGGCTCATGATACAAGGGTGGAGGGCTATGTTTTATAAGAGCTTCTTGATTCTTCTAGAAGGAAGTAACATATTGATTTTCACTTTTGTCCTCAACTATATAGTATAAACCTAAGCTAAAAATACATTGTAACTAGCATGGTGGTAGATTGTAAAGTAAAAAAAAGAAGAAGACAAATTAATAGCTGGTGATAATTCACAAAAATAAGCTTAAATTATTGAGTGGGCTTAAATTCTTTAGATACGGCTTGAAAATCTAAAAAAACGAACTCTTTTCCTCTCAGTGGTAATTGATCTCGTTTTCTCTTAGGAGAAGATGCAAGCTTTGTATTATTTCACTCTACATTATACAAAGCTGCAAATGTTTATATAAATGTAAAGAAGCTTAACAACTAAGAAAACTCTAAGTAAATGACGTAGATACATGAAACAAACTCCTAACAAACTAATACTCCAACAGAGAGTAGCAAAATCATATTTTGGGTTTTATGAAAAATAATGGGTACAAAATCATATTAACTCTAATATTCAATACCATCCAAGTTTAGAGGACCCATTTGGAATATGAATGACCAATTCAAAAAAAACCTAACCTTTCCTCTGTTACATTAGCAGTAACAGTAGTTATTTGTTTCAAGTAGATATTTATTTTATTATAATATGCATAGGAATAGTAAATAGTTGGAAAAAATTGCCTTTGTATTAAAAAAAATAAAAAAAATTATTAAAAATCGTTAACCAAACTGGATTGGATCGTTTGGTTTTAAAATGTTATTAGCTAATCGGTTTGGTTCATTTTGGTTAAAATAATATATTTGGTTTGATTTGGTTATTTTTTTGGCTAAAAATCATACCAAACTGCAAACACCCCTAATTACAAGTACTTTTGAAGTGTAAGGAACCGAGAGGGACTTAATGTTTGGATAAGCGATGTGTAGGCCCATTGGAGTGATTAGTCCATTAATATTATTAGCCCATTGTTATCACCCTATGGATCTATATGGCTCATCCAACTCGCTAGCCTGTGGATCTACATGGCTCATCGAGCTCACCAACTCTTGGATTTGCATGGCTTATCTAGCTCACTAGCTCGTAGATTTACATAGATATCCAACTTGTCATTCAATGTATTATTAATGGTCGATCATTTGTACACAGCAACTAGACCTAGTCTAATCAATTTTGGAAGATTCAATTACTTTTTAATACATGTGCACAACAACTCCTAACAAACTAATACTCTAACAGAGAGTAGCAAAGTCATGTTTTGGATTTTATGAAGAATAATGGATACAAAATCATATTGACTCTAATAATCAATACCCTCCAAGTTTAGAGGACCCATTTGGAATATGAATGACTAATTTAGAAAAAACCTTTTCTTTCCTTTGTTACATTAGCAGTAGAGTAGTTATTTGTTTCAAATAGATGTTTGTTTTATTATGATATGCATAGGAACAGCAAATAGTTGGAAAAAAATTGCCTTTGTATTAAAAAAAAAGTAAAAAAAAAAAAACCTAGATTGAACTGTTCGGTTTTAAAATTTTATTAGCCAATTGATTTGGTTCAATTTGGTTAAAATAATATTTTCGATTCGATTTGGTTATATTTTTCTGCTAAAAACCTAACCAGACCATAGACATACCTAATTACAAGTAGTTCTGGAGTGTAAAGAACCGAGAGGGACTTAATGTTTGAGTAAGCGATGTGTAGGCCCATTGGAGTGATTAGTCCATTAATATTATTAGCCCATTGTTAACACCCTTTGGATCTATATTGCTCATCCAACTTGTTAGCCTGTGGATCTACATGGCTCATCGAGCTCACCAGCCCGTAGATCTGCATGGCTCATCTAGCTCACCATCTCGTAGATCTACATGGATATCCAACTTGTCATTCAATGTATTATTAATGGTCGACCATTTGTACACAGAAACTAGACCTAATCTAATCAATTTTGGAAGATTCAATTACTTTTTAATAATCACATCATAAATTACTAGACTACTCATCTTGTAATACATGTGCACATTCATGTCTATATGTACATCTAAGGAACCTTTCCTTTGAGAGAGGATAGTGAAACAAAGAATCTACTGTGTGAATATATCTTTAAACACAAATAATGAATATTTTTTAGGAAATCACCAAATGTTGTTTTTCTCTTTTTTAGAAGTTTTATTCAAAAATAAATAAATTAATATATAAAAATAGTTTTTTAAATTTAATAATGAACACAAACTAAATTTAAAAAGTTTAAAATACAATTCTAAATTTTAAATAAACCATAACCTTAATTTTAAATATTTGTTTTTAAAATATAAACCAAACCAGCACCAAGACCAAGTTTTGTTATTTACGTCAAACCAAAAAAAAATGCATAATTGAATTGGGGAGTGCTTACCATTATGTGCATGTGAATACACGTTTGCGTTTACGCAATTCCAACTAAACCACTCCTGTAATTTTCTGACCTGCCATGTTAATCTAACCGTCACCCTAGACTGAGGAACAGAGTTTCAATTTCCTTCGATCTTTGAAATCCTATTCTTTTAGTTTGATTTAATTGGATAATGATAGGTCTATTCCCTGCAACGTCACTAATAACGGAGATTTTTTTTCATATTACAAATATATAAAAATTATGAATATAAAAAGAGAAATAAATATAAATTATAGATTGAATATGAAAAAAAATATTAAATTTTAAAAATATAAAATATTGAATTTATATCTTATCTAAAATATAATCAATTCTCGATACATCTACGTTAAAAAAAAAAAAAAACATTTCCTAATAACGCTTAATTAGCTGTATTTAACTCGATGGCTAACCGTGCCAGTTATATTTTAATTGATCGGACGGTTGGATGGTTTTCTCCTTTTAAGTTTAGCCAACCACGTGTACGGTAATAACATATTTTCAAGATTTTCACTCTCGTGAACCATGGGTCTCAATTGAGATGAGATATTCCTTGTTAATTCATTTTACCATTGCAAACCTAACATATTTATTCACATTATATATTTTTTTAACAGAAATTTATTAACATTATATTGATAACAGGAAAAATATGCCACGATATTACCATATTTAACATTGTTATGCTATAATTACTTTTTATTAATAAAAAATTTACCCACAAAATTGATATTTATATGTAATTAATTATAACGTTATAATAATAACTATTATAATAATAACTATTATAACTTTATGTAATTTTATTGTAACAATAATTAAAATAATTGTAATAATATAGTTGTTCTAATTATATTTGTTTAAAAAACATACCTGCTTGTGGATTGTTATTTTTGTAATTTTTTTTTAATTTTAAATTAATTATGACAATAAATTTATGCATAAACCAAAATTGTTAATTAAATTATTTGTGTGTTAAAATTATGTTTAACTATATGCATACTTTTTAAAAATAATTTTTTTAAATTCAAAATAAAATATAAATTATAAGATATGTCTTTAGTCTAATATGTAAGACTATTTTTATCTAAAATTATTTAAGGTGTAATTTATTATTTTTATATAATATTAATATACAAATATAGACATATAAAGACTTTGATTTTACTGGTCCAATTTTTTTAGAAAAAAAAGTTAAGACAACTCATTTTTATAATGTTTATTTTGAGGTGACATCCACTTATGTAAAAGTATAAATTGGATGTTAATCTTAAAATAAAATTAATAAAAGGGTTTATTTTAATGTAATTTTTAAAATTCTAATATAAATATTATATTTTAAAAATGAATTTTAATTAACTAAAATTAACAAGTTAATCCAATATTTGTCAGGAAAGTTAGAATTTTTTTTAATATCATTTGTATTTCAATTATTTATTTTGTGAAATATATTAAATTTTTTAAAAAAATAAATATTTTTTTTTTTTTAAATAATTCATTTACAATATTAATAATTTAGGTATAAAATATGAGATTACCCTTTCTCAAATCTAGAATACCCTCTCCCGTCTTACAGGACCCTATTTAAAGCTTAAGAGTCCTTCTTCGTTCGCACAAAACCGGTGACGCTCTTATTAGCCGGAAAATTGAAATCTACCAATCTATTTTTATTTCAATTCGTCATCAATGTCGTTCAAGAAAATTTTCTCCGAGCGTCTCTTTAACCTATCCAAAGTCTCAACCCAAACCCTAACCAAATGCCGAATATCTTCGTCACCCGCTCAAACAAGGATACCGCCGAGCTCTAATCGATCCAATATAGCTCCTGACCCCGGAGATAATGGAATCTTCCGCAGGTTCCTTCACCGGAGATCTATATTTCCTCCTGAGATTCGGTCTCTGCCGCCTATTGGCGAAAATCTGAAGGAGAAGCTCAAGGCTATTGGCATTGCCCAGGACCGGATCCGTCTGGATGGCCTGACTCCACCTCCAATGGAGGGCACACCTGCGGTGAAGTCAGGCTTGACTGTGGAGGAAGCAAGGAAGTTTTTGAGGGTTGCACAATTGGAGACAGTGAAATCGAAGTTGAGAATGATCCAGAGGAGTATTATATCGTACTCGGAATTTATTCGGATATGCGAGGAAGCTTGTACGGATACGGATCAGGGTCGAGATTTTGCCAAAACGCTCGATGAAAGTGGAAACGTTATCATCTTGGGAAACGTTGTGTTCCTCCGGCCTGAGGAGGTAATTTTCTTCTGCTTGCTTTTGCTCTTTATTGTATTGTTGAAGATGAAGATTTTTTTTCAGTTTCATTTTATTTTGTTTTGTCATTTCAGATTATTCTTGATGATCCTTAAAGGGTTAGTTAGATTTCAAATCACGAAATTCACTTAGTGTTTCAATTTTTTATGCTAAGCTCCTATTGAAATTCAAGACTACCGAGAACTGATACCTTACATAATTATATTTTTTTTTTGTTTTTTCTTTCGGCAGGAAATGAAACTTTCTTGTTTCGCCAGATCTAAACGTGTAAAAGGGTTCCACCTTTGAGATGGTAACTTATAAGGCTTTGCAAGGACCAAAAACAACCCACAGTTTCTTCAGTGGCTCAAGAAAATTTCCCCCCCTTTTAAACATTATTATGGACTCGAATTAACTAAAACTCCATGGCCTAATCTTAATAAATTTTGAACTTCTCATAAAAATTCAATTTGAACTTCACCACAAAGAAAATTTGTAATTTTGACCCAAGAAAACTAGGAAAATGAGTTTACTTGAAAATTTATGGGTGGGTGAACAAAGTTTTTGGATAGGTTATTTCTTGAGCCCAATAGGGGGAAGGAAGGGTTATATATAATTTTCTTTATTTTGTTGATAATGGTCCTTTTTACTGATTTCATTAAAAAAAAATTTATTGGAATTGTTGATATTTTAAATGGGTTGGGGAAATATGGAGTGTTTTTCCCCCCTTTTATGTAGCCTGACATGCACCTTTGCACAACTTTCAATTGAAGGTTTATTTATTTTAACCACGATTTATAGTCATGTAAAAGGAAACGTTAGAGAAATTTTTTAAAATATTTCCTGTATCTGTAATTTGGTTGTATGGATATTATTGGGATAACTTGGCATTTCATAATTTATTTTAGGCTGATGAGCTTCCCCATTTTAGAACAATGTCTCTGTCTTTCATCCTTTGTTTCCATTTTAATGGGTTTGGTAGGGGTGAGTAAGTGTTACTTTAGTTTGTATTTCACTTGTAACATTTGTAGATTCTAAGGAGACTTTAAAAAGTAGGAATTTTTTACATTGTATCACCTTCATCTGGAACAAATACCAATATCCATATAGAACTTCCTATTTCATTTCCTGGTGAGAAAAAAAATATTGATAAGTGCATTTGGATTTTGTTCTCTCCACCACTAAAACACACATAGAAAAGGCCTGTTAGATTAGCAATAGGTTGTTTCAGGAACTCCAAGTTTGTAGAGTTTTCGAGTTCAATATCCATCAATGAGCATCAAAGGCCATTACATTTAATGTAAGATAGAAAGTTAGGCTAAGCCTTGTTTTACCCAAACGTTTCGAAATGTGTGATTACAGGTAGCTAAAGTCATCCAAGAATTAATTCCTGTACCAGAAGTCCATCCCAATGACCCAAGAAGACAAGAGCTTGAAGATATGGAAAATAAGAAAGCTGAAATTGACAAGAAAGCTGACTTTTTGGTTCGTAGGGAACTCTGGATGGGACTTGCATATCTGGTTGTCCAGACAGCTGGGTTCATGAGGTTAACCTTTTGGGAACTCTCATGGGATGTTATGGAGCCCATTTGCTTCTATGTCACTTCAATATACTTCATGGCCGGCTATGCCTTCTTCCTCAGGACTTCTAAAGAGCCTTCTTTTGAAGGGTTCTTCCAAAGCCGCTTTAGCTCTAAACAGAAGCGCTTAATGAAGTGTAGTAATTTTGACCTTGAAAGGTATCATGAGCTGAGGAAAGCTTTTAATCCAACAGCATTGTCCTCAAATACAGCCCCATTAACCTCTCTGTTTAATGATCCACAGAAAACTCAATTTGGTGTCATACCTCATTAGAATATTGAAAGCATTTATCTAATAACCCGTGATTTTTAACTTCTCTACTACACCCAAACAAATGTAATTGAACATGTAGGTGCGGCTTTATGTAATAGTACTTGGTGAGAGTTATAGTAGCGTTCTCCTTTTACTAACCACAAGCTACTGACGACGATCTTCTAACACGGATGGTACATGCAATCGAAATTTGATGTCTCTTGGTCTATTCACATAATATGACGAGTTTGTCCTAGTAAGATTTGTTGAATTTTAAAGTAATATGATTAGTTGAAAGACAAATACCAAGCTTTATCATTCTATAAGGGTGCACTTTGAGATAGAGGTATCAAATAGTTGAGCGGGTTGATCTCAACTTACATGAATTTTATGTGAGATTGCTTTACATCAGATCATTAATTTAAAATTAGTTGTGTTAAGTACTCGATAGTTGATTCATTTAAATTTTTTTATTTTTGTTTAAGGATGAAAATGTTAGTATAAGTATTATTTGTAATTATATTTTGTAAAACAAGGAAAAATAATACTACACTATAAATATGTTTTTATTTTATAGTGCCATTATGATTATTATGCTATGGAAATATATTTTGTTACGGGATTGTGAGTTGCTTATTAAATTTGTTGGTGAAATTATATAAAACAACATTATTCAATTTTATAACAAAAATCCTAATTGATAACATCCAACTTGAATTGGTAAATGGTAATTTTTTGAAAACTAAAAAATTGAGTTGTACAAAAATATTTTGTTAGATGAGATTGTGAGTTGCTCATGGATAATTGTTTTGAACTTATGAGCTAGACAAACTAATTTTGTTAGAGAAATTATATAAATTAATATCACTAAATTTTATAACAAAATTCTAATCGATAATATTTAATGTAAAATGATAAATTACACTTTTTTAAACTAAAAATGTATGACTCGTATTTTTTAGTTATAAATTTTAAAATGACTATTTTTATTATTTTTTCAAATTTATAATTTTTTTTCCTCCTATGACACCACAATGTAGTAACATTTTGTAATTATTACCTTTTACATTTAGTAACTATTGTTCTATATAAAAATGCAAAGTAACCAATAAGAATGAAAACATGTTAGTCTTGAAATATGTTTGTTGCCTTCAAACTCGTGCTCTTCGGTGTTTTCCAATTTGTTTAAGACCGCAACTTGTTTTGGTAATGCTAGAAGGATTTTCCCAATGACAGCCTTCAAAGAAATCGGCTCCATGTGTGTGTGGGGGCAGAAACTAAAATAGGCAACTTCTGAACCACGCCTAACAGTTGTTGCAGCACACCAAGAAAGATAAGTCCACAACTAACATTGAAGTGCAAAACTTTGGATCTTAGTGATTTTTAATATATATATATTTGTATTCCTTAAAATTTATAATAACACAAATATAACACTTTATGTCCACTTCAACCTAAATATTTTATATTAAACGCCGTACAGTTAGACCAAAATTTTTATATTGAATATTATTTTACTTAATGCTATTTAAATTAAAGCTATTTAATATTGAACTTTAGTATGAGACTCGTTCAATATATAGGATATAATTTTTATTATTATAAATTTTTTAGTATTGTAATTACCTTTTTTCTTTTTTAATATCAAATCTTAATGATTTATTTTTACATGAACTCTTAATAATATTATATTGGGTCTTAATGATTTGTTCCAAGTAACATAGTTTTATTTATTTTACAAGAAATGCTAAAAGCACGTAATATTTACACTTATATATTATATTGTGGCACGTGCCATAATTTTTGTAAGGTTTAATTATTTTATTAATTTATAAATTTTAATTAAATTTATATTAAGTTCTCAAACTTTTAAATTCTATAATTTAGTTTTCAAACTTTTAAAATTTCACACATACATCCTCAAATTTTTAAATTCTACTATTTAGGTATCAAATTTTTAAAAATTTATACATAAATCCTATCTTAGGTACTAAAATACATATTTTTTAATAAAAATTAAAACTTATGTGTAAATTTTTAAAAATATATGAACAAAATTGTAGAATTTAAAAATTTAATGACCTATGTGTAAAATTTTAAATTTTTTTGAAATAAATTATTTTTTAAAAGTTTGATGAACTAAGTATGAATTAAGTTAAATTTAGGGACAAATGATATAATTTAACTTTTTTTCAAAGAATAAATAACTTTACCATTTTAAAATTATTTTAAAAATAATTTTGTTTGATAAGATTCCAATTATAATTTTTGTAGAAATGTGTATGTAAATTTGTGAAATTATTTTAAAAATTATTTCATTATATAGCACTGTTTGTTATGGGACGTGAAAAAAAAGGAAATAGACCCTTCATTAGAGGTCCAAATTCTATGGTCTTGAGAGCACGCCAATGCACATGTTTTTCTTTATGTATGTTTCTTTTTCAAATCAAAACGTTTAACAAGTCATCATACACGTTGTTTGAAGGAGAATCTTGGGCGCAGGAATTCTCCAAGAAACAGGGCCACACCGTCAAGGCTTAAGCTGAAAAGCTTACGTAATTAGTTATAGACTTTTGGAAGGCAACAATCACTATTCATTATTAACAAAACAATCAGATCCATCCACGCAATCTTGTCCGCTCATTTAAAATACTGGTCCACCACAATTGTTTATGTTTAGTTTGTTTCTTATAAAGCCCAACATGAGGGCGTCACATACCTAACGAGTTACATGGTTTTTGTTTCAACAATTCATACCTAGACAACGAACACAAACAAAATAAAGACGACAAAAAAAAAAAAAATATATATATATATATATATAGATATATATATATCATTACCTTATTAAATATTACTTATATATAATAAATATAACAGGTCTTTATATTTTATAGGTTAAACATCTATGGTCCTTAACGTTTAATTTTTTTTGTATCTTTTTTTTCCTTCATCTTTTTAATGAAAAAAAAAAAAAAGTTTGGGAATAGTTAGATAATTTTAAGATTTTTTTTTTTAAATATTTGTTCATTAAAAAAAGGAGAAAAAAAATTATATGTTAAATTTCATAAAAAATTAATAATTTAACTAATATTGTTAAATTTAAAAAATTAGGTGATTAAATCTTAAGAAAAAATAATTACAGAACTAAAGTTTAAATTAAATAAAAATTAAAAAATTATATGTATTGTTTAGCCTATTCTATATTTTAATAGAATCTAATCAATATCTAAAATACGGCCACCTAACTTTGGGCTTTGCCTATGTTGAGATTTAAAATAACATTAGCAGTTGGATATTCTATAATAATTACTTTTATAAATAATCCACCTATTCAACTCATTTTTAAAAATAATTATACGCTTCAATCATCTCTCTAGATAGTTGTTAGAAACCTTAGGTTTTAAATTTTAGCCAATCCAATCTGATCATTTCCGTTTTAAGTTGAAATTGGTTCGACTTTAAAATAGTCTATAATGTGTAAATTTTTGGTATAAATTGTTGGAAAATTTATTATTGAATGAAAATTTTGAGAAGAAAGAAACAGTGGAAAATGGCAAATTATTCTTTAGCTGTTTTGCTTTTAATTCATTTCCGTTTTTTGTTTTGCCCATTTAAAATATTTGCTTTTAATTCTTGCTGGTTTTGAGCTCTATCTATTTATAGATGAGTAGCCTCACTTAAAAATGACACAGTAGAAAAAAGGAAAAATAATTGTAAAAGTTTGGTATAATTTTTCGTATTTTAGAATTAGGTTCTATTGAAATAAAGTTCAGACATAAGAAGGTTCATTAGAACAGTAAGTTAATGGTGCCTAATTTTTATTAGTAGATTATTTTATCCTAGAAAATAAGTTTCTAAAATACTTAAACAATCACTGTGAGTGAAAAAATTATCTTAAGAGACATCTTATATTACACGTGAACTTGATCATTTATAAACTTCATCTCCTTTTATGTTATTTAAATTATTCATTATAAATTATATGTGTTTTATTTATTTAATTCTAATTTAAATAAATATAATTTTTTTATTCTTAAATTATTTATCCAATCCATTATTTCATACCTAAATTAAAGTTCTCTTCTTTGAGTTTATATTACAATAACTAATTATATAAATTTTAAATAAAAAAAATTTAAGATCTATTTCAATATAGGTACATAAAAATTTAGTTTTTGTTTTGTATAGGCTCAAATTGGATTAGAATCCACCGTCATGTCTGTACCTAGTGGACTAAAAAAAAATTCAATTCAATCCACAGTCGATTTGAAACCGCTAAAAATTCCACATTTTTTGTTGGATGGATTAGATTTATCAAATGATCCAATTTTTTGCACACTCCTTCCCCACCCCCACCCCCACCCCCACCCCCGCCACCGTCCCATCACCCAAAACCTTCAACCCTCTTCACTGACCATCCTATGTCTACCCATGTGCAGTGCCCATCACCAAGCAACCACCTCGGTCTGGCTATTTGTAGAGTTTTAATTCTACAGGGCGAGAATTACATGTTTTGAAAACCGATCGTCGATGAGGTTTTAGACAATGGTAGTCGTTGTGCGATTACCCACCACATTCGTCTAATCAAGTCACTCCAGTTTGTGCCAACTCTAATCCTATTTCGTCACCAGATGGTCACTGAGAGATTTGATAGAGAGAAGAGACGCAAAAGGGGGAGAAAGAATGGTGATTAATTTTTTTTGGAGGTGGGAGGTGCAAAGGTGGAATGGTGGATAGGATGTTATCTATGGTGGGACGGGAACAATGGCTAGGTCGGAATAATGGTTATGTAGTTTTAAAAAATATTTTTTTAATATGTTTTTATTTATTTTTGTTAAATCACAATTTTATTCTTAAAAAAGCTAAATTTTTTTTTCCAAATTTTATATAATTAATTTTTTTAAAAGTTAATAAACTAAAATTATTTAACTAAAAAGTTATTGAATTAAAATACACATTTTTTTTTAAATATTGATTGAGCGAATATATATTTAAAAATATTTTTTTTTATAAAACACGTGTACAAAAATTAATATTTTCTCATGCTATTTATACATGCAGGGACGTAACCAGAAATATTTTCTTAGGAGGGCTAATTTATATTAAAAAAATTAATTTTTTTTATTTATAATATCAAGATTTATAGCTAATATTGAAAAAATAATATAAATTTCAAAAATAAATAAAAAAATTTATTTAAGTTGTACCCGACGATACTTTTAGAGCATAAAATTCATCAATTATCAATTCGGATTCAATTTCTTCTACAAATTTCAACAAATAGTTCTTGAAATAACTTACTTTTTTGGTTGGTAGCCTCAATAGAAATATTTTTGATTAATTGTTGGTCATCTATTTTCTTAAAGAATAAATGAAGAGTTTTAAATGATTTAGAATTTTTGTGAGGTTTATCCATTATAACCTACAATAAAAATATTTAATGTAAATTAAAGTATACAAATTTAAATAGACCTAACAACAAATAAACAAAAAATAAAATAACTAAAGAATTAAAGAATCAATAAATAAGTTATATGCCTAATCATTTTTTCACCTATTAATATGGTAATTAATAAATATAAAAATTTAAAATAAATTTCATGTTCTAATATAACAATGGATAATATATATTTTGAAATAAAGAACTCTAATTAATAATTTAAAGAAGAAAAAAAAACATATTTAATGAAATAATAGTGAATTGTTATAAAAAAAAGAGTGCTAAATACATATAAATTTATACTTAAATACATACTTAAATTAATAATTAAACAATATTTATCGATTAAAAGTTTAAAAGTTATAATTTTTAGGAATATATAATACATAATTATTAATATGAGTGTAAATTAAAACATAAATATTTTAAATATTTAATATTTTTATTTTTAAAAAAATATATAACTATAATATAATATATTAAATTATATTTATATTATTAATATTAATTAAAAAAAATTTGAAAAGGCTGCCCGGGCTTAAGCCCGGTACAGCCCATAACACAGTTCCGTCTCTGTATACATGCTATGTTTTTATATTTTTCTAAAAAAATGGATACATTCATAATTACAATCATCATGTGTAGGAACTTACAAAATTTTGAGAACTGTTTATCTTTACTCACAGATGTTTATTGTAAAAAACAGAAAAATAAAAGAATGTAAGAAATAGCACGAAAAATATAAATAAAAAATTTTGAAAAAAATCTTAAAGAAATTAGTAACTTAAAACGAAGAAGCTGAAGAAAAAAAAGGAAAAAACGTTTTTTGTTTACGTGGTGTATTATTACTAAAGGAGCTATTATTTATTGGTCTGGGATGTCGAATAGTCTAGATTAATAACATATTATTATTATAAAAAAAAATATTAAAAATGATTTCACGTTTTTATTTTTTTACTATTAAAATTTGAAATACTAAATTATTGTATAAACCAACATATGAATTAAAAATTAATGTATAATTTTTCATTACCTAATAGTTATCTTATGAGCATTATGAATCTAACAGATAGCAACGAACTAAATATATTAGATCAACGGATTGGGTTTCCCTACTCCCAAGTGAGGGAAGAGAAATTGAGGATAACGATATATTAATTTATACAATATAGTTTCGGTGAAGAGTCAAATTAATCTCATTATTTTTTAAAATAAATAATTTGATTATTTATTTTTGAATTAAGCTTAAGTGGTCCCAAAATAAATAAAAAGAGTAAAAATAAATTTAAATCATTTTTTTTTTCTGTTTAAATAAGACAAAAAAAAATATACAAGAGAAACGATGATATTTTTCAAGAATATTGCATTAATTTTATCCATTTTGGTGTCAACTAAGCTATAATATTATTTAATTTATCTATTTTCAAATCAGTTAGCCTTGGTTAATCAAACATGTGTTTAATAAATGCTTTTTTTTTTTTTTTAATGTATAATGTCTAATTTCAATATCATTATGTTTATTTGACAAATTTAATTATTTTTATTAAATTACGGAACTTAATCCATCCAACTCAATAATTACATCAGTAAAGTAGTTGTTTTATATCTATTATCTTTCTAACACATAGTAAACAAAAGCACATTTTAAGGAAAGGAAAAAAGTTTCCAAATCATTTTAAAATATAATAATGAGTTCAAATATTATATATATATATATATATATAAAACCACTCGACCCAAAATGGCCAATTGATTTTCCCATACTTGAGTTGAAATGTAGGAGTGGAAGAGGACATGCAAATCGAACTACTGCATCTTTTCAATGTGGGAAAGTTCCAGAAAAACCGCCATCAGATTGAGAGAGTGTAACACCTATAAGATTAGAAAACTTCAGCTAAGATTTATGTGGAAAATTTAATTGAGATGAAAAGCATTTTTATCATGGGACAGAGCCAATAATGAAGATATCTTATTTTGAAAGTACATTTAGTTAGATAGACACTATTTGTCCTTTGAATCCTCCTTGTTCAAAACTTTTGAGGGCAAAAGAGTAATTGTCATAGTGAATCATATTTGACCCAATAATTCAGTTACTCATGCAACTATGTATCTCATTCGTACATTTGCAACAAAAAATAAACTCTGCCATTCCTCTACTAGCTAAGCAAAGGAGTTAGAGACACAACACAAAGGTATGTGTAAATTGATCTCTAACAATTCATTAATTATCAGTTGTTTACAGGCAGGTTCTGTTTTCTTGTGCTGAAAAGAAACAAAATGGAAGAGCACATATCTAAACTTACAGTTGATAAGCCTCACTTCTTCATAATCATTCTTGAAGAAAGCCTTTCAAATCAACTAATGGTTAGTATCACTTTTAAGATTAATAATAAATTAAAGAATGCAGGTTTTTAATTATACACTTGTGAACATCAGCATTGTTTATTTTAATTTGATCAAAAGTTAATATAATGTTGTTTCAAAAAGAAGATATTTTTCTGGTAAGTAGAGTTTTATTTTACCCAAGTATCATCAGGATTAAAGTAGAAAGTTCAATATGCATAATTCATTGAAGGTTTAGTTTTATGAAAACTGTATACGTCCCACTATAATTTCATCCCCACACTGCATACTCCATAACTAGTTGTGTATTTTGATGGGTTCGTGCCAAATAGAATGTTACTCTTAGTTTTATAAAAACAAATTGTTTAAGTTATGTTTTCTTATGTTTTTTGAGAAAACATAACTTTGTTTGCTGCTTTTTAGAATATCAAAACAGAATACAGAAAAACTGTATTGCGAATTCTGTTTTTAAGTTCTATTTAATACGATTTTTTCATTTTTTATTCTCAATCTTTTTTATTGAGAAAAGAAAAAGTGGTGGGATCATATTGACTACGTGAAAATGAGGTGTTACAGGATGCATTGTTGAAATAGTGTGGCTCTAATTGAGCCATTTAATGGAGGAGTAGATGAGCTCATTGCTTATGTCATTCAAAGAAAAAGAAAAAGTGAAATTTCTTCTCTATAAATAGAGCAAGTATTTGCTCATTTGAAATCATCCCTAACAATTCACAACAAGAGTTGCATTTGAGAGAAAGAGAGAGCAAAATTAGGAAGTCTATTCTAATAGCTTCATAGTGTTAAAGATAACACATTTAGTGATCTCTTTTGTTTGTTAGAGAGAAATCTCTAAATTGAGTGTATTGGGATATTGGAGCATTTGAGAGTTTGTACCCACTGTGTAAACACCATTTAAATAGTAAATTATTCTTCTCGTCTTTGCCAGTGGATTAGGCCTTACGCTGAACCACATAAAATTTGTGTGTCCACTTTGTTATTTATTTTCTCTACGTTTGGTTACCGCAGTTGTTTGTTACTCAATTGAGTGCTTACTATTTAGGAAAGTTCTGTCTAAGGAGATTGGAATTTAAGTAGCTCCGGTGTGACCCTCCAGTCTTTCCTGAAATCTTTCTTATAATAGTAGTATTTAAGTAGGTCTCGCACAATATGCATGATATCAAATTTAATTGTGGAAGTTTTGAAATATGAAAACAGAAAACAATTTTCTTTTTTTGAAGTTCTAAAATTAGACTTTCTCAGTTCCAATTAAAATGAAAGAGAACACAGAATTTACCAAATAATACTAAATTCAAAAACTTGGATTTGAAGATATAGAACAAAAGAACCAAAATGTGAATTAGAAGTTTTGAAGTGAACAAAAATGGCATTCGAGTGTTAATTAGAAGTTTTGATGGTGAAACTTAGAAATTTAAGCTGATGATATTAGGAAGTATCTATTTAGTATCAACCACATTTAAAATTAGACATGTCTAAAATACTATGAATTGCATAAAGAATTGTGTAAAAATAATAAATTTTTGGAGAGTAAAACATGAACAAATAAAACATGCATGAAATAGATGAATAATATGTTTATTACTGATTAAAGAGAAAGTTAAATGCAATATATAATTTATTTTCTCAATTTATGCAGAGAATCCCAAACTCATTTATCAGTAAATTTGGGAACAATCTAGAAGATGAAATTAAAATTGAAGTTCCAAATGGAGACATGTGGACAGTAGAGTTGAAGAAGAAAAATGGGCAAGTTTTGTTACACAATGGCTGGTTTGAATTTGCAGGATTTTACTCTATATGTCACAAGCACTTCCTTATATTCAGATATGAAGGGCATTCCAACTTTCATGCCTTCATATTTAATGCTAGTTGTTTAGAAATTGACTATCCTCGACGAAATGATGAAGACTTGGAGTTCGAATTTGTGTCTGAAAAGAAACAATCAGATTATGACACTTCAAGTGATGAATGCTATTTCTCTCCCCAAATTCACAAGGAAAAAGGAAAAACAAATCGTTTTGGACATCATGGAAGTACTTCTCAGAAAAAACACATGAATGCCTCTTACAAAAGAAGTCACTTTGGAGGTTAATTACTTTTCCTGTGCTTTGTATGTTTAATTTGTTACTATTATTGTTTTTAACCTAGTTCTTGTTATAAAATTTCAATTTTAAAAAAGGTAACAATTTGATGGAAACTTGTGGAAGTTGTATGCAAAGAAAAATTGTTGAGAAAGTGCAAACAATAACAGCATTGGATAGACGTATTGCTATGCAACGTGCTAAAGCTTTTACATCCCAAGACCCTTTCTTTATGGTTCTTATCCAACCTTCTTATGCTGCTGGAAAATATTTGGTAATCTTTAAACTATAATTTACTTGTGTTGTTTCATTAGTATTTTTGCTACTTAAAAATAACTAGGAAAAAGGGTAGCAATGGTTCACTAAGTATGACCAAAAGTTCACCATCTTTTGAGTGACAAAATTATGACATTTTTTAAGTTTTGGACTTCTGGTCTACTTTTCAATAGTTTGTGCACTTGTAATATCTCACCCAAAAAACTGAATTTTTTTGTACATTTGGGTATTCCTATCCTTCATCCAAATAACTATATGTTTGTTCTGGTTTTAGAATGTGCCTAACAAATTTTCCAAGAAATATTTGGGTGAGGACTTCATGGAGATTATGTTAAGATCAGTTGATGGGAGATGTTGGCCAGTTCAGTATATTTGCAGTCCAAAAGCAAAGTTTTCTGTTGGTTGGAGAAGGTTTGCGAGGGACAACTTTATTAGAGTTGGACATATTTGCATATTTGAGTTCATTAGAGGCAGGGACTTTTCTTTCAAAGTCACCATATTTCGAGACTACGAAGAAGATGCAGATGTTGGTTTTTCATGTTGAATAACAACAAAATCATATGCAATCCTTTTGAAATTAAAGTACTGTTTTATTTATGTTTATGCCTTTCAAAACTTATCAACGTAGTCTTTATGTTTATGTGTGTGGATGATTAAGTAGTTCTTATGAAATTTGCTCCAACTCTTATGCATTTTTATATATTCTTTCTTTCTTACATAAAACAACACTACAAGAATCTAACTGTAGTCTCGAGTAAGAATGCAGATGTGGGTCTTATAACTTTTGCAGAAGAGAATCAAAGTGAACTTTTGGGAACTCGGAGTTATGCAAAACTTTGGAAATGCAAAGATTCTGTTCAAAATTATAAATGAATTTGAATAAAAAAAAAAAGAAAAAGTGCAAAATTTTTCTCTCTAAAAAAAAATTGTCCTATATTGATTTTGAACATCATTAGGAAGGTATTAATAAAGGAAAAAATTTACTAATAGAATTGGGCTTCAAGGAGCATCCACTTTTGTAAAAGAGAGAGAACCTAAATAATTGTGGATCTACCATACACGCACTCGACGGCGGCCTACCATACACGCACTCGGCGGCGGCCTGCTCTTATGAGGTAAGGTGACACTTTATTTTTTGAAAAAAAAATTATTTATTAAAATTATTTATTCCAACAGTTCCATTCTTATTCATTACCCACTTCGTAACTGTTACATTTTTTACCGTTCCGTTTCGTTCCGTTCCAGACCAAATCTTACGAAACGTTCTTCATGATCGTTTCTATGTAACGTTCTCCACGACCGTTTTATGAACATTGCATGTTCTCATAATTTGGCCACGATTTTTGTGCCTTACAGTTGATGATTTCAACTATAAATAGAACCTCTTAGCTCACAGATCAATCACCTATCAACACTCAACTCTCTCTCTCATTTTCTCTCCTTTACACTCTAACTATTAAGCACTACAAAAATTTCAAAAAAGCCAAACAGAAACACATATTCAAAAATTCAAAACTATTAATACAAAATTAATATTATTATTAGTTTTCGAGCAACAAAAATATTTTATAAGGTGTAGCATTTCGGAATTCATCAGTGTAGTGTAGTTCCGAGATAGAATTTTGCTGGGCTATTTTATTCTGGGGACGACGAGGTTGTGTTTGCTTGCACAATTTTAAGCAAAGCTGCGAAACGTCTTTAAAAAGAGCGATCTAATCCGCGACTCAACTTAAGCAGTGAAATTTCAGTATTTTGGTAACTTCGTTCCTCTTTATTTTATATCCGCAGTAACAGATTCGATGCTATATAAAGTTTTTAATGTGTTTTCAATAAATTATGAGATTTAATTTTTCATTCATTCTAATATCATTTTGACAAGTAAAAATATATGATTTTGAAACCCTAGTTGAAGAGAACTTAAATCGATTAAAGTCACACACTTATATGACATTTAATTCAGATGTTATTGTGTATCAATGTATAATTTTGTTGTTTATTGATTGTTTCAAAACAATATAAAGGTGCTAATGAAAAGTAAAAAAAAAAAAAAAGTTGGAAAAAATCCCATTGTAGAAAGGTTGTTGCACGCGTATGTGAAACATGTAGGAATTTATAATGCATCTCTATCAGTTACACCGGCCAGAATTGACCACATAAATACAGTGGGCTTGAATATTTGTCTACTTCTGAAGATAAGAAAAAATAATTTTGGTTGGTAGTGTAGGCTTAAAATTCTTATCAGTAATTCTATAAATAAAATGATTTCCTCATAATTGCTTAGTTCTGAAATATATGTGAACAATAACAACGAATCTTGAGTACTTCAATTTCTCAATAAGCCTACCCAATAAAGTATTTGCTAGGAAACTCTGAAAACTTTTGCTTAATCATAGACGTAAAACCTTTTATATAAAAAAAAAAAAAAAAAAAACTTTAAAGTCAAGCAAAGCACAAAATAGAATTAGGCTATAGAGGAAATATATAGGTGGTTTCGAGTTTCTCTCATGGAGGCGGATTCAAAAATTGTATACGGAAAGAGTATCATATATTATTTCTTAATTATTACTTATTTTTATTTAAAAATATATTATATATATTTCATTTTAATAAAAATACATGTAAATAATTGAGTTTATAATAAGTCATTTGGCATTAAAATTCTAAAATTTAAAATTTAAGTGGGTCATAGTTATAAAAGTATGTGTAATTTATCTATAATTTTATAAATATTATACTTATTTCAATCAATTAGATTTTCGAAAAACAACAAAAATAATACTTTTAAAATTTATAATAATAAAAATAATATTTTTTTATGTTCAAATTATATATTTTTACAATAAAAAATTTATTCTTACATTATTTTATTTTTTTTAATATTAGTTCAATTAAACATCGTTTAAATTAAATTGTATCAATTTAGATCATACATGTTTAATATTATTGAAGTTTTATTTTTATTATTATAAAATTTATATAAATTATTTTTGGTAATTTTTCTTAGGTTTTTGGCTTGTTTAATTATTTCAAATAAAGTAAAATTTTCAAAAACAATATACGCACTAGTAAAAAATTTCTTTATTCACATTCATTTGTCTCCAGATTAATCTGACTGAGTCAAATAAGGTATAATTATAGAGCTTGAAAATACAACTTTAGTGGGTGATGTAGATTGTTGGTATATCCTTATTAATTGTACCAAGATACTTTCAATGATTCACAAAAAAAATGATTTTGTTTTAGAAGTTCGAACCAACTGTACTCTTGTTTGAAATAATTTCTCAATGAGTTTTGCTTCGCTTTGATCTTAAACAACAAAAACAAACACTGCAGAATCATGCAGAACAGCTCGTAGACGAAAATGTTGAACATCAACCATACAAAGGGTACCTTTCTTATAAGAACTCAAACGTTGACAAAAAGCCCAGGTTGATTTCAAGGCTTGTATATATTCTGCTAAATAATAACATTACATAAAACAGTACTACTGTGTAGCCTTTACAAAAATCTAAAGGGAGTTCCTAAGTTTACTTTGCCTCCCACAGTTACATTAGGACTTAAAATTACTTATAGCTCCTTTTCTCTAATTATTCCATGGACCTCTGACTCCATGGGTGTAGAACAAGTCTCGAACTTTAGCCCACCACCCTCATGAACTCTACTTCCTTTAAGTTTCCTTCTCTTTTCTAAATGCATTTGAACATAGAACTTCAAAAACAGCAATAAAATCACACTATTCAGAACCGAATTGAAAACCCAAGCCCCAATTCCATTACACCCACCTTTCATAAAGTGCAGTAGAAGAACCCCAATATGACAAGCCAAGTTGCAACACAATAGCACAATCTGACAATTCACAACAAAGGGAAAACAAGCATTGGGTAACCCAATTGCGATCCAAAACCTGTATCCATATACGACAGAGTAAATTAGCGTCGTACAGAGTATAGCCAACACTTGAACCGACTGCGAAAATTCAAGCCACAAGAATGCCATACAAGTCAGCATCGAGTGGTTGAATATTTGGAAGAAGGATAGTTTACGACGTCGTAAGATGGTGAAGAATGTCCGCAACATGTGAAAGAACCGAGATAAATAATAAGCATATGACCAAAAGAAGACCCGACCCGATGGTCGTGTACCCAGAGGAAAGCAAAGGAGCCACTGCAATGGGGTTTTAGAGCGGCGCCAAAACCATCGAGTTTCGCGAATTTCTGATTTTGCAGAGAGCAGTATTCCGGAGAAAATAGTGACGGAGATGAGAGCCATAGAGAGGCTATGAATAGCAGGTATGGGTCCAAGAGGAACGGGTCGGCCCGAACGGAGAATAATGGTTAGGAGGATGTGAAGAACGAAAGCTAGAGCAAGATAGGAGGCTATGGAGGTGACTAGAAAGGACCAGGTCGAACCCCATAAATGTGCGTTGTTCCATTGGAAACCGACAATTGATGGGTGCTCCGAGAGCCAAAACACTATGGTCTGGGTCGGGTTCATTCCTAATTAATCACCTGAGTTTGATCGGACGGCAGATTAGAAGACCCAGATTCCCTCCCCGTTTCTAATTCATTCATTAACAGAGGAGGGAAAAGGGGTGGCTTTGTTTTTTAATTTTCTGTTTCAGATATTCAGAAGAGAAGAAAAGAAAGAAAAGGTAGATGGGGAAGAAATAATTAGGATACGTTAATGGCTGGTTGGTATGAAGTGATGCTTCAACCAATAATTTTATGACAATTGGGCGAAATTTATTGGAACAACCTGTGTACTGTGCGGAAATTCACATGTCAGATTATAGAGTAAAAAGACGGTAGAATAGTGTTGTATACATTAAGGCATGTTTTGCTGAAATGAAGTTGATTCCGATTGACCTTGTTTACTTTATTTTTTATGTTCGGAAAAGGAAAGAGAAATATTCAAATTTACTATTTCAATTCCCAAATATTTTCCCCTGTAACTATTTATTGATTCCCTTTCTTGATGCTATTTTTATTTTCTAATTTAACATTGGGACCAAATTGCCTTCAAAAAACTTAAAAATCTCAAAAAAAATCCTCATAAATTAAATATAACAAATTTATTTATCATCTATATTATAAATAATAATATTAAAAATATTACAATTTTATTTTTTTTTATTAAATATTTATTATTCTTAATCATACTTCTAATACTTTTACTTCTTGATGCTATTTTAAAATTTTATTATTAAAAATTCCCATTCAAAGATAATTCGGTAAAGTTACTATTTTCATTATCCTTTATTCCAATTCAACATATTTTACTTCACATTAGAGGAATTAAATTCAAGTTTATTTGGATTCCAGAAAAATGTAAGTAAACAACATCAAAGGTAATGAATCCAAGTATTTCGATTCATTTAAACTCTGTTTCATTCGTAATCCAATTCTGATTTTTATTTTAGATTAGTAAATGCAAGATAAAAATTTAAGGGAGTTTTTAACAAGTTCGATGTATATACAATAAAAATTCATTGAATTAGAATTTATTATTAATTATTGTATAAATATAAATATCTTTTTATCATTTAACGCCATGAATACTTTATTTGATAAATCGGTTTTTAAAATTACATGTCGTGTAAACTAACATACACGAGTCAAGACAAAAACTGAAAATGAAAACAATTACCAATAGGAAAAAATTTTAAAAAAGACAATGACATTATCATAATTTTTTTTTTTTATTGTCAAATAAAATATATAAATTATCTATTTTGCTCATATATTTAATTATATTTTAATAACATTACTATTAAATAAAGTTACAATTAATAAAAAATTCTTGTGGCAATAGCTTCACATTTAAAAAAAATCAAACATATTATTTTACATGAACGTACTCCGTTTAAATTAAAATATGTTTATTTAGAAGGTATTATTTTTATTGTAATAAGTTTGATAATTTTTTTTTTTAGTTTTTAAAATAAATAAATTGAATTTTTTTTTTTTTTTAAACTAAATACTATGAATCGTCCAACAAAAATTTAGTTGTTTTCACGCTTGTTTATTTCATTTTTCAGATGCATATATAATAGTTTAAAATTATATTATTTTGTTATAAAGATAAATCATAAAAGTCATATTTATAATTTACTTTACAAGAAATTCTACATAATTTAAAATACATAATTATATATTTGAATTAATTTTTTTATTTTTTTTTAAATAATGGGTTAAAAAACCAAAAAAAAAAAAAATGGATAATTTTTTCACTAATTTTTTCTTTAATTATAAAATTAAGATTATTATTTATTTTATATATTTAATGATAATAATTAAATGTTATTATTTTTATAAGATTATAATAATTTTATTTATGATTTATTTTTTTATGGATAAACTAAAATATTTATTTATTTTCAAAATAATGAACTTCCAGTAGTTAATAGAAAATTTTGACAAAATTATTCAAAATTAATTATGAAAATTTTCATTATTATTAATTTTATTTATTTAATAAAAATATTATAAGAATTTTATTTATTGTTTATTTTTTATAAGAAGTTCTACTTAAATAACCTAAAATACATAATATATATTTAAATTAATTTTTTATTTTTCTTTTATTAAAATAATAGGTTAAAAATAACATAAACAAAGAAGAAAAAATTAAAAAATTATAAGATTTTAATTTATGGTCTAATTATTTATATTAGATGTTCTTCATAAGCTAAGATACAAACTTGTTACAACTAAAAGAATACTTGTAAAATATCATTTAAATTCAATTACGAAAATTATTACTATTACTAATTTTATTTACTTAATTATATTAATTATAATATATTATAATTTTTTTTATTACTAGTGTGTGTGTATATATATATTTAGAAGGAATCCTTATATATAGTTATTAGTTAGAATGAATCCTGCAAACATTTGAGGTAAAAATGGACATTTCATTCCCAACCTAATGAAATTAGTAGTATTTGAGAAAGTTTGAAACTCCTTACACAATCAATGCAAAATAACAACGATATGTTATAAATCATATATTTCATACAAACAACAAAAATAAAGAAAATGAGAAAACAACACAAGTAAAAGCAGATAATAGTAAGTAAATAAAAACATTAAACGTTTTTCAAAAATAGAGGAATCCTCGTATATTGAATGTCAACCTCATTAACCTCTTCACCGTCGTTTCACTGGTATAATTGCGAGCGTCTGGTGAGCACTAAGTAAGTCATAAAAAAGATAGTTTCAATTCAAAAGCTACTCAAGTAAGTTTTTACAAATACCCAATTAGTGAGAAACAAATGCACATAAACAACACAACTTAGCATGCAAACTCTAGTATGTAAACCATCATAAAAGAAATTATCAAGTTTCAATTCAAAAGCTACTTAAGATAAGTTTTTACAAATACCCAATTAGTGAAAATCAAATGCACATAAACAACACAACTTAGCATGTAAACTCTAGTATGTGAACCATCATAAAAGAAATTATCAAGTTAGTAGTAGGGGAAAATCTAAAAAATATTTTTATCATAATTTGATGCATGCATCAATGTACATATTACATATACTTTGTCCATACTAGTAAGTGTCCTACAATTATTTTAACATCTCAGTTTTTTAATTTAACATTCAAACTTGACACATCATTTGATGTATATAATAACTTGACACATATAACACTGCTACAGTATTTTGGGATGTTCAAAAGGATTAAAAAATCATTTTTTATAAAAACAATTACACAACACACACACCTATAATTAAAACAAAAATTTAAAACTTTTTATATATTTATATTAACTATATATTATTGAGCTATAAGCCATCTTACTAAAGTCATAATTTTATTAGGAATAAACCTTGGCTCTTTCTATATTCTAAAAAAATATCAATTAATAAATTAATATTTTTAATCATCATATACTCCTATTTATGAAAATGTCATGCAATCAGTTAACTTTAGTTATATTTGATAATGATTTTAATTTATAATTTATGATTAAATAATTTATTTTTTAATTTCTGATTCTTTTATTAAAAATAATCACCAATGTGTTTGATAAAATTTTATACTTAATGATTTTTAAGAAAAAAATCAAAAATTACCTCTAAGTTGTTTGGTAAAACCTTTTTTTTTTTTTTTTTTTTCAAATAACTTCAAAAATAAAGAAATTTTTTTTTATACAAATTTTAAGTTTTTAATCATTTTTTCCAATATATATACATACAAAAGTTATAAGAATTAATTTACTTTTAGAAAATGTTTGGACAAAATAAAAACAAATTAAAAATCAGAAATTTGATTCAAAAATCTTCTTTTTAAAGATTTATGAATAATCTCATATTTTGGTAGTGATTCTTCAAAAATGTAAAAATAAAAATAAAAAATCGTTGCTAAATATACCTGATTCAAAAATCATTTAAAAAAAACAGAAACAAAGAATTAAAATCGTTATCAAACAAGCTCTTATTTTCAACTAGGATTTAAACTATCTATTTTTCTCCCTTATGAAAACCCTAGCTGTTCTTCTTCTTCTTTTCTAATTTTTTCTTCTCTATTGGCAAGAAAGTTCTTTTTACTAGGTAGATTAATCATTATTTATTTTTTGCTTTGATTAAATATCACAAGAATTACTCTGTGATTTATTTCGTTCCACATAGATTTAGATCTAATATGGTAACCTCTTCACCTAAATCTGATTTATGGTGACGTTAGAATATTTTGTTATATTTTGACAAGTTTTTCTCCCATATCTAAATATAGATATAATATTATTATTTAGAGTTTTGTTATAGTTCACAAATTAAAAAAATAAAGCTAACAAATATCAAATTTTATTGAAGATTTATCATATTATTAATTTAAAAAACCAAGCTTAGATGGGAACGAAAAAGAACTAAAAATGAATATTCGAAATATTTACTCATTGAATTATAGATCTATTATTACGATTTTTATGATAATTTTAATTATTGGTATATTTTTTGATATTTTATTTATTTATATATTATTGAATACTATTATTTTGAATTAATGAAACTTATTTTCTTAAAAAAAAAAAAGTTAACTTTGTTCATTTTTTTCCCTTGAAATTCTAGGGCATATTCGGATATTCCCTTTGAATGCTCGTCCAAGGATAAAAAATAATAATAATATCTAATTGTAATATAATTATTTGTTTAAGTAATTTCTGAAAGAATGCCCAAATTTTGTAATTTCATGTTGATAGGAACTAATGCGAAACTACGTATTAAATTACATATTTAATTAAATTACGTAGGTAAATTATGTACATACATCACAGGTTATCATAACAATATTTTGGAAAAAGAAATTCCAAACATGTCAAAAATAACACCCTATACGAAAAAATTTCTCCCTAACTACGCAATCACTTTACGTCTGTTTTTTGTTTAAAACCTTGACTCGACGTATGACTTATGACTTATGACTTAACCGGAGTGCCAGAACGGACCAAAGGGATCTGTGTCCACAGCCAGTGAATCAAATCATTTACGGCAATTGCTTGATATTTATTGTAAAAGATACTCGAGTATTATTATGAATAATAAAATTTTAAAAAAATAATATTTAATATATATATTAACTCACATATTATAATTTTCTTTTATTTGTAAAAAAATTTAAAATTTAAAATTATTTATTATTTTATATTTTAAAATTAATATATTATAATATAATGTAATGCATACGACGGTGCTCTGAAACTGATGGCATGTTAATAATTGAAAGAGTAGACGTGTATCAATATCTATATTAATTTATGAAAAAGGTTACAAATATTAATTTCTATTGGTTGTCACTTTTTTTTTTTTAAGTCTATTTAAGTTGTGTTAATATCACAACTGGTAGTTAATAATTAAATAAAAATATATATTATTATTTTAATTAATAATTATTTATCACATTAATTATGATTATAACTACAAATAACATAAATAAATGTTTTTTTTTTTCATGTTTGATTTTCCTTGGAATTTTGTCGTGCAGTTATTAAATCTATTCATCAATATTATTTTGCTCGTGGTATCACATCCGTTACAAAACAGTAAAAAAAAAAAATTAAAAAATTAAAATAAAAATGTAAATCAAATATCATAAAAACTAAATAAGTAGCAACATAACATATAATAAAGTTTTGTATTTTTATCAATAAAAAAAAAATTATATTTTTAAAATATGTTTTATTTTATTACACTTCGGTGACCAATAAACTTGTTACTAATCAATCAATTGACAACAAATGTATATACATTTAAATTAATAAAAAGGATAAAAATATTTCGAGAAAATAACAAAATTTGTACCATTAAAATTTATAATAATAAAAATAGTATTAATTGTATTTAAATTATATATTTTCACAATTAAAACGAGATTATTATATCATTTTTTTAATGTCGTTTAATTAAATGTTGTTTAAATTGAACTGCGATAACTTAAACCTATTTAATGTTGCAACTCGTCTAAATAAATATTATTCAATGTTATTGGGTTGCTATTTTTGTTATTATAAATTTTAGGGGTATTATTTTTTGTAATTTCTCAAATGTGGTTATCAAAATTTGATGCATATATAAATTTACATGATATAATCTAATTAACTTTATTTTACAATCATTTTATTATACCACATCACTAATTTTATGCCCAATTAATAACTTAAATAGTTTTATCCCACTTCAATTAGACGCTATTTAAATTGAATTACGATAATTTAGACTTGTTTAATGTTGAAACTCATCCAATTAAATATCGTTCAATATTATTGAAGTGTTATTCTTGTTTTTATAAATTTTAGGGTTATTATTTTTAGTAATTTTTCAAATATGGTTATCAAAATTTGATGCAAATATAAATTCATATGATATAATCTAATTAACTTCGTATTATAATCATTTTATTATCCCACATCTTTAGCTTTATGCTCAATCAATAACTTAAATAGCTTTATCCCACTTCAATTGTACGCTGTTTAAATTAAATTGCTATAATTTAGACATGTTCAATGTTGAAACTCATCCAATTAAATATTGTTCGATGTTATTGATGTGTTTTTTTTATTATAAGTTTTAGAAATATTATTTTTGATATTTTCTCAAATATAGTTATCAAAATTTGATGCACATATAAATTCATATAATATAATCTAATTAACTTTGTGTTATAATCATTTTATTATAATCAATAACTTAAATGCAACTTGATATATATAATAATTTGATGGATATAGAATGCCCCAAAGAAATTTGTGTTTTTAGAAAAGGGTATACTTCTATGAAAACGAGCAATTTAATTATCTATCAAATTTTTACAACACTTAAGTATTATTTTTATAAAAAAAGATAGCAAAATTCATATTTTTGTAAAAAATGATAGCACAAATCCTTTTTTCAAGAAAACATAAAAAATGTCCATGATCACTCTAAATACTGTATGAAATGTTTATGTCAATAAAAATTTGTATATATGTTTACATGTCAATACAAGTTTGAAATGTTACATAAAATGTTATATGAAATTTTGGTATCAGAGTTAGTATTATATTGTTAAAAAAAATTAATACTCTAGTTAAGAAAATAACCAAAAAATTAATACCCTCTAGTGCATAAATGATATAGTTATTTATTTTATTTCATTTTTTAACCTCCATCAGTAAAAAAATATATGTTTATTTTCTTATAACATTAAAAAATATATGTTCATTTATATTATAAAAGAATGATCATATATTTTTTTTTCCTGTGAGATTAAAAATGAAACTTTATATATAAAGGGAGATTATGTTATACAATTAAACCATATTAATGAGAAACATGTAAAATGAATCCAAATATTAAAAAAAATTAAAATAAAATGTTACCAAGAATAAACTATTTTTGTAAAATCTTACAAAGACTTAGCAAAGATATATAAGCCTTATACAATGAAAAAAATATTAATGATATCATTTAAAAAAAATTAAAATGATGTAAAATATAAAAAAATAATTGAAATATTTTTTTTATTAAAAAAGAAAAAATGAACCATTACAATTTTCTACCTTATGAATATTATTAATTATTTTAGTACAATAAATTGTAAAGTAATTGCACCTAAAGAATAAGTAATATTCATAATTAGTACCATTAATTTTATAATACCAACTATGGGAGGCCAGAGGGCGTTGGAAAAATTGGAATTCGAAGGCAGATCATGAAAAGTATCGGTATTTGAGTGCCTTTAAAAATAATTCTAATACACTAAAAATTTAAACCTACACCTTATCGTATAAAGACAAGAATTCAACACCTTACAATCTATTAAACTACCGCATGGTCAAAGCTGATCTAATTGAGCTCATGTAGTTGAGTAAACTTGTAAGTTGTAACTGTTACTTTACAATGGAATGAAAACTTACTGGTCAAAGCTGATCTAATTAAGAATGAAAACTTACTTTTGACAGCTTTGACGCCTTGACATATTAATGTTTTTGATTTGATGTGCGATAAATCATTTTGTCAGTAGAGACAGCATAATTAATTGGTTAATTTAATAATTTGACTGGTTGCAAATTTTAGCAGCTGGTTTTATTTTTACAAAGTTCTGACAGCTCTTCTTTTCTTCGATGGTCTATATTCGTGCAACAGTTAACTAATATTATCAAATTTCACTTTAAATTATATAGTTTAATCTTAAATTTTTAAAATTATCATATAATTGAATATATTTTTATTTAATTTTTAAATTTTTATAATTTTATATATAAATTTTAACTTAACTATTAGTACACATATTTGCGGCTTTATATATATATATATTATTTACATATTTAAGAGTTTTATATATAAATTAATTATACGATATAATTTTTTTATATATATAATTTTATTTTAATTTTTTTAAAAAAAATATACATTTATTTTTTTTATAAAATAATTGAACGTATGTTTTTTAGTGTTACAATTAAATAAATATATATTTTTTATTTACTAAATTAAAATAAAATTAATTTAATAATTAAATTTTTTTTGCACTGCAGAGTTTATATATGCTTTACATTGGCATGAACCTATGCAAAGAAATGAAGAAAATAAAAGAAAACAGGGAAAAACATATGGAGTTCTAGAAATATTTTCAAAAAATGAAGAAGAAGAAAAAAGAAGATCAAGAGGTGCAACGGCCAACTTTAAAATTCACAGGGGTCATTGATCAACCGTTTAATGCCAAACAATAAATAAGTTTAAAATTAGTTTATTTTTTATTTGTTAAAATAGCTTCCAAAAGTGTTTTTTTTTTTTTTTTTTACTTTGGCCATTGCTCAAAATAATATGTAGAATTTGAGCTCAAAAGATTTACAACTAAAGTTTGGATTTAAATCATAATTTGAGATGGGTCAAACATGCTAAATATTACCAATTGATTAATGTGTGTAGTTAAATAATTGGCACAAATTTTTAAGACATATTTATTTATTAATTATGCTATTTTAAGTGTTAAAATAACTTTTAAAAAATATATAAATTGTCTTTTAATAAAATTCTATAATATATCATAATATAATTAATAAATTGTAAATATATGTGTCACTGTTTCACACTTTTCTTGATTACTAGGTTTGTGGGCTTGTACCTCCATTTCATTTATGTCACAATAGTATTAAGAATTATTAAAGTGATAATATTAATATAATTAAAATTAATATCATTTTAATTATCTTTTATTGTTTACAACTTTATCGAGCAATAATAATATTAAATTATAATTAATTATAAAAATATAATATAATATTTATACATTATTTTTGTGTCAATAACAAAAATTATTTTAATATTTATATCTTATTATTATTAATAATAATAAACTATTATATTATCAACGATTCAAAGACAAATATATATGGGCATATAATTTTATATGAAATTTTAGTCTCGAATATAAAACTATGAACAATATAATTATTTTAAAAATAAATATGTTTAAAAGGAAACAACTATTATATAAATAAACTATTATCATATATATTGTTAATGGTCGTATTTTATTTTATTTTAATTACTTGACAAAAAAGATAACATTTCAATAGAAAATATTATTTGCCTTTAATCGACTTTTTTATTGAAGTTAGTGCCTAAAAAATAAAGGTATAATACATGATATAATTTTTTTTATATATAAAGTTTCATTTTTAACTTCCTTAAGAAAGAAACATATATTTATTTTTTTTATAACATAAATCAATAATGTTAGAAAATGTTTTTACCGAAAGAATTAAAAATAAAATCAATTCAATAACTGAATCATTTATATATATAAAAAAAAATTGAAAACTAAACAACACCGACTTCAAAATCTAAATGATTAATATGATCTTCTTCCCATATTTAATTATTAAGAACAAATTGCAATAATATATAAGATGAGAACATGCTAGTTAAATGGTGATGATTGTCTTACATACTTCTAAAATATAAATATATTGTTATTTAATTAAAAGCAACTTATGAAAAAAATAAAATATAAGAAAAATAATTTTTTTTAAATTTATAACCACAAAAATTATACTTATTATATATAGCTTATATAATTTTATTTAGGGGTAACAATTTCTGATATGATTCGATAACACGATTCGAATACAACACAACACGAAATTTTTTTTAGTAAGAATTGATTAATAATTTTTTCATGTTTTTAAAAATTTGGTTATTTTTTATTATTATAAATAAACAACACGAAAAAAAATCGAGTAAATTTTTTCATGTGTCAACTAATATGAAAACTCGACAAGAATAACATGAAACGAACCCAATACTGACACGAATAACATGAAATGAACATTACACAGATACAGCTAATACGACACGATTATCACCTCTATTTTTATTATTAAAAAAGTTCAGCTCATCATTTTATATTAAAGAATGACATTGAGTCATTTATGCGCTAAAAGAAAAAATAAATTTATAATTTAAAAGCTAAACAATACTAACTTTAAAATCTAAATGATTAATATGATCTTCGTCCCATATTTAATTATTAAGTACAAATTGCAATAATATATAAGATGTTAACATGCTAGTTAAATAGTGATAACTGTATTACATGCTTCTAAAATATAATAAAATATAAATATATTGTTATTCAATAAAGTTTGATCGAAAGTAATTTATGAAAAATATATATATATATAACACAAAGATTGTATTTATTATATCTAATTTATATATTTTTATTGTTAAAAAAGTTCAACTTATTTATTATTTTATATTAAAAAATAATATTAAGTTATTTATGTATTTAAAAAAAAAGTTTACAATTTGAAAGCTAAAACAACACCAACTTACAAAATTTAAATGATTAATATAATCTTGTTCCTATATTTAATTATTAAGTACAAATTGCAAAAACATATAAGATGTGAACATGCTAGTAAATAGTGATAATTGTCTAACATGTTTCTAAAATATAATAAAATATGAATATATTGTTACTCAATAAAGTTGATTGAAAGGAACTTACGAAAAAATATAAAAAATAACAAAAATAATTTTTTTAAAAAATTTGTAACCACAAAGTTGTACTTATTATATATAGTTTATATATTTTTATTATTAAATAAGTTTAGTTTATCATTTTACATTGAAGAATGACATTCTAGTTAAGTCACGACCATTTAAATTCTTTTAATATTAAATTTCGTCTAATTAAATCAAGTTTAATATTATTTGAGTGCTATTTTTATTATTAATATTTTAATTTTTTATAAAATATAAAAAAGAAACAAGTAAAATTTTGAAATTCAATTTCTTATAAGAGACAATACAAATATATTTAAACTACCTTGACAACATATTTGGTACTTTGTATCAGATAGTTAAGTATAGTCGTATTGGATTAAATTGTATTATAACTAGTTCATATTGTTTGGTGACAAACCGTATAATATAGTCGAACAAAATTGATTATAAATATTTTAATAAAATAATTTATATTTTATATAATTTTTATTATAAAATTTATTTAAGTCAATATTTAATTCATTTTTATATTTTTATTATATTTTTAAAAATAAAAAAATATTATTTTTAATTTGAGATGAAAAAAAAAGACACATAATTTCATAATTAAAATTCAGATATACTAAGTTAGAATATCAAGTGCAAGTTAGACTTACATTCCTTGGTTATATAAATTTTTTACATAGCTATACTATTTATTGATTTTACATTCAAATACATGAATGAATAGAATTTATACAGTTAAAAATTTTAATATTATGTAACAAACATGTCATAAGTGTAACAACTCTTCGACTATTGGATGGTTTCCATTATTAATGCAAGAAACAAGAAAAAATTTGAACTTCAATTTCTCATCTGAGATAATACATGTATATTGTCAATTTGAAAAAAAAAAATACTGAGGTTAAAAAATAATTTTATCCTCCTAAGTTACCTTAAGGTATGTGACTACAAAGGAAGGATTCAGATTTTACAAAATTTTATCTGGATTAAATATATAAAAAAAGGTAAAAATAAAAAAAATTGAAAAATTAGCTAAAATAACACACTTTAAAATTAATAATAATAAATATAGCACTCTTGATATGACATAGTATTAAACAATACTATTTTTATTATTATAAATTTTAGGGGTGTTAATTTTGTATTTTTCTCAAATAAATTTAGAACTAAAATTTTTCATTAATCCAAACTTATTTTTCTCAAATTAATCGAAACTTATTTTTCATAAATTTTCATTAAAATTTTCATTTTTAATCATTTTGAGTAAGGTTGAGTATAATTTAGTATAGTTTGGTCATTAATTTTTAGTGTCAAAAAATATAAAAAATTAATTCCAAAATTGACTTTTTGAGTTTTAAAATTTTTTCTAAATTTCAAAATTTACAAAATAGTGGAAATGAGTTACGAAACTATCTAATTAAAATTTTAAAATTAAAATTAAGAATTAATTGAAATGTTTATCAAACGAGCTCTAAAGTCATGTTTTATGTAATTGCAATTTTTAATTTCTAATTTCTAAATTTTTAGTTTTAAAATTGAATCTTTAATTTCAAATTTTTTTTTTTGAAAACTAAAAGTTGTTTTATAAAGAATTTCTAGTTTTAATTTTTTTAATGTAGAAATTAAAAATTGTATATTGTTTATTTGATAAGCAATTCCTATTTTTTAATTTTTAACCTTTTAAGTTCAAAAATTTAATTTTAAACTTATTTAATGTTAAGAATATCATGTAGTTGATGCAAAAATTGCTTGTATATTTAGGAGATATTTTTTCAAGTTAAGAATATTATTTAATTAAGGAGATATTCTTTTATGTTAAAAATATTATGTAATTAATGTAGAAATTGCTTGTATATTTAGAAGATATTATTTTATGTTAAGAATATAATATTATGTAATTAATGTTGTGTTGTATATAATCTTATTCCATCAATAATAATTTTTATTCAGCTAAAATATATTCTTTTCATTGTATCAGAGCAGGACTAAATAATTGCTTTTTTTTCCCCACATCTTATTCCCTTGTGCAGCACAGCATAATCATTTTATCATGGCAGATGGAAAGAATACCATCTCTTTTGAAGCAAATAAATCAAAAGGTTGAATATCTTATCTCTATTTCATCCACCATTTAGATAATCCAAGTTTGGTTTTAATTTCCAAACCACAATTGGAGACAATTACTACACTTGGCTTAGAGCACTGACCATTGCTTTGAATGCCAAGAACAAGCTAGGCTTCATCAATGGCACCATCAAACCTCCTTCTATAGAAACTTATCCAGACGATCATGCAACATGGTCTTGATGTAACGAAATGGTTCATTGATGGATTATCAATTCCATTTCTCCGAAGATCTTTGACACTGTAATAATTATACTACTGCTTGTGAGGTTTGAGAAGACCTTCGTTAGCGCTTCTTTCAAAGAAATGCTTCTCGTATCTTTGAAATTCAGCTAGAGATTTCTTATCACCAATAGGAACAACTCTCTATTTTCACTCACTACACCAAATAAAAGTGTATTTGGGATGAAGTAGTTTCCTATATCGATGTATCCTCATACCTGTGGGACGTAGCAAGATTGGAAAAAGTTGATGCAGTTCTTGATGGGCTTGAATGAGTCTTATAGTACAGCTTGTAGATAAATACACTTGATGAATCCACTCCCTTTTGTTCGTCAAGCTTGCGCTGTGATTTTTCAAAAGGAAAAGCAAAGGCTTCTTGATGCTACACATGTAGCAATAAATTCTCATACTGGTGCAGTTATGGCCGTGAGAAACAATAGGCCAAACAACTTTAGCCGACAGGAAAGAATGGAGCATTTTGATCAAGCCTTTAATGGCTCACATGATATGCGCCAATTTCATCAAAATAGGCGATGTTTTAGCCCATCCAAAGTTGTCCTCAATTCACTTATTGTAAAGATATAGGGCACTACGTTAAGACTTGTTACAAATAGGTTAGTTATTCACCCGATCATCCAAAAAGTAAATTAAATTGCACCAAGAATGATGGAAGTCATGGACATTCTGCTAATAAAGTTTTGGATGGGTACAAAAGATGAAGGGAAGTCTTTCATGTCCCAAGTTTCAGAAGCACCACTCCAATAACTCCTTAGCATCTTGAGTGCTAAAGAAAGTGAAGGTACTAATTCTCAAGCCAATGTAACAGTTACTAAACTAGGTTTGTGAAAACTCTCTTCACATTGTTGGATTATTGATAACAGTGCGACGAATCATATTATTTCCTTTCCCAAATTACTATATGGAAAGAAAAATCCTTCCTTGTAGCCGATATTATTACCAAGTGGACAGAAAGCATCCATAGTTATCATAGGATCCTTACCTCTAGATTCCATTTACTATTTTAAAGATGTGTTATGTGTGCCTACATTCAAAGTGGATTTTACGTATGTTATTCGTTTGACAAGAGGCTTGAATTTCTCAATAACATTCTTCCCTAATTGGCGTATTTTGCAGGATATGGCTTCGAGAAGGATGATTGGTTTTGGTAAGCAACATAATGGATTATATTATCTGGTGGCTCAAGCGATGGATAAGAAATTAACCAACACATCCACAACCTCAAAGAGTACCAAACCATCCTTATGCCATATTACCATTTCATCCACTAATCTATGACACCGACGTCTAGGTCATGTTTTCGCTTCTCGATTAAGTTTCATTACTAAACAGTTTTTGAATGTTTTTGTTAATCCAAATAATGCTCGTCTTGTTTATCCTTTGGAAAAGCAAAGTCGTTTACTTTTTGGTACTAGTTTCATTTTGTCTATAAAACCTTTTGATCTTATTCATTGTAATATTTGGGGTCGTTATAAACACCCTTCTTTTTTTTTTTTGTGCTCATTACTTTCTTACAATTATTGATGATTATACAAAGTTTTCTTAGGTATTTTTAATGCATCACAAAGATGAAACACAATCTCTCTTGAAACACTTTTTTGCCTTTGTCACTACTCAATTCTCTTATGGATCGAAAACTTTTGTAGTGATAATGGTAGTGAATTTCTCTCTCTTAAACCTTTCTTTAAAGACAATATGATTTCATTCCAACATTCTTGCGCTTACATGCCTCAACAAAATAAGGTTGTGAAACATAAACACCATCATATCTTACAGGTAGCTTGTGCTCTCAAATTTCATGCTCATTTCACGTATTAATTTTAGGGAGAATGTGTCCTCACTACCATTCACATCATCGATCATCTTCCTACATCTGTTCTTTCATTCCAAACTCCTTTTGAGCGTCTCTATCATAAATCTCCTTCTTTCTCGCATCTTTGTATTCTTGGTCATCCTGCTTATGCCACAAAAACTCATGTCACAAAAAAATTCTCTCCTCGTGCTATACAGTTCATCTTCATTTGTTATCAAATTGGTCAAAAATCTTACACGTTGTATGATCTTTTCACTCGCAAAGTATTCATTAGTCATGATGTTATGTATCATGAGTCTATTTTGCCTTATAAACCTAGTCACCATGAAATTAATCCACCCCCAAACACTAGACCAAATCCCTCTGCAATTACCCAGGCTATCGACTATGAAGACACTTTCTAAACGAACAACAATCGACCTTCATCCCTTGATGATTAATTGTTTCCTGTCTAATATCTATTCTAGACAGTAGCGATTGATCTCTACAACTCAGCAATTGATCCTTTCCCACTAAAGAATCCAATGATTGATTGCCACACCCCTAGTGATCTTTCGTTTGCTACTATCACATCCAGTCCTCTTTTCGACGATTGTTTTAACGATCGATCATTTTTTCTTGTTTCTAAACAACCGACACCACAATTCTCTCATCAAGGTACACCACCACCTCCATCTCCTCCTCTGGCTCCTCCATCTCCTCATTTTTTCATTGCCTTGAAACTTTCTCTTCATGAAATCCCATAACTCTTTTGCAGTGTCTTTCTGAAGGATTGTCTTGAGAATAGTCTTCTCAATTGAGGCAAAAGGTAGTTCTTCACCTTTAGGTCTTTGAGCCTCAAATTTGCCAGTTTTGCCCTCTGTGCTCCATTCAAAATCTCCCTTCTTGTTGGCTCTTTGATTCCTGTCTCTACTAGGTGCCACCACTCCTTGGAATGCAGCAAATTTTCCATAAGCATTGGCCATTGCTCATAGTCTCCATCAAACTTGGGAATGCTTAGAAGGCCATCTCTCTCTGTTGTCATCCTTTTACTTTTCTAATCTCACTCGGGTTTCACTCACACTCTAATCAGGCTCCTTTTGTGGTTTTGATACCAAATGATAAGTATCAAAAACTATAACTGAGGTAAAGCACAGAGAATGAATTTTTAACTCATATTATTTAATGTAAAACTGTGGCTTTTATACGCCTTTACAAACAGAGAATACTAAAATAAAGCAACAACGTTTAACAACTCCTAAAGACGTGGTCTGCCTAATCTAAATCCTACAAACTAGGACTTTCTTAAACAGAAGGCAACAAAAAACAAGAAACTTCTAACATTATAAAATACAATATGTTTATTACGTTATAAAAAATATATATTTAGTGACAATAATATGTACAAATAAAACTTTGAGCACGTTTACTAATCAATAATAGAATTGAAAAAAAAAAAGATTAATTGAACATAGAAGGAATCAGAAACAAGGTGAATTGTAACTAAATTACTTTTAATTATGTTTATGTATTTTATTTTGAAATAAAAATAAAAATGATTGTTTTACAAAAATGTCTTTGCATAAATAATTATTTTTGAAGAAATTAACTTGGAAATATCAAATTCAAAATTTTTTCTGTAAATTAATTGAAGATTTTTCAATTGTTAAAAATCAATAACTTAATTGAATATTTCTTATATTTATATGAACTCTAATTACCTTATTTACCTTATTTTGTAAGTAAACAAGCGAATGAAAATTATTGCCTATTACTTAATTTCCTTTACAAATTAATAAACATAGCTTTTATATATAAAAAGAGAGATTATGTTATGCATTTATGGTATGTTTATTAACTAGAAAATGGTATCGTTTTTATTCCCTCAGTTACTTTCTAAAACATGTTACAAAAAGAATAAGCCCCCACAAATTTTGAAATCACTCTAAATAATTGATTTTCAACATCCCTTGATATTGATTTTTTTTTTATATATAAATTTATAATGAAAAATTTTAAATTATTTCTACTTTATTATTTTATTTTATTTTTTATTTTTCATTAATACTTCTAAAAAATATAATAAGTAAATTAATATTTTTATTTCTATTTATTACAATTTTTTTTTTTGTAAAGGCATGAAAACATAATGATTTTTTCTTTCCCTTTCCCCGTCAATCGGATATGATTTTTTCTTTTCATTTCCTCTTCAATCAGATTCAATTTCAATCCGATTCTAACTTATTTTCATTATATTAGTAGGGTAGAAATAATAACTAATAAACACATATTCGACCGATATATCAAATGGATTTATATGTTTTATAGATCTAATTAGATTGATTTTGATTTTAAAAATGCAAATTGTCTTGTGTCAGATGTGTTAAAATTTTAAAGTTTTCAAACCCATATATATATAACTAATGCATATATATATATATTTTTAATTTTATACATATATTATTAATGTGTTGTTGCTCACAATAGTGTATATGATTTTACGCAAGTGCACGTGTCGCAAACAAGTAATATAATGATAAGAAAGATCGTTCCCACGGAGATTGGAATACTAGAAAATATCGTAAAAATTAACTATTAAAATCAATGTTTTGTGTTTTTGTTTATTAAAATAAAATAAATAAATAAAATAAAATAAATAATACGAGAGAACAAGAGTGAAAACACTAAAACAACGTTCAACAAGAAGGATATCACAAATCACAGATAGATAAATCAGTTAGGATTACAAATATGACAAGTGATGTAGACAAACTGCGTTGCTGCAGCTTTGCTGTAGCAATGCTGTAGCAAAGTATACCAGTAACTAGAATTGCAAAAATTCACAAAGGATTCTTCCGAATCTGCAATGTTTATATATTCTATGACTCAATGAAACATATTCCTATGCATACTGAATCTAAGAACAACGTTCATGCACAAATTCTTTTGAGTTATGTGAGATAATTATATATTCCTATATCAATTTCTTCACACTATTCTAGCTTTATCCAACTTAAAATTAACCTTTCCAGATTCAATTTCAGTTTAATATCCTATCAATTGTTGATCAAGCAATCAATAGGAATGAATCAATCAATCAAGCGTAGAATAACTAGCACCCCTCGCCAAGCAAAGCACAATTTTATGAAATTAAAGCACAAGGTCTACATACACTTGCATATCCACAACCCTAACTGAATGAGAATTTAGCCAAGCATATTTATAAAATTAAACATCAAATTATATATGCTCAAAATCAGATCCATATGGTTTAGAGAATTTAGAAGAATCAAATAATAAAGAAATAATGAAATAAATAAATAAATCCCTTAAATCAACCCTAAACCAATTGGATTATGATCCTTTGTCTCGTTCTTGCTTTCTCTTAAATGAAAGTCCTTGCAAATCAAGCTTCAATTAGTCTCTTTCCAGATTCAATTTGATGCTCTGTTTTGCCTCTCCTTCCTTGCGCCAAATCTGTCCAGAATTTGGGGCTGCTATCTGCTATGTTTTTCCTCCTCGCTGCTGCTGGTTCTTCCTCTGTTTTCTGCCCAGAATTCACAAGTGTTTTCTTCTCTTGATGTCGCCTCTTGCTGCCCAAAATAAATCCTGATCTGGTCTGTTATTTTCTGCCGCAGAACCTTGTGTAATCAGCCCCTGTTTTGTGTATTTAGCTTTAGGTTTAATTGGGGACAATTTTGGGTGTGTTAATTTCCAATATTATCCCTAAAAAGGTGAGTTAATGAAGGCCCAAAATTGTCCTTTTGTTGAGAGTCCAAATCAGCCCAAGTCAGCCTCTAACTGCTGCCCAGATTTCTGCAGTTTTTCCTGGTGTGATTTTGCTGCAGCTAGTTGTATTTTTGCATTTTCTTTGTTGTTTTCTTTATTTCCTGCAAGGGCAATGAAAATATAATGAGTGCACATCAAAATATAATTCTTTTTGACACATTTCATAATTATTTTGAATTTATTATCAAAGAATTCATTTAAATCACAAAATCCACAAATAGTGTATAAATGATTATAATGTGTGAATATTCCCAAATTAACAAGCAAAAATATTTATGAATAAGAGCTAATAATACTCAAAATATAATTCTTTTTGACACATTTCATAATTATTTTGAATTTATTATCAAAGAATTCATTTAAATCACAAAATCCACAAATAGTGTATAAATGATTATAATGTGTGAATATTCCCAAATTAACAAGCAAAAATATTTATGAATAAGAGCTAATAATACTCTAATAAATTAGAGTTATCATGTGTTAATATATATATATATATATATATATATATATATATATATATATATTATGATTATTTAATTTTAACTAATCTTTTATGAAAATATAAAAGTTGAAACAACTTATATTCTTCTTCTTTAATATTTATTTTTACAATACTTAATATAATAATAAAAATCTAAATTATTTTTTGTTTTCAAATTTTGAATAATTTATTCATCTTCAAGAATTATTCTCTACTAAAAATTGGTTCACAATTTTGATGTAAATGCTAATATACAACTTTTTTAATTTAATTTTTTATTAAAAAATAAATCTTAAACATTTATTTAACATTATATATGGTAAATATAATTTAAATTAAATTTAAAAATAATAAATTTAAAGTACAAATTAAACCTATCAAATTGACATAAATAAATTGGTCTAGTGTTCTTCTACTAATATTTTATAATTCAATTTTGATTAATAATTTAGTAAACATATATGTCATGTCAGTTAACATTTTTTAAAAAATTTAACCAAAATCAACCTTTTATAAGTAAATACAACCTTATTTACTTTTATTTTCATGCATCAAAATGTAGATACAAATTTGATAAAGGGTAGTATGACAATCATGCCACTTTAATTTTATAAATTATACAAATTAGTCACATTTTTAAAATTAATGTACATAACTCACATTACTATCACATTTATGAATACTAGTCATTTCTTGTTTTTTTTTTTTTTTTTTTTTGAATATTTTTAGGTAAAAACGTTCAAGTCAAATCGAATTAAATTTTATTATAAGGTGTCATAGATATTCAAAAAAAAAAAAAAAATTAATTAATTTTTTTTTCTGTTAATATGTATCTAATTATCTACTTAAAATACTACTAGTTAAATTACTATCTATATATATATATATATATATATATATATATAAATCCTATTTAGATATACTTTTATCAAATAACTAAATTCTTTTGGTATTACGTAGAAGTGGGCCACTTTATTTATTTAATTAATTAATTTAAAATTTAAGGTTAACAGCTGCGTCACTCTTGGGAATTACAGCATCAATTACATTCTTGCGATGTCCCTCAATGTGAACGGTCTTGTAGCTATTAGATCCAAAATCAGTGCTCTAGCTTCTGCTTATTCAACATCACCAATATGAATAGCCTCCAAGTCAAATATGTTCAACCTGACCAAAATCATTTCTTAAAACTACAGCTGTCTAAGAAATATCACTATCCATAGCGGCATAATTTACAAATTTTTATGTTGCATCAATATATTCCTTACCATTAAGTTTGGTTGAGTAAATATTAACCAATAAATTTTATTTTAAAAATAAAACGTTTTATTTAATAACTACCTAACAAATATGGATGATAGTGAATGAAGCTTACAAATTTAAGTTAGAATTTTTCATGATGAAGTAATATTTTAATTCAAATTTACATTTTAAAAAATAATAATCGAAATATCCTAGTTTTGCAGCTAGAACTATTCATAAATTCTTATGGGTTTGAGGTTAGCATTTTTTTCTCTTTTATAATATATTATATTCATATTTTTTTTTAATTATGTAATATGTTATATTTATTTTTGTCGTTATATGTAACATATTATACGTATTTATAATTATTATGTGCAACATATTACATCTATTTGTATCTATTGTATATAACATGTTAAATCTACTTGTATTTTGTATGTAATATATTATATTAACTTTATGTTTGTATGTAACATGTTACATTTATCTCCAACAGTATTACTGAAGCTCCAGTAAGAATGTAACATATTACATCTGTCTCTATATCTAAATACAACATATTACGTTGCCTATCAATGAGGGCGTCAAAGCTCCTATAAAGTTGTCAGTAGTGTTGTTGAAGCTCCAATAAGACCACTAACAGAGTCACCAGAGCTCCAATGAGATCATCGATAAAGTCGTTAGAGTTTCTGTGAGGTTTAAGTATTGAGAGATGACTCTAAATTTTAGAGTATTAAATTGTTAGTTTAAAAAAATTATAATATTAATATAAAAATATGCTATTTAAATAGTTTTTTTTTTTTTTTACTTTTCTATTAATTTTCTTTTGCTAAGATGGTAAAATGAAACATAATAAAAGATCTAATATCGAGGATATTTGTATCTAATAATAAAAATGATAAAAATAATATATTTAAAAATATATAAAATACATATTTTAAAAAATAAATTCATTATTTTACATAAATTACCTTTCTATTAATTAAAATTAATGGAATGAATATATTATAATCCTAATTAGTAAAGTAATAACTTTACTTTTTAAAATATATATTTCTATTACTTTACTTTTTAAAATATATATTTCTTAATTTTTAAACATATTATTTTTATTATTTTTTTATAAATAAATACTATATTAATCTTTCGCTCAAAAGAAACACGTTATTCATCGACTTTCTTGACTATCAACAAATTGGGTTTGGGTCTTGTATTGGGCTGAGATTCTACACACTTGTTTTGCCTTATCCCACTGGGTGGGCTTTCCATGAAAATTCAGCTTAATACATCTGTAAAAATTGGAAAATAGCTGTCAGATTCAAAAATATAAATGAGAGAGAACCGTCGGATGCGATTGACTCTTAAAGGAAACAAAGCGAGGACTCACACTTTTGAATAGTAGAAAGGAAGGGAAAAAGCTTAAAATCGGGAAGAACCTGGAAACTTCGACGAAAGGATTTCCTCTTAGGGGTAAGATCGTAAAACACCTCAATTCAGGCCAACCCTGACTTTTCCCCTCTAATAAGATAGACAGTGTTTGCTTTTACCCCTAGTTTGAAAGACCTTGTCTTGCCTCTTGGATTTTCTTTCTCGTTCTCGTTTCGGATCATTAACTTTCATTCTTCACACAACATCAAGGTTCCATTTCTTTGTTTTTATTTTCTTTCTCAGAATTTTTTTAATTTTGTTTCTTATAAATCTTGAATACTTTGATTCTTTTAGGATTCTTTTAACAGTTGTTGCTTTGTGTTTCAACTAGTCGTGTATTTATGTATTTGATTAGTCGATTTTTTTACAATTTGGAAATATTGACGATTTTGGATTAGGATCTTCAATATTATTTCGTGTAATTTTCTACTGGGTTTCTTGTGAATGTTGATTTATTATGTATGCGAATTTGAATGGGAAAATAATTCAAAATATGAGATTTTGTTAATTGATTGTGAATTATGGATTAAAATATGTATAAGGCTTTTGATCCCTTGTTTTTATCAGTTTGTTAACCGGAATAAAGTTCTTCAGGAACTCTAATGTTGGTTTCAATTGGATTCTATATTTTCTGTAGATACTGATAATGGATTTGTGTAGAATTCCAGGAAATTAGACTTTATGACTTGTGGAAGTCTTTCAGATGGCTAGTGGATCTGGGGAATCAGCGAGTGTGTCACCTCAAAGCCCTTTTTGTTCCGGTAACCTCGGCGGGGATGCTGGCGATTTTGAATGCAATATTTGCTTAGACTTAGCTCAAGACCCTATTGTTACTCTCTGTGGACACCTCTTCTGTTGGCCTTGTCTTTATAGATGGTTACATCATCACTCACATTCCCAAGAATGCCCTGTTTGTAAAGCCCTCATAGAGGAGGAGAAATTGGTGCCCCTTTATGGCAGGGGCAAAACTCAAACAGATCCCAGATCAAAATCTTACCCTGGCATTGAAATTCCTAATCGCCCTGCTGGCCAAAGGCCTGCTACTGCCCCTCCCCCACCAGATACAAATCCTTTCACTAATCATGGGTTTGGATTGATGGGGGGATTTAGGCCCATGGCAACTGCTAGGATTGGTAATTTCACATTGGCTACTGCTTTTGGCGGTTTGATACCGTCGTTGTTTAACGTGCAAATTCATGGATTTCCGGATGCTACTATGTATGGAACAACCTCCGGTTATCCCTACGGAGGATTCAGTTCGTTTCATGGAGGTCATGCTCATGGGTTTCCTCTGCCAGCAACAAGTCGAGGGCAGCAGGCTGATAATGTTTTGAAGAATCTCCTTTTGGTGATTGGTGTGTTCGTCATCCTTGCACTTTTATGTTGGTAAATAAGCCTGGTAGTTACAGATAAGTTACAAATTTTTAGGCTTCTCATTCTCTAATTTGTAAATGGGAAATTCTCGAAAAATCTCGAAATTTACTACGAGATATCCCATTAAATTATTTAATATTTTAAATATAATAAAATGACAAATTTAACCTTTTACTTAAACTTTAAAAATACACCCTACACCCACACCCCACGTTCCCCACATCCCACCTTCTTAAACTAATTTTATACATCCCACTTTCTTAAACTAATTTCATACATCCCATCTCCTTTTCTCCATCTAGCAAAAGGTGGGATGTATGAAATTAGTATTCAGAGTGAATTTAGAGTTATTAATGAATATGGAGATGGAGATGGAAGTGGAGGTGAGTGAGGAAGAAGAGGTGGGATATATGAAATTAATTTAAGAAGGTGGGGTGGGGTGTGAGGGATGGGTGTATTTTTTAAGTTTAAGTAAAAAGTTAAATTTGTTATTTTATTATATTTAAAATATTAAATAATTTAACGTGATGTCTCGTAGTAAATTTTGGAATTTTTCGAGAATTTTCCTTTGTAAATACATTAGCTGTTTTATTGGTGTTTATACCTTGTTGCTCAAAATTAGAACTCACCTCTGTGGTTCTTTTGGTGAAATTGTGTTGTGAACATCTGCAGGCGACTCAAGTGTTTTCGTAGTAATAAAAGGATTGCAAAATCTCTTTCTTATTCACAATGGGCTTGTGAATTTTGTTAAATGGAATGAACTGAGCTCTTATATCGTTTCTATGATATTATAACTCGTTGACGTAGCATATGTTCCGGTTACGCTGTGATTATTTAAGTAAATGCTGCTATACTCCATGAGCCGGCCTTTTTAAGGTTCGTTAACGTCAATTTTGTAATTTGTATTGGTTTCTTTTGCTTGTTTATCGAGTAAAGAACGGATTTTGTTGTGTTTTGGTTCATATTTAAGACATTGATTTGCTGAGAAATGAAAGAAATACAATATGCTTAGAGCACCTATGGATAAATTGTTAAAAAATGTTTGCGAAAATCACAAACATATAAAAATAAAATAAAATAAAATAAAAAATAACACCCTATAATTAATCTTACCTTTTTCAATTAAAAAATTAGGATGATATGTTTGTTGTTATGAGTTTTGTTGCTATTTAGTTAAATTTTTAAAAATGTTTTTTTTTTTAGTAGGGTACTTATTTTTATAAAAAGCACTTATATGAAATAAATGTGGGCCCGTAAATATTAAGTGTTTATTTTATTCTCAAATGCATAAAAGCACTTGCGTAACTTTGAATCCAAATGCACATTGTCTCCTAATTGTACCTCATCTGGCAAACAGCATACAATAATTGGTCTTCAATTGGCTGTTCATTTGGATTTATAGATGTGAATGAATTCATATTTTTTTTTTATAAGAATGAATTCATGTTTTACGTGTTATTTAGTTGTGCTCTAAAAATTTCGTCCAGTTTTACAATTATTGGAAGTTTGGTTTTTGAACCCAAAAAACAAAACTAATGGAAGTTAGATTTATGAATTAAAGTGTGCAGTCAGTTAAAATCTAAAGAGATGCAGAGAGCCGATTGTGGAACAGTTGTACTATTGTAATCTTAATACGAGGCTTATTGAACTTTTTAGTAAGAAAAACAAAATTAAAAAACCCTCTCGGCTGCGCCTCCCTCAAGGGTTTTAAACGTCAAATTTCCTCCAATCTCTCTATTTACTTTTAGGGTTTCTTGCCGGCTAGTTTGATCATGCTGTTTGGTTGTCCTTGCCGTCTGGTTTGTTTGTCTTGTGTTTAAAGTGGTTGGTTTGTTGCTCTGTTCTAACTTTGTTGGTTGGGCGTTGCAACTTTTCGTGTTTTTGGTGTCGCCATGGCTTCATTTGAGTCTAGTGTTGGGTCTCCATCTTTCTCGACTGTTCGGTGTTTAGTTTTAGTTTTCAATAATTTTACATTTGGTGTGTTTTCTCTTTTTGGGGTCTTCTTGTCCTACAATTTATGGTTTAGGAACTTGTAGGTATTAGGGCTAATTTGATTTCTAGTTTATCTAAAATTAGCATTAAAGTGAGATGTAATATGGTTCAATGGTCATGTATATTCGCTCATAGCTATTTTGGGTGTATTGAAGTATGTTAGTTTTTAATTATGTGATGTATTTAGTATCTTGATTTTTGCTTCAAATTGTAACTTTTTCTTATATTTAATGAAAATTTTATTTTATTATAAAAAAAGGTTGAGGCTAACTAGGAACATATGTAGTGTCTTGTCTTACTCAATTGAAAACCTGCAACATACGGAACACTAAATTAAATGCTTTGGGGGTATTTGATCTTCTCCACCTACCTTTGCTGTTAATTTTTGTGTTTCCTAACCAACTTGATTTATACTCATAGAGATTCTTTGAAAGCTAGCTTCCAAATTGTTGGACCAGCAATAGCTTCTTAGTTAGGCATCAACCGTGGTAGTAATCAATTGTTCAATATGAATGTTTATTAATTGTATTCAAAGCATTAATGGAGTTAAATAAATTTATAACGAAGATAAGAACTCCTACGTTAATGTTGGTACTTGTATATCTGAGAGAAGAATTTGGGAATTTGGTACTTGTATAGCAAATTGTGTTTTGTTTTGTTTTTTTAAAAGTAACCAGACAGCTTCCATTAATTAAATAATTATACAGTTAATCAATTATAGTATATTGTTTGCAATATATATTTTGGAAACATATATTTATTTAGTGGCGTCTTAAATTATAAATACTTTGAAACTAATTAGAGGCTTTGTGGTTAACCTATTAATTTATTTTTAAATTTTACTTTCATTTACACACCCCGCCACACTTGTTGTTAACAAAATTGGACTCGTGCTTAATTTAAGTGTTCACAAAAAATAAATAAAGAATATTTCAATTTATCTTCTTATATTCTATTTAAATGAATTTTTAAAATTTTCAATCTTTAGGTAATACTGAACTTTTATGTCAAAATCGATCCTCATATCTAATCCAATGTAGACATCCTTATCTCAAAATATTTTGCATATCTATATATATATATATATTTGCCTCCATCTCCTTCCACTTAAATAGATTAAACATGAAAATGATAGAGAGAAAAAAAATACAATTATTAAAATTAATGAAAGCGAAAAAGTCATTCGTCCTCATTGCTTTTAATTTCTAGATGAAGATCGAATTCCAAATTATATACAACGCGTTGTTTTGTTTCATTACTCAAAGTCATACACGTCCAGTTATATATATATATATATATATATATATATATATTTAATAATTTTAAGAATAAATAGTATTAATGTTATTATATTTGCTAGCCTGCCAAAGTCGAACTTAAAAAGTGGACCGGTTGGTCCCGTTGGGCTGACTTTTCGGCCGTCCTGGTTCCTTCTAAAGGTGTCGGTACATTGATAGAAAGAGAGATTCATTTTTTAGAAATTATTTTAATGACTTTCAAAATAAATTATGATATATTATTTTAAATTAATAAAATATAAAATTAGTATAATTATTTTTTTTAAAAAAATATAACTATTTAATATTTGATAAAATATTATTGAGTACAATCTAAAAATAATGAATAAAAATTATTCATTTTATCATTCTTATATTAATAATAGTTTTATGTTATTAATATTAGATAAAACCTCGTAAAAATTAATTTAAATAAATTTATTGTGGTAGTAAAATAGCTGTTGTAAGAGTATCATTCCTTTTTTTTTTTTTTTTCCTTTATATATATATATATATATATATTATATATATATATATATATATATATATATATATATATATATATATATATATATAAAGGTGTTATAATGAATTTAAAATCATGACTTCTTTAATAAATTTTTTACTTGAGTCTCTTCTTTGATTTTATTGCCGACATTTTAAGATTGGTGATGATTATGGCAGGTTTACGAAAATAACTTTGGTATGAAGAGATAGATACAAATTAAATTTAGAAAGAATTTAAAAGTAATTCTTACACAATAATAATATAGGTGAATTATAGACATTTAGTGGCTTATTAACAGTTTACCAGCTGAACTAAGTTTATAATTCTGTTTTGCTAAGTATTATTTAATTTTCCTAAAGCACTCGTGCGTGGCACATGAGGTAGAGCATATTTTATTATTTTGTTTCTTACGGTGATGTGGATGCCTATAATGTGTGTGTGCTGATTTCTGTTATACAGCAGAGAGGAAAGGATGGTTGATTGGTTGATCATTGAAAAATTGATTGAATATTGTAAACCTTGAGCTCTCTGTAACGGAATTAGTATTTTGAGGCTGGTTTCCTAGTTAAATCACTTTTCACCCATAATCCTTTATTCTATCTTTCTTATAAAATATACTCAATTTTTAATATTATAGTAATATTGAAAAAAAATAAATAAATAAAATCCCAGGTTTACTGGTTGACCTCAGGGGATAAAAATACGTAGGAAGAGAGGAAAAAAAAAAAAACACCTTAAATGAATACAATTTGAATTTTGTTTAAGTGTGTTAAAATTCTGAAAATGTGAAAGCTAATAAAGTTTAAAATTAGGGAAAAGTATTTTATTGGTTTTTTTTAAAATTTAAAATTATATACATTAATCACCTTACTTAAAATTGATATATATTTTAATACACATTGGTGACATTATTCTTGTGACTAAAGTGTCTGAAAATTATTTAAATGTACTGATTGTTAAATATTAAGGTGATAAATGTGTATCAATTTTATGACTAATGTGTTCAATTTTTTTTAAATAAATGAATGTATCCACCCGTCCTTAATACGAGTAGAAAAAAAAAAAACATATATATATATATATTCCCTTCTAATCCTTTTCTTGGTTGATTTTTGTTGTTTTCGAACGACTCCAATATATTTTGATTAAATTTGTTGAGAATTCAATTCGGACGCATTTGAAGACTCTAAACTCGCACTATATATCAATATTGTCATAATCTTTTCAATCACGAATGAATTTTGCGGTAGAGGATTATGGATTGAAGCATTTGATTTCAAAATCAATCATTTCGCGTTGGTGGAGCTATGGAAGTGAAAATGTCGATGGGATTTAAAATTCATCTAAGGCAACCAACATTGATTATGTAAAAAAAAAAAAAAAAAAGAAGAAGAAGAAATTGACTAAATAAGTCTAAAATCTACTATACATGTTACCAAAAGATACAACTCAAATTGGTAGTTTTAAGTCTATTTTTAAACTTTGACACTTTTTTTTTTTTTTTTTAAATATATATATTTAAAACTTTTCCACCTACATTCAATTTAGATAAAATTAGTACAAAGAAAACGAAAGAGAGAGAAATTATTTTAATGAGATGAAGGGTTTGGTATGTAGTGATATTCAAGTTAAACAATTTAGTATCTTAGTACATCAATTAATTCATACATTACAAAATTGCAACAATAACTTCATTTTATTTGAAAATTTTTAGATGTGCAACACACATCAATAACAATTTTATCCTTAAATTTTTTTTAGTTTTTTTCCTCTCTTTCTTCTTCTTCTTCTTCTTCCCCAATTTTGTCATTGGATTTGTTAAGTTTGTTTTTCATTTCTTTTCCTTCGATTATTTAAATTTTGTCATCTCAAAATTTTCCACCTCATGGCTACCAGCTCTTGCCACTGTCTTATGATTGGAGGATGGTTTATTTTCAAATTTTGGTGAACCTCCAAATAATGAAGAGGCAGGCTTCTGTTTTTCTGGAGATATTAAAACATGTGGCTTCCTTGAATCATAAGTGTCACGGGATCTTGCACTCAAAGTGTTTGTAGTCCCATCTTGTGTACCTGATAACTGACGAAGAAGAAGACGACGAAGAAAGGAAGGGGTATAAGAAAATTAAATGTATTTGGAAAATAGGTTAACATAACCATTTTTTTATTGTAAGATAGATACCTTTTCATGTATAAAAATTATAAATATGGTGCCCATATTAAAATAACATTAGTAAAAAAGGGTTTATGTTAACTTATTTCCAAAGGAAAAAAAAAAAAAAAAAACCTCTAATTGAAGAATAATATTATTAATAATAATTCAGAGCAAGTTGTATATTATTCAGCCTTCTCCATTTTTTCTCAACGAAGTCATACTAGTTCAATTGAAGCGGCATGTGTTGCTCACATGCGTTTCAATCATATTTTAGAGGGTCTTGTATTCTAGTTTTAAATTATTTGGCTTATGTTATGTACACAAATTATTTAATTCTACTTTAAATAGCATGTAAATAATTAACTTTGCAAAAAAAAAAAAAAAAAAATTTTAACCTATACATGTTATACATACAAGTATTTTACATCTAAGATGCACATAAATTAATACACGTAATGTACAATCCGTACATATAATTAGATTGATCACGGACATGTTATTGCAAGTTATTTTTATACTTTTCATTTATTTTTCTTTTTCTTTTTTTTTAATTTTTTATAATTAGACAATAAATATATATTTAGATACATAAAGAATGAAAATAGAGGTGGAATTCTTAAAAATATATGTATTTTATGTGTATAGAAAATGTACAATTTGATCTTAATTAAGGAAGTATTATATAATTTAATATTCCATAGATCAAAATATATAATCACCTAAATGATTTTATAATAAAAAATTATTCATGTTAATAATTTTCTTTAAAAAATTATTAATAATATAGTTATATTTACCGACAATTTAAGAAGACAAAGTAAATTCAATTATTGCTAGATAATTTATCATATACATTACAAAATAACTTTGAAATTTAAAATATTACTGCTACTCAAATTATTGATAAAAAACTAAATTTATTTTAAGAAGAAATAAGAAAGAACAAATAAGATTTTTATTTAAGTTCTTTTAATATTTATATATAATAATAAGAACACATAATTGTCATTATGCTAAAATATAAGGTTAATTGAGCCCAAAAAATATAATGTGTGTTTTAAATTTTTATATATAGTACAAATATGTACATGTGTATAAATTACTTAAGAATTGAGATTCTACTTTGAAGTAATTTAATTATGTATAATATTTATATATTATTTTAGACCATCTAATCAAATTATTTTTTAATAATTAAATAAATGGATGGTTGATTCACACATCTAAATGCACATACATTTTGTAACTAATACCCCCATTCTTTTGATAATAACTATATTCTCTTTGGAATTTGCAAGCAATTTTCCTTTTTCTTGAAGATGTTATGGAAAAATTTCAATAATATTGTAAATAATAACAATGATATCCTTAAATTTAACAGAGTTAAATGTGATAATATCCTTTCTTGTTTCTCTTCCTTACTTCGCGCGTATTCTTACTCTCTCACTCACGCAATCCTTAGTCTACTCTTCATTATCTCAAACACCCTTTTTAAATAATTTAGAATATAAGCTTTTTTTTTTTTTTGAAAAGTTTTTAAATTATTTTAAAAACATATAAAAATTTATTTATTTTTAAATAATTTTGCTCGTTACATAATATTAATAATTCAAATTAAAATATACATGAATACATGTGTGACGATAAACATTATTCCGCTCCACATTAATTCATTCCTTCAATCGCAACTACTCTTTTTGTTCCTAATTAATACATGCTCTCGAGCTGAAGCTGCGGGCGTCATGTGGCAAAACCAAATAAGTAAATCCAAACAATTTATTCAAAAATCAATGGATGTATCACGTACGGTCAAATAAGATGGACGAAACTGCCCTCACAAATGTCGGTTTGACAGATAATGAAGTTGAACTCTCTTATTTCCACAGTTCTCAAAACTATTGCATTTATTAATCCCTGAATATCTGGGACAACATGAAGAAAAAAATGCACGCCATAATGATGCCAGATTCAGTCTTACTCTCCTCTCTCCCCTTTTTTTTTTTTTTTTTTTGGGAAATTACTAAAAATAACACCCCTAAAAATTATAATAACAAAACTAGCACCCCCTTGTGTTCAATTAGAATTAAACGTTTAATATTGAACGTTCAATATTCAATTTGAACGTAAAATATTGAACGTTCAATATTAAATAGGTCTAATTATCGTCATTTAATTCTAATTGAACGGATAATATTGAACGTTCAATATTGAACGAGTCCAAATTATTGTCGTTCAATTTTAATTGAACACAGGGGTGCTAGTTTTGTTATTATAATTTTTGGGGGGTGTTAGTTTTGTTATTTTCCCTTTTTTTTTTTTTTTTTTCAAATTTCAAATAATAGTATAAATTCCATATAAAACAATTTAAATATGAACTTTACATTCTTTGAAGATATAAACCAAAATAAAAATTAAATTTGAAATGCTTTTTACGCTTAATTGCATTCATTACTGATATTGCAACATTGTTATAAAAAAAAAAAACATATTATAAGATTAATTTCAAATATGTTGATGATGTAAAATCAATGGACATTATACAAGATTTATGATATTTACTTCAAAGCGTGACCTTCAACTGTAGAGAATTTGTGGCCTTCGAAGCCTAAGGTGTTATTTGTCATCTATCAGTATTATTCAGCAGTTAGGGGAGTTAAGAATCGATCCCTTCATGATAAGTAATTGTGTTATTAAATTAACAATAAAATCAAGTAATTATGTGATTAAATTATCTTTTGAGAAAATAAAATTTAATTATATAATCAGGCATAAGAAACTGTAGGCATATTATTGCATGAACACTCATCTCAATCATTCTAGTGTAAAAGCTGGTAATATTTGCCACATTAAATGTTTTTTTCTTTGCGTGAATTGTCTTTAATCAACTTAATTTTCATAAGCTTGATTTCAAAATGTCATCCTCTATTAATAAAATAGCAAATCTACCTCTAATATTAGATCTAATGAAGAAAAAAATGTGCATAAACAATAATAAAATCATGTCAAAAAAATTGAACTATGTGCATAAATGTTACTTTAGATCTAATTTTAGATGAAAAACATCATTTTTTTATTTAAATAAAAAACAAAGAAAATAAAATTTATCTAAAAAGAGAACTAATTCTAGCTTGCAAAATCTAAACGATGAAGATGGAGGAGGAGTAGAGGAGAATAGGCCTTGGGTGAATTCTCTATACTTTTTTTTTTTCGTATAAATTGATGTATGGTTTAAATTATTATTAAATATTTTTATTTAATAGAGAAAAATTAAAAATAAAATGCTAACTATATAAACCTTATCATGTAAAGCTAACCAACTAAGAAAAAGTGTCCAGAGTGGCCATTTGTTTAGGTTTTAGAGGTTGTTAATTTTTCTAATTTAAAAAATATATTTTTAAGTTTTTTAATTTATTAAAAAATATTAAACAATAACATAATTAATTATTCTTCTAAATTTATATTAAATATAACATCGTAACATATGATACATATGTATTTTTATATTTTTCTATAGACATATATTTAATGAAGTATTTTTAATTAAAAAATTACTCCTAACTTTAAATAAATTATTTTGATAAAATTTAAATAAAATTTTAATTATTTGATGTGTGATTTTAAATATTAGACGATAAAAATTTCGTTAAAATTTAAGCAATTTTTTTAATTAAATATATATATATATATATATATGTGTGTGTGTGTGTGTGAAATAAATGCTATTAACTTACATTTAACTGAAAATATGATATAAATTTAATTTTGTTTTTTATGTATCACCCTTATTACAAACAAACAAACATAAAACTTAAAATACATTTTTTAAATAAAAAAATTTAATAATACATTTGCTTTAAATAACTGAAAATATGATATAAATTTAATTTTGTTTTTTATGTTTCACCCTTATTACAAACAAACAAACATAAAACTTAAAATACATTTTTTAAATAAAAAAATTTAATAATACATTTGCTTTAAATAAAAAAGATTATCTGAACACTTTATCCAATTATCCTATCTGTGTTCAAATGCAAACATTAATTAATTACATGTACATCACTTATTACATATTTATTAATACTGTATAATTTCAGTGTTTTTTTTTTTTTTTTTTCAATGCTGCGATTTGTCTTAAATAGAAGTATTGATTCGTGTGAGCTGGACTAATTTAAGTTGGTCTAAACTAGTACGACTTAAATTGGTTCAATTTTAATTCAATTTAAATTTAATTCGAGCTAGCAAAGGTGAGCCTGAACCCAAACAAAATACAAATAAATTGGCTCAAACTGATACAAACTAGCCCAAATTATTAATTATATATATATATATATTTTTTAGTTAATATGACTTTTTTTTATTAAAAAAATATGTTTAATAATTAAAGCTTAAACATTACATAAAAAAATAAAAAAATATATAAATATAAGAATAAATTAATTATTAAAGTAAAAAGTCAATTACTAAATTAATTAGGCAATGAGTAATGCATTAAACCCCTAACATGCAAAAGTTCGAAGCCGTCGTGTCCTCATAAAAACTCACATTTAGAATAAAGAGTTCTCAAGTCCAAATAAAATTTCTTCTAACTATTAAACAAAATAAATAGAGATTGATAGATTAAATAAATATACTTACTAAAAAATGAACAGTTAAAGTAAATTAAATGTTACGCGAGAACATAACTTTTTTTAATATATACTAGAATAAAACTTTGATTATTACATACTATATAATTCTTAAAATAATGAACAACTGGAAAAGAGAATAGCATAACACAAGTTGATAAAAAAATTGAAATTTTTACTTCAAAATCTAATACCTTGATTCAAAAATAGAAACTTCGTAATACTAATTTAAATTAAATATAAATATTATTATTTTTGTTTAAATAGTTAGGTAGATTTAAACGCTAAATGTATTAATATCAAATAAGGTAGCATAATATTGTGACAAAATGAATAAATTATAACTATTTATTCATTATCAGCTTGTTTTTCAAAAAAAAAAGGAAACAAAAATAACGAATATATTGTAAAAGAGAAGTACTGAAAGAAATGAAAGATTATTTTAATTTTAATATAATATTTTTTATTTTTTTATTTAAAATTTAATTTAATTTAATTTCGAGCTAATGGGTTGGCCCTAACTTAACCCTAATCCAGCTCAAATTTTTTTGAGTTATTCGAATTGGGTCGAAACAAGCCTAAATTTAATTCAATTCATATTTTTTGATTTAGATTCGATTCGATTAATTTAGTTATAACATGAATTACTACCCCTAATTTTAAAACATCATATCAAATTATCAACCAAGATTACGTCATCGCCCTAAGGCCATTCTAAATAAATTTCAATAACTTACATATTTGGTTTTATAACTAGACCAAAAAAAAATAATCTGTCAGAAAATCTTTAAAAATAAAAAAATCATTCAGTTTTACATAATAATAAATATAATATATTTAGACGGCATTTGATTCGATAAATATTAAAAAAAAAATTATAATATAATTAAATATAAAAATAATAATAATATTATTATAATATTTATCTAAGTAATATAATCAAAATAAATAATAATATTAAAATAAATATTATAAAATTATAAATGAATTAAAATTTAAAAAATAATATTACTAAAAGTAGGGTTGTCAAACGGGCCGGCATAGTACAACACGACCAGTTAAACATTTGGCACGTTGGTCCACTAGGTCGACACGGCACGGCACGGCCCACCAGAAATTCAGCACGACACGTTAGCCAAAATGAGTAGCACGGCACGGCCCATGACTCTCTGCCCTTAACGTGCCGGCCCGGCACACGAAACCTATTATTTTAAAAATTAATTTTAAAAAAGTACCAATAAATAAATAATTTTTTTTACATTTAAATAAAATTGGACATAATCTAATGAACTTCTAACAATATATAAAATGAGAGGTTAAGAGTTCGACTCTCACTTTTAATTTTTTAAAGCATTATTAATAATTTTTAACTAAATAATTAAATAAATATATAATAAAAATAAAATAAAAGGATCACGGGTCATGTCGGCCCGTTAAGAACAGCCTAACGGGCCAGGCACGGCACGGCACGGCATGTTAAGGCCCACGGGCCAAGAACTGAGGCATGGCACGGCCCATATAAGTGCCAAGGGCCGGCACGACACGCTAATTTAACGGGCCGGGCCGGCCCATCCTCTTTGACACCTCTAACTAAAAGAGATAAAATAAGTAAAAAAAGTATAAATTATTATACAAATTGTGAGAAAAATAGAACATTACAGTATATTTCTAAAAGCTACAGGCGTAAAGAGAATTACTACTATTGCTGTAATTCCTTTACATTCCATTATAGAGTACAATCAAATCAAATACAGTAATACCCTGAATGATTCTCATTATAATTACAATTACTGTCAACTAAACATGTCATTAAAATTTACAACAGTAAAAATAACACATATAAGATTAATATAATATTAACTCATATGATATAATATATCTCTTCAACTCTCGTATAAAAATGAATTTAAAAAAATGTTATTTTAAGTAAATTTTTTTCATTTTTTATAATACAAATATTTATCAAATAATTTGTAAATTCATATGCTAGTATCATTTCTCAACAACTTGATTCAATATAACATCTAGTACATAAATAATTTAATTGTTTAACTTATTTTATTTTTATTTTTTCCAATAAAAAACTATGTTAATTATTTTCCAACTTAAAAACATATGTTTGTTTAGAAAGTAAAAAAAATAAACATATTTTTTACAAAGAAAAAAATAGATAAAATATATTAGGAGTCTTTTTTTTTCCTTCCTTCAAGTGAAGTACTTTAGTTACTATTTTTTTTTTTTTTAAGTGATTCATTCCAAATCATTTTAATTCTAAGAAGGAGCAATTTTACTTCAATTTATATTATTATATTCAAATTATAGAAAAATATTTAAATAATAAAGGGCATTGTGAAAATACAACTAATCCCTTTCATGTTTTGCTATCTTTTTAACACAATAATTTTATGTTCATAAATATCTCATATTTTGATTTTTGAGCATATAACTATTTTTTATCTTCCAATACATAAATAATTAAATTATTAGCTGATTTTACATTTAACTTCATAAGTAAAAAAAATATATGCTCATTTTCTTACAACGTTAAAAAATATATGTTCATTTTTTAAAATTAAAAAAATATATAAATATTCATTTATAATATAAGAAAATTGAATATATTTTTTTTTCTAAAGGGCTTAAAATTAAAACTTCACGTGAGAAGGGGATTATGTTATGTAATTAATATTTTTTGTTAGGAGAGAATATAATTAATTATTATAAAAAATTCTATGAATTTGAGATATATTACAAATAAAGTGGCACAATTTTATTAATAAGTACAGTTAGACCTACTAAACTATAATAAATATAAAAACATCACTTCAGTTGAAATAGTGAATATTTGTGTATAAAGTAGTGTTTCATTTATTATTCAATTTGTCAATAATTATAAAAATTAAACAAAAATATTTTGTTAATTATACGTATTATTGATTCAACAATCTAATTTAATTCTAATAAAAACTGATAACACTAATAATAAATAATTATTTGCTCTCTTAACAAAAACAAAATTATGTGCAAAAGTTAAAAGTAAGTTAAAAGTGGAATCATGTAATTTTATAAGTAGGTTTATTTTTTTAAAAAAATTTACATATATTATAAGATATTTATGAATATAAGATTATTATGTTAAAAATGGAAGCCAATGAAAGAAATTAGTTTATTTTCAACAATATCCTTTATTATGTGTGCACTTTTCTTTATTTTAAATATAATAATATAAATTGAAGTAAATTTATTAATTTTTAAAAATAAAGTGACTTAAGATGAGCAACTTAAAAAAATAACTAAAGTACTCTACTTAAAAAAAAAAAAGTAACTTCTAATACTAACTTCTAATACCCTTTATTGGAAAATAATAACATGCAATTAAACCTATATAAAGTGCATTAAAAGTTAATTTCTTTTGCAAATGAAGCACTTTAGTAACTTTTTTTAAGTGGTTTATTTTAAGTTATTTTATTTTTAAAAATAGACAAATTTACTTCAATTTATATTATTATATTCAAATTAGAGAAAAATATTCACATAATACATGACATTGTAGTAAATCAACTAATCCCTTTCATTTGTTTGTTTTTTAACTATGTAATTCCATGCTCGCAAATATCTCAACTTTTTCTTTTTGAGTATATAACTATTTTTTTTTCCCTCTTGTATATAAATAACTCAGTTAATTTAACTTTAACTAATTTTACTTTAAACTCCCTCGGTAAAAAAAAATGCTTATTTTCTTATAACATTAAAACATATATGCTCATTTTTTACAATTTTAAAAAAATATATGTTCATTTATTTTGTTATAAAAATGAATATATATTTTTTTCTTGAGAGGGTTAAAAATTAAACTTCATGTATGAAGGGATTATCCTATGCAATCAAATTTGTTTTGTTAAGAGATAATATAACTATTTATTATGAAAAATGTTATTAATTTGAGATGTATCACAAATAATGTAGCACAATTTTATTAGTAGATACAACTAAGCTCACTAAACTATAATAAATAAGAAACTATCATGTTAATCAAAATGATGATATATTTATGTATATAATCATGCTGATTTATTATTCAATTTATTTATAATTATAAGAATTAAACAAAAGTACGTAATTAATTAGATACATTATTAAACTAATGTTTGATTTAATTATAATAAATATTAATAAAATTAATAATAAACAATATATGTTCTCTTAACAAAAAAAAAATTAATTTTATGTTAAAAAGTCAAAAAATATAATCATGTAATTTTATAAAGTTAGTTTTTTGATTAAAAAAATATACATATATTATAAAACATTTGTAAACATAAATTATTGTGTTAAAAAATAAAAGAAATTAATTTATTTCTAACAATTGTCTCTTATGGTACTTTTTTTTTAATGTAAATTTAATAATATAAATTGGGATAATTTTTTTTTTTTTTTAAGTAAAGTGATTTAGAATAAATCTATAAAAAAAAAAAAAAAGTAATTAAGATACTCTCGTCCATTAGTCTTTTAATATTTCGCAAGGATATCCAATAAAAGCTGTAATGTAGGATACAGACAGGCAGAAGCTGCCTTTGAAGCAACGTGAGACGTACACCAGCCTCAGGAAAAAATTTTGTATCAGTCCCAGAGCCGTATTCCGTAGAGGGTATAATTTCAAAGAAGAGTCTCGCTTTTCTCAAAAATAGCGACCAAGCCAAGCTCTCGATCTCTTTTCTTCTTCTTCTTCAAAAATCTCATAATAATATTATTGAAGTCCAAAACATGCCTCAATCTTCATCAGGACCTTGTCACTTGGTTTTACTTGTGCTTTCCCTCTTCTCTTTAACGATAGCAAATGCTACCACCACTTGCCAATTCCGATTCAAAGAAGCCCCAGAATTCTACAACTCTCCAACCTGTCCTTCCCTAATTGACAGTCCTCATGACTCAATGGACACCATCTGTTACGATCAAGCAGTCCACGTAGCAATGACCCTCGACGAACCTTACCTTAGAGGCTCAATGGCCGCTATTTTCTCTGTTCTTCAACATTCCTCTTGCCCACAAAACATCAGGTTCCATTTCGTCATTTCATCTTCTAATTCCAATTCTGAATCCCTTCTCCGCACCCTTTCCACTTCTTTTCCTTACCTAAAATTCCAACTCTACCCTTTTGATGATTCAGCAGTTTCTGGTCTCATCTCAACTTCAATTAGAGACGCTTTGGACTGCCCATTAAACTATGCTCGTAACTACTTGGCCAATCTCCTACCCCACTGTATACGACGAGTCGTTTACCTCGACTCCGACCTTGTTCTTGTTGATGACATTGCCAATCTGGCCGAAACTCCTCTTATAAACGATGCCGTTTTGGCTGCACCGGAATATTGCAACGCGAACTTCTCCTTTTACTTTACGCCATCGTTTTGGTCAAATCCTACTCTATCTCTGATATTTGCTGGCCGTAGAGCTTGTTACTTTAACACAGGAGTGATGGTGATTGATTTGAAGAGATGGCGAGCTGGGGATTACACTACGAAAATCGTGGAGTGGATGGAATTGCAGAAGAGAATGCGGATCTATGAGTTGGGTTCATTGCCGCCATTTTTACTGGTCTTCGCCGGACATATAGCTCCAGTGGATCACCGGTGGAATCAACATGGTCTCGGTGGCGATAATTATCGTGGGTTGTGTAGAGATTTGCATCCGGGTCCAGTGAGTTTGTTGCATTGGAGTGGGAAAGGGAAGCCATGGGTTAGACTTGACGCAAACAGACCTTGTCCTTTGGATGCTCTTTGGGCTCCTTATGATCTGCTTCAAACACCCTTTGCTATTGATTCGTAGAAATTAATGGTACTATTTTATTAACAACTTTTTTTTTAATTTAATTTCTTTTTTTTTTTTTTTGGGTTCAGGACTATAAATTACTGTGTTAATTAAGTTTTGAGTTCTTGGGGGAGTGGGATCCATAGCTTATAGATCAATATACTTACCCAGTTTCCACGATGTTGAGATGAGTAGGGAAGAAGAAAAGAAAAAAAAAAACCGAGGGAGTTGTTAATAAAATGTAAATTAAATGTAGTTATTTAGAGAAAAATAATTATCTCCATCTTTCTTCTTTCCTTCCTTTTGATTTATTTTCTCGTTTCCAAGTTCACACTACATCTGTCACATGCTATAGAAGTAATTAATTTTTCGGTATTCATTTTGTTTACTTATTATCTTGTTTTTTATGTGCGAAGAGTACTGAAGGGTACTTTCAGAGCTTAAATTTCAACCATTTGTTTTTGTCTTTTGGAATTATTTTACTACTACGTCAACTTTCTTTAACTAGAAGTTATCATTAAACATATTAGAGTTGTTCACATTTAATTTTAGTAATCAAGTACACCAAAGCTATTAAATGCCAATAACCATTTTTCATAATTTTTTATGCGTAAATTTGTTTTATGTTTTTAATAAAAATACTTTCATTAATACTTATGTTCCTTATACGTCGACTATTAATTGATAATTTGAAAATAAAGATCTCAAATACAACATAGTAATTAATTTACGTCATAATCTCAAGTTGATTATGCCGACACAATTATATTAACCATGTGCCGGTTACATTATTATCATAAATAAACTTACACACACTTCTTTTTAAAAAATTATATAAAAGGGTGACTTTCTTTTGATTTATTTGACTATTTATTTATATATTGTTTGACAATTTATTGAAGTTTTATTTATTTTTGTGTAGTGAATAATCCAAAGGCTATATCTAGCAATTACAAAGGGTTGGCTTTGAGTTATATGTTTAAATTATATTTTTATATATTGCCTTTAATGTGATTCATCCAAATAATATTGTTACAAAAAAAATTATATCAATCACAGGCCAACAAAACTTGTTTTCTTACGTTAATGCAAAACAGAGAGCAATATGAGCATATGAACTGAACTCAACAATCTCTCTTCCACTTCCACCCTTGATCCGAGAGCGATCTTAACTTGTTTAGACTAATCTTCAAGCGCTAGGCTGTTTTTTCTCTTGTTTCCAGTTGTTGTTGCGAATATCGATCACTTGTGTTTCGTGACCTAATTTTCTTTCGGTTTCCTTTTATTTTCTTAGAGTGCGAGTTGTCTTTTATCTGAATTGATCGCCTGTTCTGAGGGTCTGGACTCCATTTAGGAAAAACGAAGTGTTTAAGTTTGAACGTACGATTGCCATATTTTTGCTTTTACTGTGGAAAGCTTTCTCATGAGTCTCGGTTTTGTAATGAAATTGAGAAAGGATACATGTGTGGACTTTAGAGGGAAGTATGCTAGTTTTGGTGAATTATTGGCTGAGAGCAGGCCGGTATGAATCTTAGAGAGCCTGATCATGTGAAATGGGAGGTTCGAGCTCTGAAATTTGTGCTTCTCAGTTCAATGATATGGATGCTGAGAAGCAAATTGGTGTCGATTATAGGATGAAGAAATTCAAGCTTGTCCTAGCTAGGTTCTATGCTAGAGTAAAACAGAATTCCAAGGTGAGTGCATGGTATGTTCAAGGCTCTAAGATGGGGTAGCGAACTCGAAGAGGTTTTGAGGATATTTCTTTAATTTGTTTGCGAATGTGCTAGCTGGGAAATTGGACGGTGGTAGTAATGCTGGTATAGCCGGTGACAATATGTATGAGAGTGAGAGCTAGTGCTTTGTGTTTTCTATGGACCTGACCTTTTTTTTTTTTTTGTCTAGCTTCCACACTATGTTCTGGTTTCTTCTTTTCAATTTTATTTTTGGTGTTTTCTGTGTTTCTTCTAGTGTTAGATTTCTCTTGTTTGGTTATTACCAATGATGAACAAATCGGGATATATATCTGTAAAATCATAATATGGATGTCAATATGGTGTAGAAGTCTAAAATATTGGAATATCGATTTAGATACTTTTGTTTTGTTATTTTCTATAATATTATTGAAACTTCAAAAAAAAAAAAAAATTTGATAATATCAAAAAATATTGGTACAAATATCAATAAATTGGAAAATATTGGTAAAAATAAAGAAAAAAAAAAAAAAAAAAACATTAGTACATATTATACGTGATGATCCAAATGTAAAATCTATGCACTAGCTACTAACTTGATTTCTACAACTATAAGTGATGACTTTTAACATGAGCAATATAAAAATTTATTTTGAAATAAATATCCTTTGCATTATAGAAATTGATTTAATCTATAATTTTTTTTATATAAAGATAATATTGAGTAATATCAATCAATCTATAATGATACATTAATAATCACAAACAAAATTATTATTACTTAATATTTTATTATAATTATTGTGTCTTTATTAATATTAATATTCGTACAACTCTAGGATTTGAGTTAACCATACAAAATTATTTTAATTAAATATTTATGTATATTTATATTGCATGTAATTTAATACATTTAGAATTGTATTATACTCATATTTATATTTGTTAAATAAATATTTTACTTATATTTTATTATTATTATATATTTATTATGTGTGTTATATATGTAATAAATATATTATTTTAATTTTATGCAGTGAGATTTGAAAAATGAAATATTACAATTTACAGGGGATAAAAATGGAAGGAAAAAAAAAAAAAAACACTTGGCAATTCCTATCTGCTTCGACCATAAGTCCAAAAAGTTGTGCCTGCATGTCTACTAATGAATTTTATAATCGGAGAAAAGGTGGGTTTTACACTTGCAACTTCAAAATCATGCACTATATATTCGTACATTTTTTCGAAAAATTATACATTAATATTGGAACAATACGAATGTATTAGCCCAATAGAATTTAGAATAAAAAATTTAAAAATGTTAAGTATTAGAAAAAGTGGGACCTATTTTTTCACTTCTCATTCTTTTATTTTCATGGTTTATAACATGCAATTGATCTTTATTAAGGCCAATAATTTCTAACATATTTTAATAAAACAAGATACTATACGACATGGATAAAAAATTCATTTAATAATTTTTTTTTATATTTTTAATTTTTTTTTACTATTATATAGAAACAACAAGAAATAATTAAAGTAATTTTTTTTATTTATCAACTAATACATTAACAAAACATAAACACAATACAAACACAACCAAATAACTCAATTTTTTACCCTATTTTGTACCATTGTTACATAATCAATAAATAATATCTCGTTTTCTAATATATGGTTACTTTAAGATGTTTGTTATTGTCAAATAAAAAAACAGTAATATAAAAGCAAATTTAAAATTTAACTTAAAAGTATATTAATTTTTTTTAAAAAATAAAACAAATGTATCATGCCCGAATTGTTTTTTTTTTTTTTTTTGCTTTAACAATAGCAAACAATGATGGTACTAGAGTCAATTTTAGTCCTTAAATTCATCACCAAATCAATCAAAACTTTGATATAGTGTTAAAGGGACATCAATTCATTGTTCGTAGTGTATATAAGGTGATATTGTCTTTAAATTTCATTTGTTGTTGAATAGAGAATACCGAGAGAGGAAAAAATGATTCATTAACTATGTTATTCATCAAGTACAAGATAAAGATATATACTGTACATTATCCTAACTGAATTAACTGAATTAACTATGGTTAATTAATTAAACTAGCTAAACTAACTATGGTTAGTTATATTTACATCATGTAATACCCCCCCACAAGCTGGACTGTGGATGTCATGGAGGCCAAGCTTGGATATCAGGGAACGGAAGACAGGAAATGAGAGGGGTTTTGTAAGCACATCTGCTAGCTGAGAAGCTGAAGGTACTGGCAGCAAGTGAATTAAGCCACTTTGGATCTTCTCACGAACCACATGACAATCAATCTCTATGTGCTTGGTTCGTTCATGGAAGATAGGATTATGAGCAAGGTATATTGCACTTTTGTTGTCACAATATACTGACGTAGGATCTGGAAATTTAATGTGAAGATCCTGAAACAAGTATTGAAGCCATTGTAGCTCACATGTCAAGCTTGCAAGTGCACGATACTCGGCTTCAGAGCTCGACCTTGATACGGTAGACTGTTTCTTTGACTTCCATGACAGCAAGGAAGAGCCAAGAAAGACACAATATCCTGAAACAGACCTGCGAGTAAATGGACAAGTGGCCCAATCTGAATCTGCAAAACTTGATAATTTCATATGAGCAGAAGCAGAATACAAGAGACCCTTTGCTGGAGCTCCTTTAATGTGCTTGAGAACTCGCAAAACAGCAGTGTGGTGAACCTGCAGAGGCTTTGAAATGAATTGGCTTAGCTGCTGAACAATGAAAGCTAGATCAGGTCTAGTAGTTGTCAAGTACAACAATCTTCCAATAAGTCTCCTATAAGAAGAAACATCTTTAAGGAGTGGAGAATCAGTATCATTCAACTTCAAAGATGAATCATATGGAGTGGAGCAAGGTTTGGCTGCTAATAAACCACTGTCTTCAAGCAATTCCAAAGCATACTTCCTCTGATTAAGAAAAATACCTTGTTTAGATCGTGCTACCTCTAGGCCAAGGAAGAACTTAAGGTTGCCAAGATCTTTGATCTTAAACTGTGAGTCAAGAAATTGTTTTACATGCTGAATTTCTTCTAAACAATTACCAGCCAAGACAATGTCATCAACATATACCAATAAGGCAGTAAAATTACAGTAATGCAGTTTAGTAAAGAGAGAGTGATCTGCAGAAGAGTGACAGTAGCCTAGAGAGAGCAATGCAGAGGAAAGTTTGGAGTACCACTGCCTGCTGGCTTGTTTCAAACCATAGAGAGATTTATTTAATTTGCATACCTTAGTAGTAGAAGAGGTAGCAACAGGGGTTGGCAAACCAGGAGGAAGATCCATATAAACCTCTTCATGAAGATCGCCATGCAAAAAAGCATTATTTACATCCAATTGGTCTAAATGCCAACCCTTAATTGCAGCAAGAGAAAGAAGAGTATGAATGGTTGTCAATTTAGCAACCGGCGAGAATGTATCAAAGTAATCTACCCTTTCACACTGAGTATAGCCCTTTGCAACCAAGCGGGCTTTGTACCTCTCAATAGACCCATCAGCATGATGCTTTATCTTGTAGACCCACTTGCAGCCAATAAGTTTCTTACCTATCGGTAGATCGACAATTGACCAAGTATTGGTGGATGCAAGAGCATCCAACTCAGCTTTCATAGGTACCTGCCAACAATCAAGTTTGTTTGCCTGTGTATAGGTTTTGGGTTCGGTTAAAGAACTAATGGCCAAACAAAAATCTCTGTGAGTGGGAGAACAGTGATCATAAGACACAACAGAGGATAGAGGGTAGTTAGAATTACCTGAGGATGACATTGGCAGCTGAGAAGAGAGCAAAGTGCAGTGGTATTCTGAGAGGTATGCAGGTTTATTTTTAACTCTTGTAGATTGACGAATGGATTGAGGTGGTTGGTTGGTTTGTGGATTGGGTTGAGTAGGAGGCTGTACAAGCTCTGTTTGAGGAGGAACAACAGGATTATGGATAGGTGTTGGGATAGAAAGAACCAAAGGTGGATCATAAGAGAGGTCATTGTTATCAATTATGGAAGTAGGTGTGTTGGAAGGACTCGGGTTGTTGTATTCTGGTTTTGTGAAGGGAAAAATAGCTTCATGGAATATTACATTCCTACTGACATAGAACTCATTACTATGTATATCATATAGGAGGTAACCTTTGGTTCCCTCTCTATATCCAAGAAAGACAGATTTTCTGGCACGTGGTTCAAATTTGGTTCTATGATTGTGAAGTGTGGAAGAAAAAGCAAGGCATCCAAAGACTCTAAGGTGAAGAAGTGTAGGAGGTGTGTTGTGGAGAAGCTCAAAAGGAGGTTTGTTGTGAAGTAAGGGAGAGGGTAATCTATTTATGATATGAGTGGCTTGTTGGATAGCTAGATGCCAAAAATTGGAAGGTAAATTGGATTGGAAAGAGAGTGCTCTAGCAACATTTAATATGTGCTGATGTTTTCTTTCCACTATGCCATTTTGTTGTGGTGTTTCAACACATGATCTTTGGTGAATGATGCCTTTAGAGAGAAAGAAATTGGTCATGAGAAATTCAGGGCCATTGTCACTTCGGATGCACTTAATTTTCTTTTGGAATTGTGTTTCTATAAGGGCAATGAAATTAATGAGATGGTTTCTGGTTTCACTCTTGTTTTTCATGAAGATTATCCAAGTGAATCTGCTATGGTCATCTACCAAAGTCAAGAAGTATTTGTGACCAGAAATGGATGGGGTTGCATATGGCCCCCAAATATCAGCATGAATTAAATCAAATACACAATCAGAATGAGTAATGCTATGTGAAAAAGATAAGTTTCTTTGTCTTGCATAATGACAAGTATCACATGGTTTTGAACAAGAATTGAAAGCAACAAAAGGAAATTGATTTGAAATACATTTGTGTATAGGTGTGGATAAGTGTCCTAGTCTATAGTGCCAAATAGTGGCAGGATTATTTGTATTGGAATCTATCTGGTTGGAAATGAAAGCATTACATGAACCAGTGCTAGGTTGTGAGGTGGATGAGGATGTATCTAGCACATACAATTTGCCAATTCTCTTAGCTGTAAATCCAGTCATCCTCGGGTGGAGAAGCTGCACAATGTCACAACGGTCAGGGTGCAATTGAACATCATATAATAATGAATCAAAGAGAGTGGTGACAGAGATTATATTGACATGAAAGCAAGGGAAATAATAGACATTATGCAGCACCAAGGAACCAAACAGCAGGACAGTTCCAGCAATTGTAGTGGTGACAGTTTCACCATTAGGCATTGTCATAGATTTCGATGCAATATGATAGGTGGAAATAAAATTGGCAAATGTGTGAGTTATGTGGTCAGTGGCACCAGTATCTACAATCCAAAATTGATTGTACTTACCAAAGGTGGATGAAGAGATAGTGTTTTGTAAAGAGGGAATGATGGCGAAAATGGAGTTGACAGAGGCTGGTTGAGAGGCAGGCAAACTTGATTGTTGAAGTAGCTGCAAAATCTGCTGAAATTGCTCTTGAATCACACTAAGAGATGGATTGGCAGCAGTTGAAGTTGATGCTGATACAGTTGAAGAATTCCCTGAGTCTTGTACTGTGTTTGTAGAGGAAGAGGAACCAGAAGGAGTACCTGCAGAGTTGTTCTTGCGAGGTTGAAAACCTGGAGGAAACCCGTGTTTGAGGAAGCAAGTTTCCACTGTATGATTCGTGCGACCACAGTGTGTGCATAAGCGATTACCACGACCACCGTAAGAAGTACCGCACCCCCTGCCTCTGCCACCACCGTTAGAAGCACGAAGAGGAGACTGCGAGACATGATTCACCGAGGACTGGTTCTCAATTGTGGAATTAGTGGTGGTGTTTTGATTGAATTGTCGTTCTTGTTGAAGAACCATAGAAAAAGCATCGTCGAGAGACAGTAGAGGCGAAATCAGCATTATCTGAGATCGAACATGAGAAAATTGTTCACTGAATCCCTTCAAGAACTTGATAACTTTGTCTTGTTCCTTGAACTTACGAAGATCAGTAGCGGCACCGCAAGTGCACGGAATTGCGCAAGTGCAATCACGAATAGGTCGATAATTCTCAATTTCTTCCCAAAGCGTTGTCAATTTCGTAAAATAGGAAGAGATGTCGAGATTACCTTGCTGAAATTTGGCCAATTCCTCTTGAATGTCAGCGATTCTGAATATGTCGCCTTGAGAGAAGCGACGTTCAAGGCTCTTCCAAACGAGAGAAGCTCGGTCACACCACAACAACGATTTGGCGATGTTCTCAGAGATCGAGCGTTGAAGCCATGAAAGAACAAGATTGTTGCAACGGAGCCAAGGCTCGTACAATGGATCTGAAGCAACCGGTGGTTGGAGACTACCGTCAACAAATTTCACCTTGTTCTTGGAGATAAGAGCAACCTTCATTGAATGAGACCATAGCTGATAATTCTGATTGTCTAATGCAGGTTGAACAAGAACTAAGGAAGGATTTTCATTCGGATGCATATAGTAAGGATTCGAAGGATTGGTAGCAAAATCAGAGTAAGGAGCCGCCATTGATGAGACGGAGAAGAAGACGCAGAAACGCAAATGCGGAGATGAATTTTCAATCTGATACCATGTTGAATAGAGAATACCGAGAGAGGAAAAAATGATTCATTAACTATGTTATTCATCAAGTACAAGATAAAGATATATACTGTACATTATCCTAACTGAATTAACTGAATTAACTATGGTTAATTAATTAAACTAGCTAAACTAACTATGGTTAGTTATATTTACATCATGTAATATTTGTTGTTTTAGAAAAAGATAATGGGCATTTATGTTTTACAAGAAATTTTATTGTATTTACCTTTGATCATTGGCCTTACTATATGAGCAATACTAGCATTGAATAATTTTTCTAAATAAGCTGGTTATTCTGAACTTGCTAAATATATACCAATATTTTTCTTAATAAATACTCTCGTTACTAACTTCTTCGCTTTCAAAATAATTTTATAATATGAATATAAATTTGTGTTAAATTTAAAAAGAAATATAATGAACTAAGTGCTTAGTACAAATGATTATCTTAATTTATTAAAAATACAAATTAATGGTTATATACTCATCACACACAGTCACACTCACTTGTCACTTAACTCACACTTGCACACATCCCACGCCACTCTCACTGGACACACACTCACTTCACCATTCCCACACACACTCTTCATAATATTACTTCCTCACACTTCATAATATTTATAGCTTGGTAAGTTGGTTGTGACTTTCTAAACTTCCTGATTTTTCTACATGTGTCTAGTTAATATAAATGTGTAGATAATATTATTTTGTTTGATACACAAAGCTACTTGAAGGTAAGAGAATTTTCTAGAGAGGCGATGATGACTTCTAACACTCCCCTCCACATCGACTCTTTCTTTTCACTTTTGTTGCTTTATTTTGGATTTGGCTTTGATTGCCTAGTTCACTTTTTGAGTGTGGGAGGTCTGACTTCCTCATCAATATCAAGTTGGCTTGGTCTTTCATCTTTAGCCACTATTGGTCGCCTTTTATCTTGTTGAGGACTTAATGTTGTTCGTGTTAGCTCTCTTTCTTCGTTTTTTGTATCTTCTTCGAGTGTTTGTTTGTGCAGTATTATTGTAATTTGTTCTTGCACTTTGTCTTTGGCTTCTTGTGACTCTGGCAACTTGTTTTTATTTGGTGACTACCATTAAGATGCTTCCTCAAACACCACATGTCTTGAAGGGTAACACTTGTTAGTTATAGGATCGCAACATCTCCAACCTTTTCTTTGATTGTCACATTCCAAAAATATGCATCATATTGCTTTCTTGTCAAACTTGCTTCGTAAGTGATCTGATACGAATACGTAGCATCAGGGGCGGAGCCAGAAATTTATTATAGGGGCGCTGAAGCAGTGAAGTTGGAGTAGCACGCAGGACAAAAAACGACAGCCGGTAGGAGCACTGGAGTCTGGAGCAGCCGCGCAGAACTAAAGGCACTTCAAGAGAAGACACTCAAAATAACTAACAAACCAAAGTTAAGATGAATAACAATTGCCTATGGCATTTCGTAGGAGTTGGAGGAGGACATTCTGCATTACTTTCCACCCAAAAAAAAAAAAACAGAAGACACTCAAAATAACTGACAAACCACAACTTAAGATGAATAACAATGGCCTACGAAAATGGAAACTTACCTTACTGAACCTGGGTACAGAGTGAAGAAAATGAAATTCACATTATTTATTTAATTAATTTTATTTTTAAAATATATATATTTTTTAATGTTAAAAAAATATATATTTATTTATGTTATTAGAAAATAAATATATATTATTTTATTTTAAAAAAATTTTATATACAAGTAATGGCATCAATTTTTTTCTTAATACAAATAGAAAAATCTTTTTGTTTTTTTACAAAGTAAAATATTTAGTTTTACAAAATTGTGTTTTCAGCTCTTTTTTTTCTCTCTCACACGTAGAGGTGAGCTATCATTATTGTGGAATGTAGCTTTACTCAAAAGAAAAAAAAAAGTTTCTTAACGACAAGATCCTATTTGTTTTTGGAGAGCTTCAGTCGTCTCAAAAAGCATTATTTGAAGAAGTTTGGTAGTTGGTGCTCTGCAAATAATCGATCAGTGTCTCATCTGGGTGTCTTCAAAATCTCTTCCTTTTCAAGATAAACATTTTGGTGGGATTTTTGTTGAGCACTCACTTTGATTTTTCTAGTTTTCGAAAGTGGGTTTCTGATATTATCCAATTTTGCTTGGTGTTACCATTTCTTGATTGACTATTGAAGCTGTATAAAAATTTGGGTATTGACGGAATTGGGTCAGTATGGAGAGTGATAATGGTGGTGATTTGAAGTCAAAGATGGATGATTATGAGGTAATAGAGCAAATTGGAAGAGGGGCTTTCGGAGCCGCCTTTCTTATTCTCAGTGTCATTGAAAATTCTTTGATCTTTTTCTTTCTTTTGATAGTAATTTTTAAAGATTTGGTTCAAAAAATATTGAAAAATTCTTGGATCTTTTTTCCCTTTTGATAGTAACTTAGAAAGATTTCGTTCAAGACAGAGGCTGGAGCAGCAATGGAGGGACAAATGAAAAAAAATTTCAGAAATTCGACCGGGGCTTCAGCCCCTCCCAGCCCCTGAATAACATCGCCCCTGCGTAGCATACACATCCAAAAACCTTAAAATGGCTAATTGTTGGTTGGACGCCCACAATGTTTCATAAAATGATATAAATCGTAACTTCGGCTGTTGAAGCCTATTAATTTCATGCACTTGGCCCAAAATCTCCCTGGCACATTTTTGGAGTGAATCATGCTTCTACACGTCTTAACTAGATGATGATCCTTTCTCTTTGAAACTTCATTTTGTTGTGGAGTATTTGGACATATCAACTGACTTCGTATCTTATGCTCTTGTAAATAGAGAGATAATTATTTTAACATGTATTATCCCTCATTATCGGTACGTAGGCAGTGAATTTTCCTTTCATGCTCTTTCAACTTTCTCTTGAAATTTTATAAATTTAGCAAATGTCTTAAATTTTTGTTTCATAAATTAGACCTAAACATACATAGAGAAGTCATCAATGCATGTTACCATGTACCACATTCCTCCTATGGATGATTGTTTGACAGCTCCAAACACATAAGAATTAATGCATCAACTCCAACGGTTGTTTTGCTTTGAAGTCAGACTCTTTAAATGGTAGCTTATGAGCTTAATTTCCTGTACTAGCACCCTGCACATATTGTATCCTTTTTGATCTCGACCCTTGAACATTCCTTTCTTCATCATCACATTTAACTTGTCATAGCCAATATGTCTCAAGCGTTCATGCCACAAATCTACAGTCTCATTCTTTTGAGTCTTTTGTACCTATGTTGACATTACATAGATGGACTCTACTCTCTGCCCTTCTATAATTGGTATACCTGAAACCTCGATATTTTGATACACCTTAACATTATTAGGTCCAAAGAGAACATAGTTACCTGCAAAAGTTAATTGTGCCACAAATAGTAGGTTTTTCTTCATTTATGGAACATGAAAGACTTTCTCCAAACGCCACATTAGAACTTGATTAGAACCAAGTCGTGGTGCCATATTAATTTCTTGGACATGGATAATTGTTAGTTTTGCATTGTTTGCAAAAACTACCATAAGACCTTCCTTATACTCGATCATCTTCTGCAACTTCTTCTTATCTCCTGTCCTATGGTTTGAATATCTTGAGTCAATGATCCAATGCTTCTCGTAATCAACTTTTCTTGCCACTGCGAGTGCTGATTCATTTTCTTGTGTTGTGATGGAGCTTGTAGAAAAGAAGAATGTAATATTTTGGTTTGAATATTTCACTGTATTGATTTGCTTTATACAGGTTACATGAATTTATAATAGAATTAGAAACGACAGAAAATGATATTAATTAAATACAATGATTCTTACCATATTAGGAATAATTTCTACCATACATTTTACAACACTCCCCCTCAAGTTGGTGCATAGATGTTACACATGCCCAACTTGTCTAAGAACTTTGAGAGCACCCGACTAGACACTCCTTTAGTAAGGATATCAGCTAACTGATCTTCTGACCGAATCTTTGTCCACAACCTTTTCATCTAGTTTTTCCTTAATGAAAAACCTATCTACCTCGACATACTTTGTACGGTCATGTTGAACTGGATTATGAGCTATATCACATGCTGCTTTGTTGTCACAATACAACTGAATTGGTTGTTTTGAAGAGTAGCCTAGATCATGTAAGAGAAATTTCAACCAGTGCTTCACAAATTCCTAAGGCCATTCCTCTGTACTCAGCTTCTGCACTAGATCGTGCAACAACATTTTGTTTTTTGCTTCTCCATGTAACTAAGTTCCCACCTACAAAAGTAAAGTATCCTGAAGTTGACCGCCTATCATCAATTGCTCCGGCCCAATCAGCATCGGTATACACTTTGATGTTTTCCTTGTCTGTGTTTTTAGAAAATAGAATTCCCTTTTCTGGAGCAGATTTTAGATACCTCAAAATGCGCATGACTGCATTCATATGTTGCTCACCAGGATTATGCATGAACTGGCTAACGATACTTAGAGCATAGGCAAGATCTGGTCTTGTGTGAGCTAAGTACATCAACCTTCCAACAAGGCTCTGGTATCTCCCCCTGTCCATCGGTATGTGATTTGTTTCAATACATAATTTCAGACCCTCTTCCATTGGAGAGTCAGCTGGTTGGCAAGCTGACATACCAGTTTCATGTAATAGATCTAAGGCATACTTTTTTTGAGATAGAAAGATTCCTTTATTTGATCGAGATACTTCAATTCCCAAAAAATATTTTAAGGGACCTAAGTCTTTCATTTCAAATTCTTTAGACAAGTATTCTTGCAAAGCTCTCATTTCTTCTGGATCGTTGCCTGTGACGATCATGTCATCCACATATACAATGAGTGCAGTAATCTTCCCATGTTTCTTCTTTAAAAATAATGTGTGATCCGAATTGCTTTGTCTGTAACCTAAAGTTGTCATGGATTTGGTGAATCGCCCGAACCAAGCTCTAGGGGACTGTTTTAATCCATATAGCGATTTCTTCAACCTGCACACCTTTTGATTTTGTCTTTCTGTTACCATGCACCCTGGCGGGAGATCCATGTAGACCTCTTCAGATAATTCACCATGTAGGAATGCGTTCTTCACATCAAACTGCTGTAATGGCCAAACAAAATTTGCAGCTAAGGATAATAAGACTTGCACAGTGTTGATTTTGGCTACTGGTGCAAACATTTCAGTGTAGTCAATTCCATAAGTTTGAGTGTAACCTTTTGCCACCAATCTTGCCTTAAATCGTTCGATAGTTCCATCAGCTTTGTATTTCACAGTAAAGATCCATCGACACCCAACTGATTTTTTTCCTGTGGGTCGGTTGACGAGCTCTCAAGTTTAGTTCTTCTGCAAGGAGGCCATCTCTTCATTCATCGCAGCCTTCCATCGTGGATCATTTAATGCTTCCTGCACACTGTTAGGTATAGCTACAGTAGATAATTGATTGACAAATGGCTGATTTGATTTTGACAAGCGATGTATTGACATATAATGATTCAAGGGATATCTTACTTTACTAGACAATTGAGGTTCATATGTAGGTTTTGAAATACCTCTAGTAAGACCTTGTGGTAACTGTCTCCTGGACGAATCAGGCACTGTATAAGGAATATCCTTAGACAACGATTGGTTTGGTGTATCAATTGGGAGAGATTCAAGCTCAATTGCAGAAGTGTTCTGGCTTTCTGTGTGTTCATTCCCACTTACATCCAAGTTTGGACCACTAGATATCAACTCATTTACTTCTACACTTATTATGTCGTTGTGTAGAGTATCACCACTCACATCCAAGTTTTGCACACTAGGATCCAAGTCACACTACTACAATTTGGGCAATATAGGACGGCTTATAATTTAGAGTGAGAAACAAATAGAACGGTCTCATGTATATGGCCGTCCTATAAGAAATATTGGACGGTTATTACGGAAAAAATTAGGCAGAACTTTATAGGACGGCTATTAGCCGCCTTAAAAAAAATTCTTTTAGGACGGCTATAGACGAATTTACACAGAAATTCTTTTAGGACGGCTAATAGTTTCAGTACTACACCAACACAATTTTTTTTTTTTTTTGTGTTCATCTTAAAAGAACGAGTGTAATTATTTTTACTTATATATCTTTCTCCTCGCAAGTGAACCTAACTCATTTTAAGTTAAAAAAATTCAATCCTTGATCCTCTTTCCTCTCCTCCTTTTTCTCATCAAGACACTCATCCTTATCCCCATCCCCTTCAATATCACCACCAACAATAATTGATTTTTGCTAGCAGAACTGGTAGCATGTGAAGGCTTTGACTATTTATTCTGCACTTATTATTTGTTTCATTCTTACGCTAATCTTTGGTAATTTTTTTAAATATATATATATTCTCCACTTTGGGTTGATATTTGTATTTTGCTTGACTTTAATAATTATTTTTTTTCTTTAAATAGTTAGATATTTGATTTCTTTGTTTCCTTTCGCTCACTCTGATCATTCTCCTTTCTTGATTCTCCTTTGCCATTTTTTCGCCCATTTTTGGTCATTTTCTTTGCATTTCTGTTATGAGTATCAATCTTAATGTTGAGTATTAATGATATTTGATTTGTTACTTTCTTATTGTGAATCTATGAGTTGAATTTTGATTATCAGGTTGAGACCTAAAAGAAAGAGGGAACTGAAAAACTAAAGCGGGAAAAGAAAAATTGAAAGCCGCACCAATTTTTTTTTCTTTTTAATTGGTTATATCTTTAATTAAAAATATTATTCAAAAATTGTATTTGTGTATTTAATATATATATATATATATATATATATATAATCATGTTTCTAGAATAAAATAAATTTGTACATATAGATTTCAGTACTTGACGAACAAAAAAAAAAAAAAAAATTTCTTTCCTAAAAGAATTTTTTTTATATTTTTTTTATGGCCGTCCTAAAAGAATTTTATAAGAAGGTCAGTGGCCGTCTTAAAAGAATTTTATAGGACGGCCAGTGACCGTCCTATAAAATTTTTTTATACGACGTTCTGTGAACGTCCTATTTTTTCGATTCTTTTAGGACGGGGCTTTATAGGACGGCCACTGGCTGTCCTATAAGTAGTGTCACCTACATTTTGATCAGATACTTTCACCACATTTTCCTCAAGGTTGTATACAAGAGTTTGAATTTCCTCAAGAGACTCCCCCTGAAAATCAGACTTAGAGAAATACATATTGTCTTCATGAAAGACAACATCCATAGTGATAAACATGCGTTGAGTAGGGGGATGATAACATCTGTATCCTTTTTGATGAGCAGCATATCCAATAAAGACACATTTCAAGGCACGAGGAAGTAACTTACTGTGTTGGTGTTTGTGAAGATGAACATAGGCAACGCATCCAAAGACACGTGGGGGTAAGTTTGGGACTGTTGGAGTAACAATGGCTTCCACAAGTGTCTAGAAGGGTGTGTTAAAGTGAAGAGTACGAGATGGAACATGATTGATGAGATATGCAGTAGAGATGAGAGCTTTACCCCAATAGCATAAGGGCATATGAGCCGCGATTAGGGAAGCACGAACAAATTCCAATAAATGTCTATTCTTTCGTTCGGTCACACCATTCTGCTGAGGTGTATTGGACCAACTTGTTTGATGGACTAAGCCATGAGAGTCCAAAAACTTTCGAAGGTCAGAACTAAGGTATTCCCCACCATTATCACTATGTAACACTTGAATTCTTGCATTGTACTGTGTGCGAATGGTGTTATAAAACTTTTGAAATATTAACGTAACTTCAGATTTGGACTTCATCAAACATAACCAAGTCATTCTTGTACAATCATCTATAAATGTAGCAAACCACTTCGACCCCCCTAATGTGGGAACTTTAGATGGTCCCCAAACATCAGAATGAATAACCATAAAAGGAGTTGGACTTTTATTTAAAATCAATGAAAATGAAGCACAATGGCTTTTTGCAAGTTCACACACATCACATTTGAAAACAGAAATATCCAAATTTGTAAATAAACTAGGAAACAACCTTTTTAAATAACTAAATGAGGCATGTCCCAAACGTCGATGTTAGAGTCATATCTCAGTTATCTTCTTTGATGAACTAGTGCTTGCTACTGCAAAAGTTTGCTGTAACTCGTTCGAAGTATCTGACTCCAAGTCCAAATAATATAGCTTCCCTCTCTTAACACCATAACCAATCGTTTGTCGAGTCTGAATATCCTTAAATATACAATAATTAGGCCAAAAAATTACAATACAAGATAAAGTAGTAGTGATTTGAGATATGGATAGAATGTTAAAATCTAAAGAGGGAACAACTAAAACAGAATCAAGATGTAAAGTATTAGTAAGGTGTGAGGAACCTTCCCCAATGACCGGGACGGTATTACCGTTGGCTATGGAGACAATTTTGGGAAGTGGGAGTAAGGGTTGAGACTTGTTTAACATCAAATGTCATATGATCAGTAGCACCAGAATCAATTATCCATGCACTATTCAAAACAGGTGTAGAAATGTTTAAGATCTTACCTCCAATGTTTGTAGTAATTACCAATGCTAATGAGGTAGGAATGTCATCGTTACCCTGTGTTTGAGCAACTGCTGTAGTGGATGGCCGCTTGAAATTTCGATGTCGTGCTGAGTCCCACCAATCTGGATATCCAATAAGTTCAAAGCAACGACTTTTTGAATGGCCTGTTTGATTGCAGTGAGTGCATTTGTATGAAGGTTTGTCTGAACTATTGGAATGCTTTGGATTAGTGGATTTGGGCCGATCTTGTGACATCTGACTAGGTCGATGGTGAGAAATCATAGCAGAAGCTTCAGGTTTCGCAATGTCTGCATTCAAAGTTGCAGATTGTATGGCCTCACGGCGGACTAAGGAATAACACTCCTCTAGACTAAGGAGGCGTTCATGACGCAAAATTTCTCGTCAAAGTTGATCAAAAATTGTATCCAAACCAGCAAGGAATATGTGTACTCGGGTACGCTCAATGGACTGCCGATATATTGTAATATCATGAGGATCCCTCATAACCACTTTATCACGATGATCTAGTTCTCGAAATATTTCGATTAACTCCCCATAGTAGACAGAAAGTGATTTGGTATCTTGTTTGGCAGAAAAAGCTTGCTGATGCAAAGAATAAACATGCATTTCATCATTACCATCATAAAAAGCTTTGGAGAGAGTATCCCAGATTTCACGTGCAGTGGGTATACGGAGATATCACTTCATGATGTTAGGAGACATGGACATCAGAAGGCAGTGCTTCATTTTTTGATTTTCAGCATACCATTTATCATATTCCTTGTCTGACACAGCAGATGGAGCAGATGTGCCTTTGATGTAGGAAATTTTTTCTCGTTCAGTGATATGCATCTCCATTAATTGAGACCACACATCGTAATTTTTTTAGTAAGTAAAATGCTAGCATTATAGGGATCTTCAGACTGAACAAAAATTGGAACTGATTTGGTTTCAGATGATTCAATGGGTCACTCATCTTTTTTTTTTTTTGTTATTATTATAGAGATATATACTGCTGCTTATAAGGAACAAACAATAAAGGAATTAAAAAAAAAGAGGAAAGAAAGCACCAGATCGCCTCTGGACGAGAGGATGATGGTGGCTGGTCGCAGTTGTTGGTGATGGTGGCTGGTCGCAACTGTTGGTGGCGGTAGCTGGTCGCAACTGTTGGTGGCGGAGGATCCAGTGGTGGTTTGATCCAGTGGTGCGATGAGGGCTCGTGAGGGTATGTAGATCGCGAGGACAGGGGCTGTGGGTGGCGTGATTGGGCTGTGGGTGGAGGGATGTGTTCCGATAGATCTAGGGGCTGTATGGCTGTTGGTGCGCGGCGCGACGCGGGGCTGATTGGGTTGTATGGCTGTTTGTTTTTTTTTTTTTTTGATTGGATCTGTTTATGGTTGATCTGGTGGGTTGAGATGATACCAACTAGTGGTGGTTTTGTTTGGTTGGGCGATGGTTGTTGGTTTTGGGTGGCAGACGGGGGCTTTGGGTCTTTGAGTGAACCTGCGATGGTGGTGTGGATCTGTTTGGGTGGCGATTTGTGGGTTTGAGCGGATCTGTTTTGATGGTGATGGGTGGATCTGTGAGGGGTTTTGTTGGTTGTGGTTGCAGGTGTTTGGTGGCTCTGAATGGGGTTGTGTGGACTGAATGGGATCTGTTTGGGTTGGGTTGGGAGTGGCTTGTGGCGGTCTATGTTTTTTTTTTTTTTTAATTTACAGAACCTTAATCGGTTCTAATACCATGTAGAAAAGAAGAATGTAATATTTTGGTTTGAATATTTCACTGTATTGATTTGCTTTATACAGGTTACATGAATTTATAATAGAATTAGAAACAACAGAAAAGGAAATTAATTAAATACAATGATTCTTACCATATTAGGAATGATTTCTACTATATTAACATTTTACAACAGAGCTCATCGCCAACTTTTCATTTTTTGATTGGGCTTTTCCTTAAGCTCAGCTATTGCGGAACATACCTTGATGTCCCACTCCTCCTCATTGTATTTTTCCTCTTGTTGATTGGTGGTTGCGACATTACTTTCAACAAATTTTTTCCTAAATCGACACTTCCTTGTATAGTGGCCTATCTTACCACACATGTAACACATACCATTATTCTTCTATATTCTCTAAATTGATGACCTCTTTGGTTGTAGTTTCTTCTGGCTCCCTCAGATTGAAAACCTCAATTTTTTGACATTCTCTTTCCTCTAATTTTGATTTTGCCCAACTCCATTTACTAAATAGTGCTTCCTCTCGTGGCCATTTTAAGGATAGTTCACATATTTGTTTAAATAAAGTCTCATTGTTCTAACAACATAATTTCCATCCTTTTATAGTGGTATTGTATTATATTTAGAATTTAATCCATTAATTATGATTCTTCTTATTCTATCTTCATCAATTTTTACTTTAGGATCCAACTCGACTATTTCTCGACAAAGAATGTGTACTTTGAGGAAGTATACACTAATTGATAAGTCTTCTTGTGATGTGGTCATTAATTCTCTGTCTAAGAATTAGAGTCCGGTCTCATTCCTCTGAGAAAAGTTTTGCAAAGGTCTCCTACTATATCTTACTTGATGTCTCCATGCCATGGACATATGAGTTCACCTTTGATATAATTGTAGATAGTAAAGCATATTTAGCTTTTCCTACCTTTTTGCATCATTTAGGATACGCATCAACACGGTATTTCTTGTAGGTAGAGTTATCTATGTTTTACTCCTTACTTCCCCCAAATCTTGTCCCAGCAAGTAGGCCTTCACTCACTCTCTGTACTTATAATTGTTGAGCTTCTTGAATCCTTGTAGGTATTCTATTATGCTGACTTATTAAACCTCCATATTTAACCAAGCTTAAACTTGAACAAGCTTTACAATCCTCCGTAATTGTGTACAATCACACTAAACTTTGACAAAAATTCAATCCATTAATCGACTTTCTTTTATATTACTTGATTACTTTAAAAAGAAATATAATAATTAAAATGCTTAATATAAATAATTATATTAATTTATTAAAAATACAAATGAATGATTATACATTTTTACACTCTCACACTCATTTGTTACTTCACTCACACTTGCATACACCTCGCGTCACTCTCAATTTGAATGTCCTTAAAATTTCACTTCTCTTAATACACATACTCGCATGAATTCCCAATGAAGCAACATGCATTGACTTAAATTATTCTATATATTAATTAATTCCCATAGAAGCTTCATGCACCTGCCTTGGAACACATAACAACAGCTACACAATATTAAACAAGCACGAGGACTGGCTTTTTAATTCAATCTCTTAATTCCTGTAGAAGTTAATTAACTCGAGTCTTTCAAGGAGTTTAAGTATCTCTCTCTGCTTCTCCAATATCTCTGGCGCATTTGCTGTGAGGAATAGATTAAAAGGCTAAAGAATTTATTTGAGCATATAAAAAATTTAAAATTTAAACTACAGTTATAAATATATAAATATATGAATAATGTAATTAATAAACTATCATTTAAACAACATTAGATTCCCAATTTTAATCAACTGCTATGTCTTTCTCATGTTAGTCAAACAGGATCAAATCTAACTAACATGGGAGTTACATCTAGATTGGTCTCTTTGATTAATTTTCACATTTTTTCATGAGTTTTAGTTGTCTATCAAATTTTGAACTTTATTTTTTATTTTCAAAATAATATCAATTGGCCTAAAAATAAGGGTAATTTTATTTCCAATTTTTCAAAGAAATCCTATAATCACGTCGTATTTAATTTTAATTATAGATTTAGCTTCTTTTTTAATTTTTTTTTTATATATTATCCTAATCTTAAAGTCTCTTTGAAGCTGGATATAATATTTTTTGAACTATTACCCGAAAATAATAATTATAATTAATACGATTAGTGAGACAGAGTGTAATTTATGATATTTTTATATCTAACTCCCTCTAAAAAATCAAAAGGAAATATAACAGGAACATGTGATGGCCTGGAGTATATCATAAGCCCAAATAAAAGAAAAGAGGGAACAGAGATCTTAATTTTTAATTTTTTTGGGGTTCAAATTCATTTCAGTCAGTCAAGGCCTTAGAGTGTTTCATTTAAATAGCTTATTTATAAATAAATATTATAATTTTTCCAAACTAATAATTTAACCTTTAAAACTCACAATTTTATATACACAACAGAAAAATATTTTACCAAAATATCTCTTACCTATATTTATGAGCACTCTAATCTCACTGAAGCTTTGGTGACTCTGTCAGTGACCTCACCAGAGCTCCGATAATATTATTAACGATCTCTTCAAATAGAGATATAACATGTTATATATAACAATAGAGATAAATGTAACACATTATATACAACGACAAAAATAAATATAACATGTTATATATAACAATAGAGATAAATGTAATATATTGTTGTATGCCAGCCACCACCATTGTTAGGAAGAAGAAGATGAAAAATGAATAAAATAACAACATTATGTGAATTTAATCAACTAATTGTATCTGGACAAAGCAGCTAATCTGCAGGTTCTTAATTTGTGTTTTTTTTTTTTCAATGATTTACAAATCGGTTCGTTTGCTAACGATTTTTGATTTCTGAATTCAATTTTTTAAAAAAACGTTGCCAAATATATGCTACTTTATAAATCTTTAAAATATAGATTTATAAATCACTTTATTGATTTATTTTTCTCCTCCTTCGGACTCGACAAAACAACCCTAATACACTAAAACTCTAAGCCGTACCTCCATGTTCTCTTAATCTCTCTTCTCGCCTCCAATCTCTGTTCTTGGTACACAATACACGGTATGTTCTTCTTTGATTTCTTTTGTTCTCTCTTCTCTTATTCTTTTACGCTCTTCTCTAATTTGTCTCATACATAACTCTCTTTTTTTAATTGATTTTTGGTTATGTAGTTAATTTCAGTTTTTGAATGGAATTTGTTGTGAAAATTAACTTATGGGTATGCTTTGTTGTTTTTTTTTTAGTATTTGGGATTTAGTGAATCAACAACTTCTACATGATATATGTGGTTTTTGTTGCTACTTTATTTGTCTATGTTTTTTTTCAGTATTTTGTAATTTTAAAAATTGGAAGCATTTTATTGTTGTTATTTTGCCTATTTATCAATGGGTATGGTTAATTTATCTCCGTTGGTCATGTTTGAACCTCTGATAGTGATATTGAGTTGAAAAAGCTGCTGCAATTATTTCACAGATATTTGTAGTTGCCTATGGTTTAATTTTCTTCTTGAGCATGTGTGATTATTTACTACTGCAATTGTTTGGATTTCTCTTAATTTTCTGCTCGATTGTTATATGAAAAACTGAAAAGAAAGAATAATTGAATACCCTGAAAAAATGAAAAGAAAGAATGAAGCGTCATATATTAACTAAAGGAAAACTTGAAGTTGAAATGGGACAGTTGGGATAACTTTTCTTGCATGTACTTTAAAATAATATCATTTAATGCTTTGCAATTTTTTCTAGTAAGCAACTTGTTTATAATAACAATAAACCACAAAAATTTTATTATTTTATTTTTAATTTATAAAATTAAAAAAATATGTCAAAAATTAAAAAATTTTGTCAAGCAACTAAACAATAATTTTGATTTCTAAATTTAAAAATTAGAAATTGGTTATCAAATATACATGTAAATTTTTTACATAAAAATCAAAAATTATTAAAATGATTCGAGAACTTATCAAATAAGCCTTGGCTAATAGGAATCATGATTAATATGTTAGCGTGGGTCATTTAATTTAGTGTCTAATATATGTGTTTATCTGTAATAGAACTATAGGTTATATAGAATTATAGTTTACTTAAAACTCTTGTAATTTATTTTATATATATATTTCTATTATGAGGTAAGAATTAATAAGAAATAATTTGTATTCTCATTATATTTAACTTGGTATCAGAGAAAGGTTCAAAAAAAAATTGTATTTTTTTCGTCTCCTGTCAGCGTCACCGTGTCAGTGTTGCTGCCACCACCAGTGAGAGCCGCTGCAAATCTGCCTGTCTTTGCACTTGTCACCGTGACTGTCAGCGCTCCTGCTGCCGCCCCAGATTTGCCCAAACCCAGATCTGCCGCCGTCTATCTCTCCAAACCCAATTTCAAACCTTAACAGCCCAAGTCCAAACCCAATTTCAAACCCTAACAGCCCAAGCCCAAGCCTGAAATTCCAAAAAAAAAAAAAAAATACCACAGCACATAGTCCAAGGCCCAATTTCAGCCCAACTTAGCCCAATTTCAATCTAGCCTAATTTCAACCCAATTTTAGCCTAGTCTCATTCCAATTTCAGCCTAGTCTCAGTCCAACCCAATTTCAGCCCATTCCTATCAGCCAGTCAACGGTCTGTCCAATCAACAGTTAACACATAGTCATTAGTCCAGTCAACAGACATAGTCAACAATCAACACACAGTCATCAGTTCAGTCAATAGACCTAGTCAGCACTCTAGTTAGCAGTCAACAGACACAGTCAGCGGTCAAGTCAATTGTCCCGTCAGCAAATTTCCAAAAAAAAAAAATTTATTCTACTGCATATTATTATTGTCTTTTCAATGGAAGATTCAAAAGAACATCAAGATTCCAAGACAAATGAAATATTTAGCCTAGCTATTCAAGCAAGGTAATCAATACTAGATTTTTATGAAGTAGCTGGACAAGATCATTATACTACATGTAGAGGTAACCTTACAGCTTCTATAGCTAGTCGTGGTAGGATTGGTATGGTTTCAAACGTTTCTCAATCTGTTGGATCTTATACTTGAATTATTGATTATGGTGCATTTGATCACATGATTTATGATAAATCTTATTTTACTGACTTGTCTTCCCCACCAGTATCTTATGTTACGAATGCTAATGGTGAAGCTTTTCCTGTGTTAGGGATGGGGTCAGTTCATATTACCCCAACCCTACAGCTCTAAAATATTTTATATGTACCGAATTTATCTCATCACTTAATATCTGTCTCATAGTTGAATATTGAGTCTTAATGTTCTGTCACCTTTTATCCTATGTATGTAATTTTTTAGGATCTTCTTACTAGAAAAATAATTGGTCTGGGGTATCTAAGGAACAGATTGTTTCATTTGGATCAGAACTACGCAGGGGAGAGACCATGAGCACAGTCCCGCACCGCTTTGACTTCGAGTTCTGACTAGCTAAGTGAAATTTGGTTATGACATCGTCGCTTAGGGCATTCGTCTTTTAATCTTATGAAAAAATCTATGCCTACTCTATTTATTGGTGTGAGTGAATCTACTTTACGTTGTGAGACATGTGTCCTGGCCAAGAGTCAACGTACTACTTATTCTCCAAGTATTTTTAATAAAAGTACAATTTTTTTTGAATTAATTCATTCTGATGCTTGGAAACCGTCTAGAGAGCCTATTATATCGGGTATGAGGTATTTTGTGTTGTTTATTGATGATTGTACACAATTGTCTGGGTTGCTCTTCTTAAAAACAAAGATGAAGTTTTTCTAACACAATACAATAGCATCATTAGAGTCCTACGTTCTGACATTGGGGGAGAATATGTTAACTGTGTTTTTCAAGATTTTTTCCAAACATATGAAATTGTTCACCAAACTACTTGCTCACAAACACCAGAACAAAATGGGGTGTTCGAAAGAAAAAATCGTCACTTACTTGATATGGCTCGTGCGCTTCTATTTAGTGCTAATATGCCAAAATATCTTTAGGGCGATGCTGTACAAGCTTTTGCCCATTCCATCTAGTGTCCTTCACGGACAAATCCCGTTTGAGGTTCTTGCATCTCATGTATCCGTATCATCGTTTCATAATCTTCTTGCCCGTTTATTTGGTTGTGTTGCATTTGTCCATGTCCCTAAAAATTAGAGATCTAAATTAGATGTTCGAGCAATTAAGTGTGTGTTTGTTGGTTATAGAGGGTATCAAAAAGGGTATAAGTACTACCACCTACCTACCAGAAAATATTATGTTACTATAGATGTCACTTTCTTTGAATATATGAGCTATTTATCCTCATTTGATACTGCTCTTAAGAGGAAGAATTCATATTTTAAAGAGTTGTATCATGGTGAGGGGGAGGAATTGGAAGGAATTGTAGAAGTAACGCAATCAGGAGATACTTCAATGGGTCCAGTTGAGGTTCTTATCATGTTGAATTCAGTACTAGAAGAAGCATATGCTTCAAGTATCCGAGCACCAGTTTTGATCACTGAAAATCAAAATGAAGACACAACTGTTTCCTCTCCTACCCTTGATCAACAACTCCTTGGTACTGAAGGTCACTCATCTAAGGTATGTACACCCACTGATACTAATATCATTGAGTCTAATGTTGGACAGTATGTGTTACCAAATAGGTCTACTCGGGGTCAACTAGCCAAAAGGCATGAATCAAATATTCATGCAAAATCAAAGTATCAAGTAGCCAACTACATGTCCACTAAAAGATTGTCTAAGTCATATAAATCATTTGTAAATCAAATATCTACTGTATCAATACCTAACAGAGTGCAAGATGCGTTGGGAGATCCAAAGTGGAGGAAGGCAATGGATGAAGAGATGGAGGCGTTACAGAAGAATGATACTTGGCAATTTGTGCCTTCACCATAGGACAAGAAGGCAGTTGGTTGTCGCTGGGTGTTTACTGTGAAACATAATACTGATGGATCTGTAAATTGACATAAAGCCCACCTTGTAGCAAAAGGGTTCACTCAGACGTATGGTGTAGACTACGATGAGACTTTTCCTCCTGTTGCCAAAATGAATACTATCCGAGTTCTGCTTTCGCTTGTTGCTAGCTTAGACTGGCCACTTCAATAGTTTGATGTTAAAAATGCGTTTCTTCATGGAGAGTTAGTTGAGGAGGTGTACATGAGTCTTCCACCTGGGTATGTAGCTAATTCTCTTGGTAATTTTGTATGCAAATTGAGGAAATCTTTGTATGGTCCCAAGCAGTCCCCCCGTGCTTGGTTTGGAAGGTTTTCTCAGTTTATACAGAAAGTTGATTATAGACAGTAATTCAGACCATACGTTGTTTCTCAAACATCAACAAGGGAAGGTAACTGCTTTAATTATTTATGTTGATGATATGGTAATTACTGACAATGATACTATTGAAATGGATAGATTACAGAGACAACTAGCCTCTAAATTTGAGATGAAGGATTTGGGTGAACTGAAATACTTCTTAGGAATTGAAGTAGCTAGGAGGAGAGAAGGAATTTTTCTGTGTCAAAAAAAGTACATTCTTGATCTGCTAACTGAGACAGGTATGTTAGATTGCAAACCTATTGATACTCCTATTAAGCAAAACCATTGTCTAGCAGAGTATCCAAATTAGGTACCAACTGATCGAACTCATTATCAGAGGTTGGTTAGACACTTAATTTATTTAGCGCATACTAGACCAAATGTTGCATATGCGGTAAGTGTAGTAAGCCAGTTCTTGTACAACCCGAGTCAAAGTCACATGGATGCAATTGTGAGGATTTTAAGGTATTTGAAGTCAGCTCTAAGGAGAGGAGTAATGTTCTCTAAACACAACAACCCTCTGGAAGTTTGCGGCTTCATAAATGCAGATTGGGTAGGAAATATTACAGATAGAACAACATCAGGTTATTTCACTTTCGTGGGAGGTAATTTGGTTACGTGAAAAAGTAAGAAGGAGAAAGTTGTGGCGCGATCTAGTGCTAAGGATGAGTATAGAGGTATGGCTCATGGAGTATGTGAATTGCTGTGGATAAGAAGTTTGCTATCTGATTTGGGTTTTGAACCCAAAAGTATTATGAAGTTGTATTGTGACAATCGGGCAGCCATTGATATATCACAAAATTTAGTACAATATGATCGCACTAAGCATGTAGAGGTTGATCGTCACTTTATAAAAGAAAAGCTAAATGCTAAACTAATCAGCTTCCCTTTTGTTCCAACTGGAAAACAACTTATAGATGTGCTCACCAAGAGAGTTTCCAAGAAGGTGTTTTATGACTCACTAAGCAAGTTGGACATGATCGATATGTATGCTCCTACTTGAGGGGAAGTATTAGCGTGAGTCATGTAATTTAGTGTATAATATATGTGTCAATCTGTAATAGAACTATAGGTTGTACATGATTCTAGTTTACTTAAAACTCTTGTATTTTATTTTCTATATATACTTCTATTGTGAGGTAAGAATTAATAAGAAATAATTTTCATTCTCATTATATTTAACTTAATAAATAATAAGTCCCTGAATTATTTTGTCTGATTAATTAAACATAATAAAAGCTTGATAAAATCCAAAATAACCATTATTTAAAAAAAAAAAATGCCACTTCAGGCAATCACACATTTAAGATCAAGAAAAGATAAATAAGCAAACCCACCAACTACATACTTCTCTAATAAGTTTCCTCCGCTTGGTTAAATCTTCAAAAACAGGATAACAATTTGCTCCAAATGCTTCACAAATTTTCAGAATTTTTGTTCTTGCTTGCTCTTTAGAGAAAAACACCACAAATATTGTAATTATTTCTGTTGAAATAGTTTCATTTATCTATTAGATATTAGATAATTATTATAATGTTTTTTTATTAGTTTAGGACTCTTATTTAGAGTTATATTAGGATTAGGATTCTAGTTTATTATCGCTATAAATATCAGTGTAATCTTTCAATTTTATATGAATGAATATGAATGAGAATAAGATGTCTCTCTTTAATTTTCTTATTCTCCTCTCTACCTATTTTGATTATGTCTATATAATTATTTCCGCTTCATAATTTAACTTGGTATCAGAGCAATATTCGGTCCAAAACACTAATATACACTTTTCTAAATTCTTTGTTTTTATCCTTCTTCAATTTTCATTAAAAAAAAAAAAAAAGGATATTATGGTACCAGATCTGAGTTCAAATATCAGCGCCGCCGTCCCGTCCAGCACCGCCGTCTGTCCCGCCGCGTTCTGCCGGGCCAGATCTGCCCTCAGCCTTCGTCCACCTTCTACGCGCTGTCAGCGCGCCTGTCTCTGCCAGATCTGCCCTCCGCGCGCCGCGCGCCCAGACCGCGCGCCAGTCTCTCCTCGCTCCGCCCGCGCCGCCCAGTCCGTCCAGTCTCGGGCCGTCCGCGCTTCTGCTCCATCCAGCCTCCGCGCGCCTCCATCAGCAACTCCTCACCACGCAGCTCGCGCGTCCACGCGGCCTCAGACCAGTCACCCACGCTGCGCATGTCTCTCCCCCAGATCGATGTCTTTCAGCGCCGCCTGCTCTGCTCACAGCCTCTGCCCCGCGCGCCGTTCGCACCTAGCACAGATCCGCAGCCCAGACCGCGCCCCATGTCTCTCCCTCACGTCTCCTGTCGCGCCGCGCAGTCTCTGTCCGCCTTCCTCAGTGCCGCCGCTCACCCTCTGCCTCCGAGAGCCTCTGCCGCGCGCCTGTCTGCCTCAGATCTGCCGTGCGCCTGTCTGTCGCGCGCCTCTACCTCAGATCTGCCTCCGCACGCCTCTGCCTCCGTGCGCCTCTGCCCTCGGCGCGCCTCTCTGCCGCACCGCGCGCCTCTGCCTCCGCGCGCCTGTCTGCCTCAGCGCGTCAGATCTGCCTCTGCCTCCCCCGCCTGTCCCGCGCACCTCTGCCGCACCGCATCCCGCAGCGCCTGTTTGCCTGCTCGCCGGCCTCACCGCGCCTGTCCTCCTCTGCTCCAGATCTGCCGCCATCTGCTGTCCTCCTCTGCCGCCACTCACTTTCCTCTTTTCCTCCATACAACCCTAGCCCACTTGTCATAAAACCCTAGCCCAAAACCACTTAAAGCCCTAGCCTATCAAGCCCAAGTCCAAGCCCACATATTAAATGAAACCCTAGCCCATTTGCACCCATCCAAACCCATCAGCCCACACTTAATTTCACTGATTGAAGCCCAAGGCCCAATTATCCCACTATCCAGCCCAAACTCTCTTGCCCAGTCAATAGTCCAATCAGTAGCAAGCCAACAGTCCAGTCAGCATCAAAAAAAAAAAAAAAAAAAGAAACAGGTTCCTGGGTTCAGCGATGTGCCTAACATGGCCGCCCTCAGCGGTGTGTCCAACATCGGTATCTGCCGATGTGAGGGGGAGTGTTGAGGAGTCCCACATCGGCCAGGAACGGTCCTTCTGCTATTAGAGCAGGTTCTTGGGTTCAGCGATGTGCCTAACATGGCCGCCCTCAGCGGTGTGTCCAACATCGGTATCTGCCGATGTGAGGGGGAGTGTTGAGGAGTCCCACATCGGCCAGGGACGGTCCTTCCACTATTAGAGCAGGTTCTTGGATTCAGCGATGTGCCTAACATGGCCGCCCTCAGCGGTGTGTCCAACATCGGTGTCTGCCGATGTGAGGGGGAGTGTTGAGGAGTCCCACATCGGCCAGGAACGGTCCATTAGGCTCGGTGGATTTATTTTCTATGGATATGTGGCAGTTGTACTTTCTAGCAGACATCAATTGTAGACGACAGGGGGAGTTTTGTTATAGTCATCTACAATTGAGCACATTGACTTCTTATATGGTATAGTTTTGTGTCTGTGGCTTCATTCTCAGTGGTATCATCAGGGGCTTCATCATCAGTGTTATTATCAGGGGCTTCATCATCAGTGTTATTATCAGGGGCTTCATTCACAGTGTTATCATTAAGGGCTTCATCATCAAGGGTTTCATTATCAGGGGCTTCATCAAGGGTTTCGTAGCCGCGTTTTCTAGAATGTTCAACCGACCTGTCGTCGTTTTCTAGAATGGTCAACCGGCCAACGTTTTGCTTATTTTTATTTATGTTGTCCAATCTGAACATAAATTATATTCAGCTTGAGGGGGAGTGTTGAAATAGTTTCATTTATCTATTAGATATTAGATAATTATTATAATGTTTTTTTATTAGTTTAGGACTCTTATTTAGAGTTATATTAGGATTAGGATTCTAGTTTATTATCGCTATAAATATCAGTGTAATCTTTCAATTTTATATGAATGAATATGAATGAGAATAAGATGTCTCTCTTTAATTTTCTTATTCTCCTCTCTACCTATTTTGATTATGTCTATATAATTATTTCCGCTTCATAATTTAACTATTTCTTCCTAAAAAGATGAATATAAATGAATAATTACTAGATAAACCCCTTTGCCTGACATTATTCGAAAAGGATATCGGTGAAAAATAGAGGAAACTATTATAATAAGTAGAACGTTCTAGAAAAGCAATGAAACAAAGAATATACCTCGACAACTTCGTTGGCGATCTCTCCCTCCTCGGCCTCCTTGTCTAACTTATCACCATTTCAAGCTAATCTAGGATTTGTGTTTGTGTTTTGTTTTAAAAAAATTGAAACTTTTGTTACCTCTTTCTTTATTACTCACTTTGATGGGAAGAGAGTAGGATTTATCAAAGTTGAAAGCGGTGATGCAGAGGTGTGAAAAGCTAAGCCCAAGCTTCTCTTGGAAGAAGCTACAATGGTGTGGACCAAGTCCACCTTTACTTTACTATCGCTGCTCTTTCTCAATAGGTACTTTATGTAAACTTCTTGTCCTCTGTTTCGAACCCTAGTTAGCCTCATTCCATACAATATTTGGATTTCATTCGTCGAAAACAAAGAGTAAAGTTGTGACCGATAAGAAGCTCGGTAAATCTTGTGGAGGATGTGAAAGGACATAATTGTAAAATTGATAGACTAAAACGAAGTCGTCTAGCGACTTTGGAAAGAAAATTCTACGAGCCAAAAATGTTGCTATTCTATGGCAATATAGTTAAGGCCTTAAGGGTATTCCCATGTTTCCTAATTTAAGCAGTAAATGAAAGAATTCTTCATATTTAAAAGATTATAGAATCAAGCTTTAATGGAAATAAAAAAATTAAATTTATACTTAAAATAAGTACTTATTATTTACTATAAAAAAATGAAGACATAATATATTATATTTTGTTTATTAATTTATTGTTTTAGTTATATAAAAATTATTGGACTGTTGACTATGACACCCTTGCATTAATTAATGAAAGATTATTTATTACGCTTATTAATACACAACTTTTTTTAATTTTTATATATAAGTAAAAATAGAAATTATTATTAATATAATTAAATAAAAATATATACATTATTTATTTTAAAATAATAAATAATTCATCTCAATTAGTTGCATGCTAAGTAACTATGCTGTATACAAATTGTACATTTGTTACTTATAATTCATGTCTCATTAATATTTTATTTCAATTTATACATCAAGTTATAGCATGCCATGTAACATAATTATTTAAAAATAAAGAAGCAATTCATTTAATAGATATATTTTATATGTAGCACATAATAAATAGTGTGTGGGAAAAGTATGTAAAATTATACGTCCTAAGTAGGAATGTAAATTTAGCATGATCTAATCAAAATTGCCTAATTCGACTCGACTCGAAAATCGATTAGACTAGAGTAAGTCCGACCTAGTCCTACCAAAACGTAGGACCAAATATTTATATTACAAACTTGATCCGAACCTGACCAAAGTGCAAGTTAAGTTTAAATTTTATAAAATATATGTATATTTGAATATGATATAACATTATCTTATAATTTTCTGCATTATTTAAAAGTGAATTGAAAGCTTAAAAAAGTCAAGCTTGCCCGAATGTTTGAGGGTCGGACTATGGACTTGAAATTAATTTGAAAAATTTGACCCGATTTAAAAATATACATGATTCGATAATACCCGATATGAATCCAAAATTTTAGACTGCTAAATGTTTTAACAAACCAATGAATCTAAGATAATATCATGCATCTTGTTAATTAAAAATATCACATCAATAATATTATAAGAAAAACTAATAATTTCTCCTTCTTAGTATTTTTCATATGATTATACATATGTGTTCTCGATATATTTTGACCCAAAAAAATATACATGTTCTCGAAGTGCATTATGACATAAATACATATATGTTCTGCTTGATCCATGTATTTTGACAAGTGTATGTTTTTTCTTCTTTTCTTTTCTTAATGTAGCACTCAAGTCACTTATGTGTCACAATATCTAACTTCATTCTGCTTATTATGCTAAACTTCACCAACATTTATGACCGTATATATAATATATTGGTGGGTTCGCATCCCTACTTGTGCTATATGGCAGCACTCGATCATATCTTTTTCATAGATCATTACAAGAAAAACAACTTAATTTGCATGATCATCCAAGTCAAATTAACTATCTCCTGTTGAAAAAAATTTATAGTACACGATTCTAAACTTACTAATATTGGACCCAAACAAGTAAACAAATTACTTGTATTATACTTATAATAAAAGATACTACAATATTTTCTAAAGACCCCTCACAACTTGAAGAGAAATACAAATAAACACTCAATAGGAAACTCATAACTCACACTCAAGACTTATTCTTTTGGAAGATGCCTAACTCAAATACAAGGGATGGTATTTATAGTCCTCTCCATGCAATCTACACCATACAAATATTAAATTAAGAAATAATCCTAGCTATACATCATTATCACATTCTACACACTTCTCCTAAAATATCTCATTTCTACATCCTTCTACAATTTTCTCTTAAAAATATCTTTCTTCTACATTTGTTGAGAAGCTTCCATGGATTGAGCTTTTATTTTCCTTGGGCTAAAATAAAACAAATAGATTGGGCTTAGTGGGCTTGGCTTGATCTTCAACACCAGCTTTCACTATTTATACTGTGCCGAGTTGATAGCGAAACATTTCGAACTTGTCGGTGCTCAAGCCTTTTGTGAACAAGTTCCAAACTTGGTCATCTATCATGATTTGCCTCATCTCAATTTCTTCTTATAGAACGTTTTCTCTAATAAAATGATAGTGCACTTCAACATACTTAGTTCTTGCATGAAACATCGGATTCTCCGCTAATCGAATTGCCGACTGATTGTTACAGTACAACGGAACTGCATAATCTACCAGTTGATGTTGATTATTCATTAGCTGTATCAACCATGTACTCTTTTGATCTGCCATTGTCGCTGCTCGATACTCAGCTTCAGTGGTTGATAATGATACCGTTGGTTGTCTCTTGCTACACCAAGAAATTGTTCCAGAACCCAACTTAAACACATACCCAGTTGTTGATCTCCTAGTGTCATGATCTCTTGCATAGTCAGCATAGTAGTAACCAACTAATTTGCGATCTCCACCTTTCTTGTACAGAAGACCATAGTCAATTGTACTTTTCACATATCTCAGTATTCGTCGAACTGCTTCCAAATGAGGCTTCTTTGGATTTTGCATATACCGACTCATCACAGTAACTGCATAAGAAATGTCCGGTCGAGTCAAAGTTAAGTAGATTAGATTACCTACCAATTGTCAATACATAGTCGCATTTTCCAAATCTTTTCCTTCACGTGCACACATTTTGGCATTTGGTTCCATCGGCGTCGAAATTGGCTTGCATTCGAGCATTTCAAACCTCTTCAACAAATCTTTGGAATATTTTTGCTGACAAAAAAATATTCCTTCTTGTGTGCGATCAACCTCTAAACCAAGGAAGTGCT